>CM076573.1:535728376-535970910 GCA_034641835.2 Pinus albicaulis | reverse complement strand
AGTAGTTCCCATCTTTACTAAAATTGCAAAATAACTAGTTCCCATGATAGAGAGAAGCAGCTTTATTCTTCTTTGAATTCGGTGAATTTAAACTTATTTTATTTTCCAAGTAAAATAGGAGATTGAAGCCGTTTGAGACTGCCAAAACTAACCATGACAAGATCAATTACTAAACATAGAATAGATTACTCGGACTCCCGGGTAACGCAGGGACCCACAATGTTCTCTGAACATGAAAAGTCACTGTTTACATGCTTTGCTCGGCCTTTGCTTATAAGTTTCGATTAAATCTACGCATATTACGCATTTACAGTGCAAATACTAGCGTAATACTAGTGCAAAGAGTTCATAAACCTGTCACCAACCTGAAAATATTTCATCCTCAAACGCGTGCTCAGAGCTAATACTCCGATCACACTTCCAAACCCAATTGCACATCCAAATCCCATTCCAGCTTTCCACGATTCCCACCAATACTCACTCTGCGCACTGCTGTAATTGCCTGAGTCTGAAGCATGAACACTGCAGCTCCTCTGAAGCGGAGGTCCACACAGCTCCGGATTAGCCAAGAATGAAGCTGGCCCAAATCTGTCCCAATGACGGTTAGATGGAATCCTCCCTGATAGGTTGTTATTCGATAGGTTTAAAGAACTGAGGAAGGTAAGCCCTGCAAGTCTTGCAGGTATTACTTCTTGTAACTGGTTGCGTGATATTTCCAAAGTTTCTAGATCCAACAAATCGCTAAATTCTTTGGGAATTTCTCCACTAAGATGATTATGGGAATTTCGCAACAAGGGTTTAACTTTCATACTTCTCGAGGTACTCCTCGGATCGGATAAACTGCTCGCTATGAATGTGTCTTGAAGGACGCATATCCATTTTATTTAAGAAGGGTTCTTGAAGTTATATTAGTTTTAGATGTTCTGTTGTCTGGACTAGACAATAGAGTCTACGTGTTTTCCTCCTCGGTTAACCCATTAACCCTAAGCATTTATTTTTATAGAACCCCTGCTCTTTATATACAATTGTAGTCCTGCCACGACTCCGGTCGTTTATTTATGGTTCTGACTTTGTTAATTGAACACACAGTGGAGTTAATTATTGTAGATACCTACATGATTGTTCTGGTTTTAACTGTTCGAGCAGTGAAGCTCCTTCACCACTCCGGTGTAGTTTTTATTTTTCTGTTAAACAACTATCTATATAAATTTCTGTAAATTCTTTTTATATACATAATGTTTTTTTTGTAAAGCTAACGCATATACCAGAGCGTGATAAGCTCGACTAAGCTTAATTTACAGTTTTATCGTCATTTATTTCTTTAGTTTCAACAATTCTCAAATTACATTGAATACCGTATTTATGTTGATGTATTAAACTCAGTTTGGAAGAATTATTTATAGTTTCAGAATTGTCAATATGCGTTGCACTATGCGGGGATTTTCCTCAATATTTGTGTTAAATCCATTATTTTTATCTGCAACTATAATATGAATAGGTTTCCACATTGTTTTTAGTAACAATTTTGACAATATAATTCGGGTTGATTCCCTCTATCCCTACTTGAATGAGCCTCGGGGTTTCCACATTGTTTGATGCTCCAAAATCAGTTTCCACATTGTTTGATGCTGCAAAATCAGACGGACTGCTCGACTTGGGTCCCTTCCCAGGTTGGGCTAACCGTTTTCAGGCTTAATGTAGTTTTTTTCCTTGTCAGGACTTAAACTACAGATACAATGCACCTTCTGTTACATTTCAAGTTTTTAGTATACAGACTACATTCACATTACAATTTTTATAAATCTCTTGTTGTAAACTTAGCCTTCACTGTATAACCAATCTCTTCTTTTTACAAGTCCGCTACATATTATTTTCACAACTACATTTCATTCCAAGCTATCATGCACTTGCATGTATATCATACAAAAAGAAATTAGATTACCCAGTCTAGTATTACAAGATTACACTGTTTACCAAAATAAATAACAATCCATAATACATGCAGGATTCATAGTGTTTACACTAACTGGTAAAAATCTTGAGTAGAAAAACTCAAGAGAAGCCAACTAGTCAACCATCAATCTACAGAATTTCACCTAATGCTGTAAAAATCTGTCAGGGTAGAATACTTATCTGTTTCTGGAATTCTTTCCAAAATATCTCTCCGCCGAGAGTGGCCAAAATCTGTCAGGGTAGAATACTTATCTGTTTCTGGAATTCTTTCCAAAATATCTCTCCGCCTAGAGTGGCCATGACATCCAGTCTCCTCTCCTCCCAGTTCTTCTTTCTCCAAACTAGAGTAATAAACCAGTCTAAGCATGAGGACCCTGGCTTAAATATAGAGATCTCCATCCTTCATAGCTTGTTCATTTTCTCTTTTCCCTTCCTCCTCATTCTTCCTCCAGCCCCCCTAGTTCAGAATCCCTTTTTCAATAAAGGATGGCATAACTACCACTAACTGTCAAGGGGATTATTTAACTAATTTTAAGATAAATAAAATAAATTTAATTTTAAATATTAAATCTCTACTCTTTGTTGAATTACACTAGTAAAAGTAAATTAAATATTAACTTTTTCACTGGGTTGTTAATAAATTGGGGGTATGGTAAATAAATAAAACCTCTTTTTATACTTACTTTAGAGATATAGTAAATAAATAAAAATATAAATAGACTAGAGGAATGGTAAATAAATAAAACCAATTTCTATATTTACTTCATAAACCTTTTTGATACCATGGGCTAAATACTATGGCCCAAATACAGTATTTATAAAAGATGTATGGTAAATAAATAAATATAAAAGAGGTATACAAATGTATATCATATACGATTAGAGATAAATATCTAAGTATATACCAAGCCTATGGCCAAATATCATGGTAAATAAAAGAGGGATGGTAAATAATTATAAATATAAATAAACCGAGAGGTATGGTAAAAAATAAAATCTCTTTTATATTTACTCCATACTCCTCTTTATATTTACAAACACTCAGAAAAGATGTCACTTCTCTCCCTAAATACATTAAATTCAACACAAATAAAGTGTCGAATTGTATTTGTGAGGAAGCATCATTGTGACCATGAGAGTGAGATAACATTTGTGATGTGTAATGAATCACTCTTACTGCCAAATTAGAATGATATAATCTTGGTTTTGGGCTAAACACCACCAAATTAGAATCTTTTAATTTCTTCTTTGCCTGAAACCTTGCTAGGCTCTGAAACAAAGTGATTTCAAGAATCGATTTCTAAATGCCTAAAAAGCCAGCCTAGATACATCTTAACTTCAGATCTATCAAGCCCCAAGAGAGATCAAATCTTTGGAGATGCAAACCTTTACTCAAATTTTGCACTAAACAAAGAGATTTTCATGTCTAAAAATTTGATCCTGAGTTAAGATGAATCTAGCCTAACTTTATTTAAGTGTAAATTTCGATTTTACAATATATATTTTAAGTGGTTAAAAAATTTGATTATTACTTTTTATATAAACTTAAACTTCAATACAATATTAAGATAATAATAGAAATTAAATAAATGTTCTAACAAATTTCTAAATATTAAATACATGACAACAAAATTCAAAAATTTTATTGTGCTCAGCAGCCCTAAATTTCCAAAATATTCATAAATCAATAATCCATAGACACCTGAGACAATTTTAAAACATGAAATAGGCAGCATAGACACCTGAGATAATTTTAAAACATGAAATAGGCAGAAATGTATGGAATGCACATATTCTACAAGTAAATATTCATAAATCTATAATCCATAGACACTTAACATAATTTTAAAACATGAAATGGGCATAAATGTATGGAATATTCTGCAAGTAATATTGATGACAATTAGTGAGTAGTCAATGACATTGTCATCGATGAGTTCACAACTTCCACATTTTATAGGGTGGCTAACTAATGACACGTTATTCTAGGTTTTAAACTTCAAATCAAATATTGAAGTTTTGGCTGAAGAAAACATAAAATATGCATGCAAAATTTCTGGATTTTATTTCCTGGTGAGGTATTCATAAGCTTAATGTTAAGTTTTGAGAGGTATTTATTAGCTTAATGTTAAGTGTTATTTTCTGTTTTAAACTTCAAATCCAATATTGCAGTTTTGGCTGAAGAAAGTATAGAATATGCATGCAAAATTTCCGGATTTTATTTCCCAGTGAGTATTCATCAGCGTAATGTTAAGTTTTGAGAGGTATTCATCAGCTTAATCTTAAGTGTTGAGAGGTATTTATCAGCTTAATGTTAAGTACAGCTCACCATGAAAAAATTAATGTGCAATCGATCTCTGTTCATGACAACTGACCAAACAACATTCATTTAAAACCAATATAATTCTAAGAGAAAATTACGTCCAGTAATCGAAGGATAAAACAAAAGTTAAAATTGAATATATAACAAAAATAGCTAGTAAGTTATTTGACTGTAAACTGAAGTTTACCGGATTCCTCTTATTCTTTCCTATATGGCTCCCCTTACAATGACTACAGCCACAGATTTTTGGTTTTGCATTTAAAAGAAATGAGCAGACACTTGGACTTATGGATGTTTTTCTTTGTCACAAAGATTTACGCTTTCAAAATAGGCGTACACTAAGCACGGATTTAAATGCGAAATTTAAATCCCTAGTCGCCATAAAAACAATATAGCTTCTTTTTCTATTACAAGAGTCGTTACGTTATAAAAGAATTGATTCAAGAATAAATTCAAGTGACATTTAGTGAATCATCCGATACTCGGACTTTATTTTGCAGAAAACCAAGCACGTTTTACAGAAGTAGTAGCTCAGATATTATAACCTTGAAAAAACAGAAAGGACTTTATTTTTGCAGACAAACAAGCACGTTTTACAGTAGTAGCTCAGATATTATAACCTTGAAAAAACAAAAAGCAGTAGTTCAAATCTTAATCAAAAGAAAAAACGAAAAAAACTACACAGTGCGAGATACATAAAATAAATAAAAAATAAATAAACTGAAAAAAAGCAGACCACATGCCTATTCATAAAACCTACTGAAGCTATTCAATCCTTCGTGGTGATTTTCTTTTTTTTTAATAAGAGAGAATGTTTGCTTCAATAACGTGGGCTGGGTGGTTTGAAATGGTGGTTATTAAAATATCTTTGATGAAATGTTGGCAAATATTTCAATGGTCTAGCATCAAATTAGAAGGGCACACCGAAAACAACGAAGACTGGAATTTCATCCCAAAATAACTGTTAAAATTTTCTCAAAAGAAACGGGTAATAATTTTGCATTAAAAATATTTTTTAATATACAAAAATTTAGTTAGGTTCTTGTAGATCATGCTTATATATATGTTTTTTAAATTACATATTTTAGACTAAGTTATGTTATATGAATATACACATTTCTTGAGAACAATTATTGAATTTAATTGCAAGAACAAGTATTGAATTTAATGAAAAATTAAAAGATTATAGAAAACTATTTTTTTTCAAAAAATATCATAAAGACAACAACATAATTCTGTACATTGTCTATTTACTCCGAATCAAAATTCACAATGCTTATATGAATTTTGAGAGCTTCAATTTGATCTATAAAAGAGGAGAATTTCCCCACATTTAACCCAAAAGTATAAACCATCTTCAAACATTCACTCTCAAGTTATAAGATAGTGAAAACCAAAATGATAAAAAAATGAAAAAAAATTGTAGAGTAGCAAAAAGCATGGCAAAATTTGCAATGCAATAGAAAAGCATCAATAAAAAACTAAGGTAAATGGATCACACATGGCAACATTTAATATTAAAAAGATAATAATAACATTATTTAGTTGTGAAAATTTGCTAAAAACCCTATATTTTAACTTAATATATGAATACATAATAAAATACTCTTCCTCTTTAAAAGACCAAATCAAATTATAAACTAAAACATAAATTAAAAAGTATAATGCTAATTAAAATATTGATATAAATTTACTATATCCTTAACTTGAAACCATAAAACATTATTAATATGTATACAAAATTAACTAAAAAAACATATTAATCCTTTCGAGTCATACAGCAAATTTTATCAACACTAGAATACAATTAGAAGTTTTTAAATTTATTTTCGTAATATAAATTCCTATAGGGAAGATAACATGTAAAAGCTATTTTTTTTTTTCAAATAGAGTTATAGAGTTAACATATAAATCTACCTTACTTTTTAAAAGTGCTATAAAGTAGAATAACCTATCCAGAAAAAAAAACACTTACAAGGAATAAACATTAAAGTTTTCATTAATCAAATAATATTTATTTTAAAATTATTAACTTCTTAAAATAATATACGTAATAAACTAATCTAATTAAAACATATAAATAGATATTGTGAAATACAAATTTATAATACAGTATCTTCTCTACTGGTAGCTAATTCGACTTGGTGAATTTAAATGCTTACAAAAGAGTTCATAAACCTGTCACCAACCTGAAAATATTTCATCCTCAAACGCGTGCTCAGAGCTAATACTCCGATCACACTTCCAAACCCAATTGCACATCCAAATCCCATTCCAGCTTTCCACGATTCCCACCAATACTCACTCTGCGCACTGCTGTAATTGCCTGCCTCTGAAGCATGATCACCGCAGCTCCTCTGAAGCGGTGGCCCACACAGATTCGGATTACCCGAGAATGAAGCTGGCCCAAATGTGTCCCAATGACGGTTAAATGGAATCCTCCCTGAAAGGTTGTTCTTCGATAGGTTTAAAGAACTGAGGAAGGTAAGCCCTGCAAGTCCTGCAGGTATTATTCCTTGTAACTGGTTGCTTGATATATCCAAAGTTTCTAGATCCAACAAATCGCTAAATTCTTTGGGAATTTCTCCACTAAGATGGTTATGGGATATATTCAAAGTCCGCAATCCTTTGAGATATCCAAGATCCTTGGGGATCTCACCAGTCAGGTTGTTTGCAGAGAGATCTATAACTGTGTCAGTCCAGAGGTCGACGTATTTATACACCAATTCATGACCCTTCTCCACCAAATCAACTTCATATCTATGGTTCTGTGAAGAGCCGACTCTAGTGGGCCTAGACCTTGTGAAATTTGGATCAGTCATTACTGACATGTTTGAAAGTTGTTGCGGTATGGCACCTGACAGATGGTTCATTGCCAGGTCGATAATTTGGAGTTTTTGAAGGTAGCGAATCTGGATGGGTATTCCCCCTTGTAAATTATTTGATCTAAGAAGGAGGATACGGAGCATGGACAGATCCCCAATCCATTCAGGCACAGTGCCTGATACACTGTTTCTACTCAAAGCGAATGCTTCCAACATTTTGCAATTTTGCAGGGACGAGGGTATATGTCCGCTTAAACTGTTGTAGCTGATATCCAATACCTTAAGTTTGTTCAATTTTCCAATCTCCACCGGTATCTGTCCTTTTAAATTATTTTTTGCTACATCCAATATATTGAGAGAAGAGCAATTACCGATCTGGGAAGGCAGGTACCCATGTAGCTTATTGCGTGAAAGATCCAGAACTTCCAGATTCTTTGTCTGATTACAAATGCAAGAAGGAATCTGCCCGTCGAGTTTATTGGATGCTAAATATAGGGAAACCAAAGACTTCAACCTCGTGTAGATTCCTAAGGGGATAGGACCTGTGATGTGAGTGTATCCCAGGTCTAGTACCCTAAGTGAGCGGAGGAGGGCCAGTGACTTTGGAATCCTTCCCTCTAACGTGTTGTTGTTAAGATGCAGCTCAGCCAGAGATAACAGATTTCCTATAGAAGATGGTATGGATCCGTACAAACTATTGTTCGACATGTGGAAATGGGTTAGACTTTTCCATCTTGCTTCAAAAATCAGAGAAATGTTGCCAGATATTTTATTATTTAACAAATATATCCTTTGAAGGTGAGGAAGCTGAGAGAGACGCTGGAACGGAAAAGATCCATTTAGATTTGCATGGGAGATCTGTAGAGAGACCAAACTAGTCATATTCCCGAACCAAGTAGGGAATTCAGACTGAAAATTGTTTCTATCCAGATGAAGAATTTCCAGTGATGTTAGTTTCTGTAGGGAAGGGGGAATGGAACCCGTCAGCCCGCAGTATGACATTGAAAGATTTCTGAGCTGAATAAGCGGACTTACTGATTGGCCCCATGTGTGTGACGTTGCTGAGAGATTGATTCCGTTGAGATTAAGTTGTTCCAGTGCCGTCAGATTTTGAAGCCACGAAAGGTCGCGACTCCTCAACAAAGAAATATTGGAAGTGAGATCGAGTACTCTCAAGGTAGATAGATTTCCGAGCTGCCACGGTATGGTGCCTTCAAATCCCGCTCTGGACAGGTTGAGATATCTCAAATTTCTCAA
This sequence comes from Pinus albicaulis, assembly GCA_034641835.2. NCBI lineage: Eukaryota > Viridiplantae > Streptophyta > Pinopsida > Pinales > Pinaceae > Pinus > Pinus albicaulis. Next base: position 535,962,552 of record CM076573.1, on the reverse strand, counting down.
CAGGCCCAGCTGTTGGGGTATAGGCTGGCCTGTAAAATTATTGGAGCTAACATTCAAATTCTCCAAATACTTCAACTCTATCAGCACTGCAGGACGGAAGGCACCACTCAAACTGCAATTATGCAAATCCACCGCAACGACATGGCCGGTCCTTGTGTCGCATGAGACACCTTCCCACTCGCAACAGTTGAATGAAACATTCCAAGAAGCCAAACACCGCACAGGATCGTGCAGACTGCTTTTAAAAGCCATAAGGGATTTTATTTCTTTATTGAAACAACTCCCCTCACCAGAAACAGATGTGATGATACCCCAAAATACTATGCCACACATGAACATACTTATCAGAAAACTCAACAAGCTATTTCGCAAAATACCTGGCCTCAACGGCCTTTGTCGTTTCAAAGATCTGTCTGCGTATTGCAAGCCGCCTGTTTTCGTCATCATAATTTCAGCCGCGCACTGGACTGTGAGATCTCCGTGATCTTCTAGAGCGTACGAGAGTCCTGACGCCCACTCAAACTTGAAAGTCATCGAGAGTTTACAACACACAGAATCCCTACCCATGATTCGAGTTCAGCGGTTGTGAATAATGTTTGAAATTGTAATTACTCGAACGTCTAAGACTTGGTTAAATTTGAAGAGTCAGTAGGGTTGGTTAAATTTCGAAAGTAAGTTGAATGAATTTGAGTTAAGTGGGTAAAGTTAAATTTAGAATATGTGTTCAAAGACAATTAGATACTTAATGTTTAAATTTTTATATCCCTCTTTCTACATGCTTTTCCGACGATTTGAGTTAAGTGGGTAAAGTTAAATTTAGAATACGTGTTCGAAGACAATTAGATAGTTAATGTTTCAATTTTTATATCCCTCTTTCTATGCTTTTCCAAGAAATTGGTTTCACTGCTTTTTAAACAAATTAGTATAGGTTAAGACAGAGCTTTCAAAAGAGCCTGAGTATCGAAGAGGGGAATTTCAATATAATTTTTTTGAAGGCAAAGGTGCGTCCGTAATAGCAATAAAAGTCCACTCAATGTCTAAAAGTCACGTCCGCAAGTTTATTGGCGGGTGAAGAATATTTTGAAGATTTATTAGTGGCACGTATAAAGAGTGTTTTGCTTTTGAAGCTTCACAAGTGATTTATAAGGTGTGAAAACAAGGTTGTAATTTGAAGATTTTATTGCGAGTGTTTTATGAAATTTCAAATCAAGTTTTATGATTCAATAATTCATCTGTGTCATTTTATTTTTTTCCTTTATCATAAATATGTAAACATTTATAACATAATTGTGTTATATAAGTTCAATTTTTTAATCAAATTTTTATTGGTGAAAAATTAATTTATTGTCAAAGCATCACTTATGAAGGGAAAAACTTTAAACATAAAGTTTCTTTATGGAAGGCATATACACCTAAACATAAAAAAAAATGATATGATGGGTAAAGAGGAATCCAAATTCCAACCCTGTGTGAGACCAGATAAAGTTTTGCATAAAAAAAATTGATTTTTTTTTCTCTTATACATGAAGAGATATTAAAAGTTTTTTTTTTCATTAAAAAAAAATATGTGTTAAGGAGTCTATAAAGGTTTATAGAAGCGCTTTGTTAAAAAGTTTGAAAATGGTTTATTACAAGTAAAAGTTTTGGTGGCTAATTCTTTTTTTTGGTTTTGGGAATTCTCATTGGAAAGAGAGTTTTGGGCTTTGCAAAAGTCCGTTTGTCAGCAAACATTTTTTTTGTTTAGTGAAGCATGACAACATTTTAGGTTAAGATTGTGCCTTACTAGGACACATATTAAACATCATATTTTTTGGGGGGGCGATATGGAAGATAATATCATGCAATTAGAAAAGAAACTATACGAGAGAGGAATCCTGCAGTCATGGGTCGCAAAGCGTGACTGAAGAAGATTAAGAAAAGTAATCGAAAGGAAGAGGAAAATATTTTTGCCATGTTTAGAGAGGTTTGGACCAAAACCGAGGAACAAAGAAGTCTAGCAGAATACAAATAAAAAATCGAAGTTGATTGGTGTAGAAAAATGCTAACATTTCTTCAAGATAAAGAATTAATTGAGTACTAGTATAATAACCCATATGATGAGGTATGTGATGCTTTATAATTGGATTTTATAAAACAAGAAATGGATGTAACAGTTTTGTGCAAAGTATAAAAAGCTCTAACTTCCAAGGAAGCATGGAAAATATTGGAAGAAAAATTTGGTGCAAGGGGGAGTGACATGCAGTAGCAAGGTGTGGCACAGTTTGTTGAGTGAGTTGGAAATCTGAGAGTAGATGAGCAAGACTATGAGAAGACAACAGAGGTTGGAGAATCCCACTAAAAAGTAGATGATGGTCATGAAGACTATAAAAGTGAAACCCATTATGCAGTCATTCGTATGGATGAATAAGATGCAAAAAAGACTGCAGAGAGAGAATCTAAAGCCTCTCTGTGTGAAATAGAGAAAGAGCATATAGATGCTCAAGAAATCCACTGTAACATGGATGGTGCAGATGATGTTAAATCCCACTGTGACAAAACACATGTGGATGGTGACTGCAAAGTGAGATGTGCACTGGTGAATCTAGACACAACTGATGAATTTGGGATTGATTGTGGCAATATGATAAGCGCCATGTTTGATGAAGAATTGAAGGTTGAAGCTGCCATTGTAGCAACAAGATTTGAAGTAGTTGGAACTTCTCATGAAGAAGTATGCGATGTAGCACCAGTTGATGAATAAGAACATGATAAAGTGAATGACGAGTTTTTAATGAGAATATCCATTAATGAAATAATAGTGGAAGATATTCTTGATGCAATAGAGAAGAAGGAAGAGAAGGAATAGGTAGAGCAGGAAGCTCTCACTGAAGAGCATGAAAAAGATGTTTTTAACATTGTTTTTGAATATGCAAGTGTTCATAATAACATGGGAGAAGAAGTACAAAAAAAAGTTGTGTAATATCCCCTAGTGAAAACAGAAGAGTAAAATGACTTTTTACTTTATTTTATTTTAATTACCGAACAAAATGACTTTTCTTCCATTTGAATTACTGAACTAAAGAAGTAAGATTAAGTAGCAATACAAGTTTATTTTTTGTTGGTGTTAAAGTTGCAATTATATTGAGTGGTTAATAAATGATAAGAAATTTAATAACATTAGCTCATGCACCACGATACATGAAAACGAAGACTGCTGCGTTGTGACCTAGCCGCCCTGCTGCGTTCCGCTGCGTCTGAGGCCTTGCCTCGGCCCTGCTCGTAGGGTCTGGTGCATTTCTTGTACCCTAGTTCATCCTGTTATTTCTGTGCGGCGTTTTCTCTTCGATCTGAGCTCCTCTTGGCTGGGCGCGTGGCCTTCCTCTGCTGGTCGCGGTGTTTCGTTGCTGGGTGGTTTCCATGAGCTGCGCTCTTGTGTGAGCTCGTTCTGTCGAGCTTTGTAGGTGCTGCTCCTATGGAGCCGCCTCCTTCCTCTGACGCTATTGCCTTCTCCAATCTGGTGGCATCCCTTCCAAAAAATAAAGCTACTGAGGCTACGAAATTTGTGAAACGCCTTGATGACATTCCTGAGATCTCTCTCCCTCCGGAGGGCCCGATTCAGGTCGCACTTTCAATGACTGAGAGAGCAATGGTGGGTCAGTTCACTGGGCTTTGGCCCTCCCCCAAAACCACGGAGAGCTGGGTTACAAGAAACTGGGCGCCTCTGATTAAAGGCAGAGTTACCTCGTACTTCCTTGGCAAGGGATTCTTCCTGTTTGAATTCACTGAAAAGGAAGATAAGGATCTGATTTTCCGCAATGGCCCCTATTTTATGGGCCCTCAGGGGCTGTATCTCAATAAGTGGACGCCCGATTTTGATCCTGCAGTGGACGTCCCCACAGCCGTCCCGATGTGGGTTAGGCTGCCCAATCTTCCTGTGCACTGCTGGAATGAGGAATCCCTTCAACACATTGGAAACACCTTGGGCAAGTACATTGACCGTGCAAACAACAAAGACCAATATGATTGTGCAAGAATTTGCGTTGAAGTAGACCTTGAGGTTGGTTTGCCTGAGGCAATAAAGATCAGAGTCGGAAACTGGTCACATGTTCAAAAGCTGGACTATGAACAGCTTCCGTTCAAATGTCGAAAATGTCATGTTTACGGACATTTTGCTAGAGGATGCCCTTAGAACAGTGAAATGGAGAAAGGCAAAGAGGATGGCTGGACTCAGGTGAAAAGAACCAAAACTGCTCACAAACCTCCTAGATCTGGTCACATTAATGGCAAAGGGACTCAGGCAGGCTGTGGAATCCAAACACCTCTCTTGGAAGAACAAGGAAATAAATTTATTCAGTTAAGCTCAGCAATAGAAGATACCCAAGAAATAGGGATTCAGAAAGAGGGTTCGCCCCAAAAAGAGTCCCCTCTGGGACCAAAGCAAGCTGAAAGAAATGCAGATAGGACAAAAGAGACACCCTCAGAGGAGGCTGAGGAAGTCCAGGGTTCGGAGGACTCAGAAGAAGAAGGTGAAATAGGGGACTCGCAAACTTCGGCTAGAAAACCAGCGAGAGGCCGAAAATATGCTCGTGAAAAAAGAGAACAGGAAACTTACAAAGACAAAGTGCAAGGAAGTCAACCAACCCTCGAGAAGCTCTTGGTTAAAACTCCGAAGGTAACCAGAAACCAGCCTCTGAGCTCTAAAGGAGCTCCTCTCTCCAAAAGCAAATGATGAAGATTGTCTCTTGGAACTGTAGGGGTATGGGGAGCAAAATAAAAGAAGAAGCTATTAAAAGCCTAATGAGATCTGAATCTCCGGACATACTCCTCATCCAGGAGACTAAATTGGAGGGCAAGGCCTTCCTCCAAGTTGCTAAAAATCTATGGAAGAAAAGTGAAGGAGCAGTTGTCTCAGCTCGTGGTGCCTCAGGAGGCCTGGGCACTCTCTGGAATCCAAACAGATATTCAAGGATCAAAGAAATCGTGAACACCCATTGGTTGTTTACTAAACTGCAACACGTTGACTCTGACGAGACCATCTGTCTCTTCAACGTGTATGTTCCAGTCAACGCAGGCGAGAAGAAGAACTGTTGGGACACCATAAGAAGTTTGACAGAATCAGAAGATTTAGTAAACATTATCATTGCAGGAGATTTAAATCTCACTTTATCTTCTGCTGAAAAACGGGGAGGAAGCATTGTCAGGGATCCGGCGAGAGAACAGGTTGAGGATCTGCTCCAGGAGTGGGACATGATCGACATTAAACCATCGTCGGGCAAATACACTTGGACCAATAAAAGACTGGGTCCGGGCCACATCGCTGCAAGGTTAGACCGGTTCTTCGTTCAAAGCTCTTTTCTTCTTCTTGGATTAGAATCAAGAATGCATATCCTTCCTTGCTCTGTTTCTGACCACAGACCTATTAAGCTCGATCTTCTGGCTCATTCGGACCAAGGTCCCATTCCTTTTAAATTCAGCCCCCTTTGGGCCAAGGAAATTTCCTTTATGCAAATTGTAAAAGATAGCTGGAAGCTCCCTGTCAACGGTTCTTCCTTCTTTGTCTGGGAGGAAAAACTTAGGAGAGTAAAAGCTGCTTTGAAAATTTGGGCTAAAACCCTTCCTAATCCTGCAGTGGAAAGGAAAAAGATTCAAGAGTGTCTTGAGATACATCATCTCAACTCTGAAAATGCAGAGATCACAAAGGATATTCTTGACAAAGAGGCTGATCTTCAGCAAAAGCTACACAAGGCTAGCCTGGCCGAGGAAGAATATTGGAGGATTAAATCGCGTAGGCTTTGGCTCAAGGCAGGCGATAGGAATTCTTCCTTTTTCCACAAACAAGCCCAAGCCCGGAAAATTTTCAACTCCATTTCAGAAATCAAGGATGAGAATGTGAAGCACAGAGATATCTAAAGCATAAAAAATGCTTCCTATCTCCATTTCAAAAAGTTGTATAGTGAAGAAAAGGGGCCGAAGCTTATCCCTAACTCCCTGAACGAGGTTCCATCTCTGATTTCAGCCAGAATGAATCAACATTTGGAAGCTGAGGTCTCCAATAAAGAAATAAAAGCTGCTCTCTTTGCAATGGAGCCAGATAAAGCCCCAGGCCCGGATGGCTTCACTGCCAGATTTTTGCAGACCTGTTGGCAGATCGTGGAAAAAGACTTATGCAGAATGGTCCGGAAATCTCAATCTTGTTAGAAAATCGGGGGAAGTACCAATTCGGCCTTCCTGGCTCTCATCCCCAAGGAAAAAGGTGCCAATTCCTTTTCCAGATTTCACCCTATCTCTCTCTGCAACACAGGTTATAAGCTGATAACAAAAGTCATTGCCAATAGATTGAAAATCATTCTTCCAGCTATCATTCCCGAGAATCAGGGAGGATTTATACAAGGCAGACAGATCATGGACAATTACATTCTGGTCCAAGAAGCGATCCACTCAAGTGTTACCCGGAAAGAGAAAGGTATGGTCATCAAATTAGATCTCGAAAGTGCTTTTGATAGGGTGAGGCATAGATTTTTATTAGTTGTCCTGCACAAATTTGGCTTTGGCCCCAAATTTGTTCATTGGATCAAGGCTTGCATCAGTGAGCCCTGGATTGCCCCTTTGGTGAATGGAAGGGCCACTGATTTTTTCAAAGCCTCTAGAGGACTGAGACAAGGGTGCCCCCTTTCCCCCTTGCTTTTCGTCCTCCAAGCCTCTGTTTTCAGCTTCCTCATGAATAAAAAGCAATCTACCCAATAAATCATGGGTTTGAATATCGCAAGAGGAGTTAAAAACATAAACCATGTGCTTTTTGCTAATGAATCTCTCTTGATGGGCGCTGCCTCCTTGATCTCTGCTAAAAGAATTAAAGATGTGTTAGATGTCTATTGCGAAGACTCAGGCAGCAGCCTTAACAAAGGCAAATGTCATATCTATTGCTAGAATACTACTACCAGAACGCTCCATGATATCTCCAACTGCTTTGGTTTTGCAGCCTCCTCTTCATGATCCTCCTTCAAGTACTTGGGGCTCCCTATTTTCCAAAAATGCGCCCTCAACAAAGACTGGCTGCCTCTACTTGACAAATTTAAGGCTAAAATTCTCTCCTGGGGTTTCAATTGGCTCAATCTAGCTGGTAAGACAGTGCTCATAAAAGCTGTCTTACACAGCCTTGCCATTTATCAATCTGCTGTTATGATGGCTCCTATTGGTATCATGAGGAAAATGGAGGACTACATCAGAAACTTCTTTTGGAAAGGTGGCAAAGATAATGAGAAGAAAATCCCTCTTTTAAGCTGGGATATAATCTCTTTACCCAAAATGGAGGGTGGTCTGAACTTCAAGAACATCAGCAAGCAAAACATTGCTTTGGGAGCAAAACTGCTATGGAGAATAATAGGCCCTAATCCGGGTTGGGCTCATATGGCGTTGTGGAAAAAATACTTTCGGGGTCAGAGATCTCGATGTCTGGACAACCCCATTCTGACCCCCGGAACGATGATTCATAAACTGTGCACTAAAGTCTCCACTCTTTTCAATCCTCATGTGCATTGGATTCTTGGAAATGGTAAGCGCATAAAAATCTGGGAAGACCGCATCATGGGTTGTGAACCCCTTGCTGATGATAGCTCCCTAGCCTTGCTAAAAGACTGGATGGACAGAGCTGGCCTCAAAACTCTGTGGGATATTTCTAAATGGGAGAACGGTATCTGGCAGAATTTGGAGAAGCTTGAGGTCCCTCAGAATCTTTCCAAAGATTATGCAGACTTTCTTGTCCTTTTAAGAGGCAAAGCCCCGATGAACAGCAGAAAAAAAGACTCTCGTGGTTGGGGTCCGAACCCTGGGTATTACTCTGTTGCACGGGGATACTGGAAGATCTCTGTGCATCCTCATGTGCCCCCCGATCCGAAGCCTTGGCAGGGGATTTGGTCTCAGACTTCAATCCCCAAAATTGATTATTTCTGTTGGCTCCTTTGCCACCAAAGAATCCTGACTGAAGATAGACTCCGGAAGAGAGGCTTTATGGGGCCATCCCGCTGCTCGCTCTGTGGGGCTGAGGAAGAAAATGCCCCCCATCTAATGCTCTGCTGTAATTTTGCTGCTGAAATATGGAAGGAAGCCTTAGGCCACTGGAACACAGCTTTCGCCCTCCCTGTCAGATGTTCTGACCTGTTCTCAAATTGGAAATCAAAGTACCCTGGAGGCACTATCAGAAATGTTCATATCAAAAAAGCCTGGCTCGTTCTTCCCAAAATCATCTACTGGCAATTATGGTTGGAAAGAAACCTTAGGATCTTCAGAGACAAGAAGAACGATCCAAAGGTTGTCTGGATTAAAATTAAAACTCAGCTTAAAGACTGTTTGGGTGATCAATTCGATGGAGCAGATCTCAGTCCACAAGATTCTGATTGGGGCACTCTTATTGGTATGCATTTCATGGATATTGTCAAGCCTCCCGCTCCTCTTTTTCCCTGGAAAATTCGCCTTAAGGAATCAGACTTCCACGAGCTGTGCACTAAAAAGTCCAAAATCGCCCTCTATTTCGACGGGGCTGCCAAAGGAAATCCTGGCTATGCCAGGGCAGGTGGTGTTGTCAAATGTGCGGAGGGCAGAATAGTTTCCAGATTCGCCTGGGGTGTGGGCTACAATACAAGCATCCAAGCCGAAGCCCTGGTCCTTTTCCAGGGGCTCAAATAGCTTATCTCTCTGGGTTTAAAGGATGTTTTGGTTTTTAGTGATTCCCAATCCATCATAAAGGCCATAGTGGACAATTCATCTCCTGCTGATTTAAGGCTGTCTAGGTTGATGATCAGAATCAGAATTCTGCTTCAATCCTTTCAGAGTATAGAATTATTCCATGTAATGAGAGATAATAACAAGGAAGCTGATGCCGAAGCCAACACGGCGGTCCTCCTTCCCCCTGGATTCCTTCTAAAAGACAGAGTCGAAGCCTGGGATCCCATCCCTTAACCAGTTTTCAATGTTTTACTGTCTCTTATTAAATCAGTATGTTTGTATCAGCATTTTAGGAAAGATTGACAAGGTAGTCCACTCTACAGCTCGCTGCATTCGCTGGCGCAGTAGAAGGGAGGTCTATTGGTTTCTGGCAATGGAGAAAGTCGTGCGCTGTCTTCTCTCTGTAATCCGAAATGAGGCGTTTGCTATGAGTTAATTCAATATAATACCCGTTCCTGTCCAAATAAAATAAAATAAAATTATATTAAAAAAAAAATGTAAAAACAAAAAAAATAAAAAAATAAGAATTTAAAAAAAATAAAAATAAAAAATATATATATATATATATATATATATATATATATATATATATATATATATATTTGAATTAAAAAAATAAAAATAAAAATTTGCATGCAGCCCTCTGCCCGCTCAACGGCCAGCCTCCGCCGCCACCTGGGCGGGAGACCGATTGGCGGCGCCACCACGATAAAAAAATTCTTTTTTATTTTTCTATTTTTATTTTTTCATATATTTTTTTATTTTTATTTTTTTTAATTTGTTTTTTTCTTTTCTTTTCTTTTTTTAAATATTTTTTAATTCGTAATCCTTCTTCTTTTTTCTTTTTCTTTTTCTTTTTTATATTAAATTTTTTGTTTTTATTATTATTATTATTTATTTATTTTTAGTTTTTCATTTTTAAAATTTATAAATTGTTTCATTTATAAAAAAACAATAAATTTATGGATATTTTCTTTTTAATTATTTGCACGTGGTTGTTTTTTTTTTTTTTTTTTTTTTTTTTTTTTTTTTTTTTTCACACGAGGGGAAAGCGCACGGGAAACCCGGGCGTACTTCCCCAGAATTTTTGGATGATACACGCGGTAAACCGTTCGGCGGACTTTCAGCGCCTAACCCCAAAGGACTCAAGGATCGAACCCGTGACCTCCCTCAACAGATTTTATTTTATTATTATTATTATTAATTTTTTAATTTAAATTTAAATTTTTTTTTTTAATCTAAATTTTATATATATATATATATTTTAATTTATAAAATTAAAAATTATTATTATTATTTTTTAATTTAATATTTTAGATTAATTTTTTTTTAAATTTTAAATTTATTTATTAAATTTTAATTTTTTTTTTAATTTTTTAATTTTTTTTTAGTTTTTCATTTAAAAATATATATATATATATATATATATATATATATATATATATATATATATATATATATATATATATATATATATATATATATATATATTTAAATCTAAGTTTTGTATTTTATTACCAACATGAAAATCACCACTCTAAAAAAAAAGAAAAAGGTTGACACTGCATCAATACGTTTCAAAATTAGCATGAAAATCACCACTCTAATAAAATAAAATAAAATAAAAAAAATTGATGCTGCATCACTACGTTTCAATATTAGCATGAAAATCACTAACATTTTAAAACAAATATTCATACTTCATAAATAAAAATATTAGAGTGTCAAAAATGTGCACAAAAAAAAGGGGTGATTCTGCATCACTACTTTTCAAAATCGGGTGCTTTTTATGCTACCAAAAAAAAGTAGGTAAGAGTGCGGTTACCTATTTCATCGGTAACAGTTTTTCTAGTCATTTATATAGCTTCAAGAGAGTCTCCGACTTCTCAAGGAGAGCAGGATCAACCTATCCAGAAGAGTTAATTGATTAAGTAGTATAAGATTTAAAATCTGGTGTCAATTTAAAGGGGATTTGCAACAATTTTGGAAGAATTGGAATGAAATGGTTGGAGCCTTTGTAGGATGGATCATATTTTAAAATCGATAATGGCTCTTATACAAAAATTAACTATATTGCATAGGGATTGACTATAATAATTGGTTTACTTGGTCCAATTATCATTTCGATTAGGATGGAGTTCACGCAACTTTGGATTGTATTAACTATATTGTTGTCTATTAAAACAAGGAAATACCTTCTCACTATCTACTTTATTATTTTGCTTGTATGCATTATATTTTCTTGCAATATTCATTTCATGTTGGCAGGTCTCGCAATTTCCATCCCCTGTTCTAGTTATCATCGATGACCAAATCCAGCGCATAGATTTTGGGACTCTCATATACCTAAATTCAGCTAATCAAGGACTCGTTTATAGAGTTAGATCCTTGTCCACGTGGCCTTCACTATTTTATAGGTAAACCCTGATCTCCCATTTCTAAAGTCACCAAATCCAAACTCCCTTCCAACCCTGCAGTACTCTCTATAATGACACAGCCCGGGAGGGAAAAAAATCTTCTTTCTGATTGTCCCAAGCTTGCATCAAACCCTAAAAGGAAAAAATTTCTTAACCAAAATTTTTCCTGTCACAACAGAAGATACACCATATGGTGTGACATATGTGAGACTTTGACTTGTGCTTCAACCTACACACAACAGTGAATGTCCTTGTCAATTACTCTGCCCTACAGGTCTTCATGCCAAAATTACGACATGGTTGTAAATTATAGCACATTGGACCAAGTAGACAGTCATACATCTTCATCATCTCAAAAACCCACTAGAGTTTATCCATCTGGTATTTGTGACAACAAAAAAATATTAGTGGACAAAATGTGAACATTTGGGGAGCACAATCAACACTCGCCATATTTTCCAACACAACTAAGGATGCATCTATATGGTTCTCTTTGCAAAGAGAGGCAACACGAATTTCATAATGTGTATCCTGGAAAAAATATCCAGCCTCTTGACCATTTCCATGACTTCATTTAACGAATTAGGATCAACATTACTTACAATAGAAAATGAGAATGTTTCGTCAGAATTATTGCAACATTCGACGAATCTCTTTAAAAAAACCCTCTACAGCGTTTCAAAGTCCCTAGAGAGGCTGAGAACATTGACAAGCTTGTCACAATTTGAAGTGTTATGTCGAAACCCTAGTTGTGCTTTCGCCCATTGGAAAAATCTCAAAGTCGAACTAAGGGAACTCATTGTATTCGATACAGCCTTTACCATTTGTGGAGTTACCTTAACACCCAATTGAGTAAGGTTTCTTCCATTTCCACTATGCCCTTTTCCTTTAGATCATCCACCAGATTCCATTATTTTTTTGTTGGGTTTTCATCAATGTTATTAAACTTGTGTAAAGTATATTATCCTTTTCATGCTTAGGGCTTGTGATTTAGGGTTTTATGGCTCGAATTGGGTTCTTGGAAATGAGGGAAGCTCTTATTGTCTGGAAGGTATTGATTCTAGATTTTTTTCCACTTTAGTGATGTGGAGCCCCATTTTCAATTGCACAACTAGATTGTTGAAATTTCTCGGCAAACAAAGGCCAGTCCTACATGTCGTGCATAAGGTAGGAGGCAAATTCATGAAGACAAAGCATTGCCAGTGCAGAGTGTCTGACAGCATGCCTTGACAGATCCAAAGATGGAAAATAAAATTAAGAGTGACAATTTTTTTCTCAAACCAATAGAGGAAAACAAAAGGGTAGACGATTGTGGGCAATGAACAAATTCAAAAAGAAACACCCTTGGTGTAATTATGTCGATACGCATTTATATTTTAGAAAAAGGCTTCCAGAACTTTAATTTAATTATTAATAGTTATTAAGTGGATGGTATGGATTTAACCGCCATGGAATATTCTAAAATATTCTTAGTAGTATACAGAAATTAATGGTTGAGATTCATCTTCAAAATAATTATGTCATTTTTGCTATTTTAACTAAATTTATTAATTCAAAAAAATGCCATATGAATAAGTGTCATATGAAAGGAGTTATGGTTTTTTAGGCATGTGGTATTGATAAGCCAATGTATTGACCCATGATATTGTCAAAGTATATTTACATATTAAGAATATCCATTGTTAAGTGGGGTAAATCTCCATGGATAATAATCTTGTTCCATGTTTTTTTCAAATGTATATATGTTTAACTTATATATTAATTATTTTTATAATAATAATAATAATAATAATGAAGTTATAATTTTTTTGTTTTTTTGTTTTTTTAAGAGTGAATTGTATTGCCTTCAAAAACTAGAATTTACAAAGTGAGTAAAAATAATAAGGTCAGTCTCTCACCAGGGAGACCTGACCATATCTTAAAAATGAATTCTTCGTAAAGAAGAGAGATAATTGTATAGTAACCTATACAACAATAATGAATGAGATAATTGTATACTAACAGATACAAAAATAACCATACTCAAATTGAAATATTGGCTTGAGTGGATTTGTACCAAAGCAATTATAACATAAGACATGGACATTACATAACTAGGTTGAGTGATCTGAATCTAAGACTGCAATAAGGGTGGGTCCTTTGGGTCCTTAGATGTTCTCCCTTCCATAGGAGGCATGCCAAGGTGATATTCTATTCTCTCCATTCTTTGATCTAGGTCTCAAGTGTCGATGCAGATGTTCAAGGGAGTGGAGAATATTCTTGTGATGCTCATGTCGGTCTAAGAGAGTACATACTAGTAAAAATTGTAATACCCCCAAAAAGACTTATTTTATGACTTTTACTTATTTCAGGAAAGTGGAAAAAGGCATGTGCCTAGTTACTATTGTTTTATTTTCCAATAATATATGTGTGTGTGTGTGTGTGTGTGTGTGTGAAAATGAGAATTTATGTTAGAATAATTAATTCTCTCATTAATGTGTTATAAGATGACATGAGATATTAACCTCTAACTGTCAAGGTAAACAATTGTAGTAGCTATTGGATCATGATCTATTTGGAAAATTTAAAAAAATAAAAATAAAATAAAAATAAATAAATAAATAAAATTAGAGACCACCTGAACAATGACAGGGTGGGAGAGAAATACCATGTGGTGCAATATGAAATAGATATTGTGGGAGAGAAATATAATATCTAGTTCGCCCTTAGCAGTGGGAGAGAAATACTGCTAAACCCAAAAAAGGGTTTGCAAGACGTTGCATAGGGTAGGGAGGAAACTCCTCCATATATGTTCCTAGTTTACCTGACAGTTAGAGAAAGAGCTCAAGGAGAACTTCCTCGAGAGGACAGTTCAAGGTTAGGAGGAACACATAAGCCTTTGGCATAATTCTAAAAGAATAATTAGATAAGTAATTGTATCCAGAGGTAAGTAGAGTTATGTGGTTAAATGAATGTTGACACAATAAACTAGAATTTTTTGTTGTGATATTGACATTGTGGTTGCAGTACTGTCACAGATATGGACAAGTAAGAAAACTAGAGAAATCATTGTTGTATATGAAAGCAAAATGAAAAGAGGAATTGGCATTCTTGGAAACAAAGGGAAATAATGCTTACTGTAATAAAAACAAAAATGGTTAAGCAAAAACCAATCTCTTGCAGTCTATATTTATAAGACAGTCAATAAATTGTAGCAAGAAATAGAAATGGGTAGACAAGAGACGAATTGTTTTCTTTAACATAAAAATGCTAATTGTTTATGAACTAACACATAGGATATAGTAAGTTATTAAATATTGTAAGGTATTTGAAGTTTTGAACCTAGGTTGAATTCTTATATCTTGGTAAGGTCCTATAATATAGGGATTTTCTCATCATAAGTGAGTTGGCAGGGTCATTGTCACTAGAATCAGTTAGATTCATGTCAATTATTTTTAAAGGACATTTTAGTGGTGGTTGACATCAACAAATGTACAACGGTGAGTTTCAAATTTGGCAATATTATTTTGTTGCGCTCAAGCTTATGTTGATCCAACATTGCCTAGCAAGGAGTGGGTTTCTTTACAAATCGTCAGAATTGTGTGCTTGATTCATCTTTATTCCTTCAAAATTCGCAACCTTTCCATCTCCAGCAACGTGTGAAAAAGATTAGATTGTTGTTATGCACAAACAGCTGGGAACGTTGCGCATCGCTCATAGGAGCAAATTTTTCTTCATAAAACTACTATTTATGGGTGTGTATAACAATTTGGAGACTTTCTTATATCGAAAATTGAAGGAATCTTACCAATTTGTCAGATTAAAATTGAGTTTTCAAGCCTAAATTTCCCGTTTAGAAGGTTCTACGCATGCTGGTGTTGTGCATGAAGTTTTGCGCACACACAATCCTACAATTCTCTTCCTTTTTACTTAATTAAACGACTTTTGAATCTCAGTTTTTCTGCTTCAAAGAGCCTGTGTAAAATTATCAAAATTTATTGTGCTTTATAGAAGTCAAATTGGTCATTCCTCTACCCCTTTATCTTTCATTCCCTTAGTGTTGTGCATAGAAACCATGCTCATTTCCACTTGCTTGCCTATCTTGAAGTCTTGAAATTCATAGTTGTCAGCCTCCATTTGAAATTAATTTGCAAGTATAACATCTTCAGAAAGGTTTACAAATTTTTTAATATGTATTTAGTCATTTGAATTTTCATTCCTGTATTGCCACATTTAAGGTGCTACCCACAAGATAAACAGAGCATTTCCATTTCTTTATTTCCATTCATCAATTGTAATTTCTCTTTGTTGTTTTTGTCATTTATGGTTCAAAGAAACATTTTCAGCTCGGTTTTGAGGTCCAAACTTTGGCAAAGCATTAAAACCCTAGCTCAAACTTATACCTTCAGAAACCTTGTTTTAGTGATGGGGAAAACAAAGGGAGGAGAAATTGTAAGATTTGAACCACAAGACCTTTCACTCAACAACTCAGACCTTGGCATCAGGGTAGCCTTTGAGCAGACAGGTTGTCTTAAATTTTGTGAAAAGATACAGGGGTACCATGTGGAGGTGACTAAAAAATTTGCCTTGAATTTTGAAGGTAATAAGGTAAAGGTTGGTAAACTGAATTTTGCTGTGTCATAGTACACCATAGCATCAGCCAAATAAATACCTTTGGAGGGGGAGAAATGGTTCAAAGGGATGCCTTTGGAGTTGGAGCATTATAAGGATTTCATGAAACCATAGTACAAAAACCATGAGTTAGGTGTTGTAGTACCTAGTGACTATTTATTGGAGAATTTTGGCAAGCTTCTCAAAGTCATTCAAAAGTGCTTCACATGTGAGGGAAGGTTCACCAGGGTCTATCAATATCACTTCAGGATTCTCATGCATTTCATTGGTAAAAGACCCTAAATTTACCCTTTTTCTTGTTTAGACGTTTAGGCAATATGGTTGAGGGAGTGAGAATTAAGAAGGCTATGGTTGATTCACGTTTTTTTCATTTTTATCTAATAAAATTGTTGATATTAGAGGAGCTGGAAAAAACAAAACAAAACAAAACAAAAAAACAATACGCAACCTGACAAAAGTATGGCTAGATTTCCTACCCTCATCCAAGTTCACAGTGGCATCTATTGGAAGTTTATCAAGCCACAAGGATACTCCATCCACCACTAAGACTACTTCTTCACCCCTAAAGAGTTCTGCCAACAAAAATTTGTCAGCTTCAGTGGCAAAATCACCAAAGAAGAAGGGAAAAAAATTACAGTTTTCACCATAAGTAGTAGAGATTCCAGTGCCAAGAAAGGCACTCACATAGGCAGCTGCTAAAAGGTTACCATTGGAGAAATCATCTGGAGTGTTTGATGAGCTTGAGGAAATCCAAATACAAACAGGTTCTACTGATGAGAAAGATAAGCAATCTAAGGAGTCAGAGAAGAAATTAAGGGAAGCTCACTTGGTTATAGCACGACCGCAACAAGAGAATAGACAACTAAAGAATACCATCTTGGAAAAAATAGCTCAGTCTAATGAAGACTTGCTTATGGTTGAAGCTACACCAGCTGTTGTTAAGTTGAAGGGAAAAAGAAAGGCAATTAAGGAAGAAGTTAAGAAGCATAAATATAAGCAACCAGGGTTACAAGATCCCCATCCACAAGGTTACAAATTCAAGAAGGGAAGACATTGTAGGAAGAAAAGGTGTATGAAGGGAAGGTGACTTTCATGAGAATGAAGAAAAAAATAAAGGAGACCCAAAATGAAATTGTTGAGCTCAAGTAGAAAGGTGAAAAATACGAGCAAATCAAAGAATTGGAGCATCAACTAGAAAAAACACAAGTGACTATAGCTTATTTGTAGAAGGAAAACATGCAACTCAGACCTATAGTGCCTCGAGAAACAGTGACATATGATGTCAAAGGAAAGGGTAAAGTGGTGATTGATATTGAGAAGATGAAAGAGCCTATTTAGTTTTCAAGGAGACCTAATACTAGGTATATTTCTAAGGTACAAGAGCAAGAGAAGGAGACTGTGTAGCATGTGGTTTTTAATGAAAAAACGGAATATGAGAAGCTACTAGAGCAACTTGAAGGTGTGCAACATCGGGTGGATCAGCTTAAAGAGAAAGACCATAGGGATAAGATGACCTTTTTCACAGAGGTGGAGGCAGCTTTGACTACTATTCAAAAAGCAAAACACAAACTAAAATGGACTTTGCCTTTGCATAGGCAAGCGAAGAACCTATATGTGCAAAACCTAGTCTTAAAGAGAAGGCTTAGGTTGATGAAGAAATGGTTTGATGAAGTCAAGGAAGCTAGAAGAAATAAGAGGAGAAGTAAGTTATATTTGATGGTCGAGGATGTTGAAGAAGAGAAAACCAGTGAAAAAGAAAGTTCACAATGCTACCCATAGGTGTTGCACACAGGATGAGCAGCAGGACTAGGGTTTCTTCAAGGTCACATTTTTGGGAAATTTTTTTATATCTGAAGGGCATATATATCTTCATTGCAGTCAATAGGACATCTACAAGGGCTTTTGATCAGAGTGCAACCTTTTATGAGGTCAAAGGAGGAGCAAGTCATCTGCTGTGCACAGGAGGTGTTGTGCACTAGAGGTGTTGTACACAAACACAATTTTTGTTTTTACACCAAATTTTCACCTAAGCATGACAAATGAAGGATTTTATTATGTAATTATCTATGATTTATCAATGTAAATGTTTCACCAATGATTGTCATAAAGAAATTCGATGTATTAGGAGTATAGTTAAGTTTTAGGCGAAAGCCAAAGATGCTTTCCTATTTTCCAGATTAGTGATTTTTCTTGCCTATTTTCATGAGATCAGTTCCATCCAAATGAGGAATAGGTGGGTTTCGACCTCCTGGGATATATATAAACTATTTTTTGTAGATAGTACATGATTTTGAATGGAAAAAAAGTTGATTGTGAAGTAACAAAAGACATTTATTTTGATTGTAAGTTATGGAGTTCAAACTAAAGTAATCAATTCAACAATATAGAGGCAGTTTTGTTTCAAGATTCTTGTGTCAGATAAATGGTCATGTTTCCCTCTTTGTAAATTTGTCTTTCCTTCAATTTTTTGCATGGATTCTCCTTCTTAATTGTTTATAAGAAGACTATGAGTCGAATTTATCTGGAGTACTCTGCTTTGGCTTGTTAAGAAAATCTTAATGTTTTCTTTCTGAAATAAAATATAAATTTAATCTTTGTATGCTTTATATTTAATATATCCTCACTCTTATTCATCTCATCCATACTACAAAAAAATTGTGAGATCCAGGAGTTTGTCTACCTTGCCCTGTTTTAAGTTGCTTTGTTCATTTGTGATTTATTGTTGAACATCATTACGACTCCATGCCCAATGGACCTCTCCTTCACCCTGCAGCCACAATTTTAAAACCTATATTTTGATCTTCATACCTTGGCCAACATAGTTACTAATCAAATGCGAACTCTAACAAAAAAACCTCAAAAAACCATGAAAAAACAACGTGAAAACGAAAAGTTGTATTCTGGAATAACCTTCTTCTTTTTTTTCGGGGTAAATTTTCAACTTTTTTTAAAAATGGAAGTAAAAGCCAATTTTTTGGTGCAAAAAACACCCCGAAAATGGAAAGTGTTGAAACAAAAAATTTAGAATAATAAAAAATTATATTAAAAACTAAAAAAAAAAAAAAACAACATTTTAAAATAATTGAAAAAAATTTTAAAAAAAAATATATTAGATTTAAAAATAAAAAATTTTAAAAAATATATTAGATTTAAAAATAAATAAAATTTAAAATTAAAATTTAAAAATATATTAAAAATTGAAAATTTTAAATTTAAAACAAAATAAAGAAAAATAATTTTAAAAAATAAAATAAATTTAAAATATACAAATTAAATTTAAAAAATAAGTCTTATTTTGATGATGAACCACATTGGCTAGTTCGAAACGCGTCCGCAATATATTTTTTGATGATTATCAAAGAAATTTTTTATATACAATTTATGAATAACAGAAGTAAAATTCCTAATATAGGAAAAAATTTATTAAATTGAAAAAAGAAAAAAAGAAAAAAAAGAGAGTAAATGTTAAAATAAAAAATAAATTTAAAAAAATATATTAGATTTAAAAATTAAAAAATTAAAATTAAAATTAAAATGAAAAATGAAAAATAAAAAATATTAAATTATATATATATATATATTAAAAAAATAAGTAAATTTTATATATAAAAATAAAATTAAAAAATATATATATTAGATTTTATCAAATTAAAAAATAAATATATTAAGATAAAAAATTAAATATAATAACAATAATAAATAAATAAATTTTAAAATAAAAAATAAAAAACACCTTTAAAATTAAAATTAAAAAAGGAAAAATATAAATAAGTTAAAAAAATTAAATTAAAAATACAAATTAATTTAAAATATATATATATATATATAGATATAATTTAAATAAAAAAAATATTTAATTTAATTTAATTTAAAAAATATAGATATAAAAATATATATTATTACTAAATTAAAAAACAAAATTTCGTCGCCTTGGTGGCGGCGAGGGCTAGGCAGCCCAATTTAAAAAATAAATATAATTAAATTATTATTTTTTAATTCATTTTTTTTATTATTAATAAATTTTAATAATAATAATAATAATAATAAATTTATTTATTTATTTATTAAATTTTAATATTTTTTTTTAATTTAATATTTCATTTTTTTAATTTATTAAATTCAATATTTGTTATTTTTTAATTTCATTTTTTTTAAATTTGATAAAATTTAATGTTTTTTAAAATTTAAAATTTTATATATATATATATTTTTATAAATTAAATATTTTTAGGTTTTTTTTTAAATTATTTATTTTTAAAGTTTTTTAAATTTTAATTTTAATTTTTAATTGGTTTAATGTTAAAAAAATTAGATTTTTGTTTTTTTTTGTTTTATAATTATTTTAAAAAATTAATTAATTTTTTTTTTTTTTAATGTTAATTTTATTTTATTTTTAAATTTCATTTTAAATTTTAATTTAATTTTGTATAATTTTAAAAAATTTATTTTTATTTTCTTAATATTTTTTTTTTTTAATTTTAATTTTTTTTTTTCTATTTTAATTTTAATTTTTAGATTTTAATTATTTTTAAATTTTCTATTTTTTTTTTATCATTTTTTTTTTAATTATGTGGTTTTTTTTAATAACTAAAAAAATTGTTTTTTTTCTTTTTTTTTTCAATTTTTTTTTTTTCTTTAAAATTATGTGTTTTTTTTTTTTTCCCTTTTTTATTTAATTTTCGAAATTTTTGTTTTTTTGTTTTATTTATTTATTTTTTTTTAATTTTTTATTTTTACAAGTTAATATTTTTTTGTTAACATTTTTATTATTTTTATATATTTGATTTTTTTGTCATGTTTTTTAATTTTATTTGTATGTTTTATTACCAACATGAAAAGCACCACTCTAAAAAAAAGTGGTTGATGCTGCATCAACACTTTTCAAAATTAGCATGAAAATCACTAACATTTTAAAACAAATGTTCATACTCCATAAGTAAAAAAAAATTGAAGTGTCAAAAATATGCTCCAAAAAAAAGGGTGATTCTGCATCACCACTTTCAAAATCGAGTGCTTTTTTTGCTACTTCAAAAAAGTAGATACCAGTTCAGTTACCTATTTGATTGCTAACTATGTTAGCCTAAAACCTAAGACTGTGATTGACTGTAAATCCATATAGAGAGAGGCCACTCTAAGCTAGAAAGGCTGGATTTGGGTCCAAAAGAGGTTTACAGTTACCTCTGCAATTTTCCTCCTCAGCCTAGGAGAACTACAGAGTGCTAACATATCCCTGGAAGAAAACAAAATTAACTTTATGAGGGTTTCAAGAAAATTTTCGTGAGTTCTAGAAGGTAGGTCTTAGGGAGCAAACCTTAGTTTCTTGATTACAGGTAACCTTGGAGCCATGGACTAATAGACAGTAAGGATATATATATATATATATATATATATATATATATATATATATGAAGGATGTGTATGCTTTATTATAAATATTATAGCTACATACATATATATATATATATATATATATATATATATATATATATATATATATATATATATGGTGTACAGTTTATTATAGCTATTATAGCTATAATAAACTATACATCCTTTAATTTTATGCAAAACAAAAATTACACATAGTTAATATTTCTAAGAAAATATGAGTCAATAGTTGTACCAAATAGTATAACTTGCGTATGCAGAGTAAACAAAAGCAAAAAAAGAAAATAGCTCAACTGGTATTTATAAATGTCCAAGTACATCTATATACCTTGCAGAAAAATTATTGTTTCTCATATGTATAAATATGTTATAAAAAACCCAAATGAATTCTATAGGTTGTTGCAACATGTATGTAAACCAGATATAAATGAATCAACTGCTACAATAACTCTTTAAGAAAGAAACACCATAAAAAATGAGAATGTTAAATTATTTACATGATAAATTATCAAAACTAACGAAAGAGAATATATATAGTCTCATGCAAGCGATTGGGTTCACAAATAAATTGAGAAAACAAGAAATTATCGTGTTCTTTTATACAAATCCTAGCCTTGCAGGGCTATAATCAAGAAAGTAATATTATACAAAAGAGAAATTCACATTTTCTCATCTCGGCTAGTTTAACCATACATGTGGCCATGGAAGGTCATAGTGACACCCAACCAGGACTTAAAAGTAGTAATAAAAGGAGCATGGCCATAATCGCTTTCATTCAATGTTCCAAACTTTTACAACCATAAACTATATTCGTAGTCGGATAAGGAAATATCATAAGCATGACAACCTAAAAGTATGTCTTGTTAGGATATTCCAACACATAGGAAATAGTTAAGTATAACTTGGTCTAGCATAGAGTTAGGTAAAGTCTGTTTCTTTACTATGTACATTTGTAACTTATAATCTGATGGTCACGATATGTAGTGATCTGACGGTTCACTCTCTGCTCAGTAATACCGACACTTGATCTGTGGCTTAACACCCAATTGGTCCATGATATCTATTTAAAGAGCATGGAGGGTCATTTGTCACGTAACCGTTTATGATAGAAGCTTATGTAAATTTTCTTTCTTTATATTAATAAATTGCCTGAAGTGGCCACGTTGGCTCAGGTCGTGGACTGTTTCCCTCTTCGAGGGTTTTAACCATGTCAAATATTGGTGTATTGATCTGTGATCTGTTTGTGAGTGGTGACCTTTGGTGTTTGATCTAAGGAACTTACCCTGTAAATTCCTACATGTCTTGTTGCACCAATGCAGAAGCCTTGGCTTCGTTGTAAGTTAACCTAGTCGTAAGAAGAAAGAAAAAATTAGATAAAACCTGGCAATCATGCTTGAATTCAAAGGAGAATTAAATGAAAATTTATGAAACCCTATCGCCTAATATCAAATGCAAACTCCAAGTGTACTTGAACACAAAGTGGGAATTTTTTGGTTAGAAGAACCCTTGAAATGTCGTATTGTTATTGAGATATTAAAACAATAAGAAACCAATTTTTTCTTAACTATAATAGTTTATGACATGGTGCGTTACCTTGGGTACGCCCAACAAGAAAATACGAAGGGTTTCAGACAGTGGTAATCTCTAACAGAGTAAAAGGAAACAAGTCAACAACATTAATGAAAAGAAAAAGAACCATGGAACTTATCTCAAGCCTCAACTAAAAACCTTTCAAGCATTTCCAATAGAAGTCGCAGTATATTATTAAAGATTAACCCCAGAACCCCTAATACATTCCTTGGAAGAGAGTGAGGCGACCCTGGAAATTACATTGCCAAAAGGTTAGAAGACGTTGATATTTAAAAAAATAAAAATAAAACAAATTCAACATGTATAGTAACCAAAATCGAGCTTGAAAATGTCAAGACAAGAACCATACCTCCATATTACTGTTGAAATTATATTTCCACCCTCCCAAGATAAAATTCGAAGAGGCTCATTGGTTAAATGATAGTCAAGTAACCATTGGAAACAAAAACAAACAAAAAAAATTATAGTAGGGTTTGAAGTCGGAGCATAGTTCCATGCTATTCTTCTAACAAGTTCAAATGTTATTCTTTTTTTTCACACAAATTCGGTTATGATGTATTATAAGAAAAAAGAGAAGAGTAAGGGAGCTTCCTCGATACAAAATCACCCCTCTTAGCTTACAAGATGGATTTATCTGTTGGGGGTGCATTGCTCCTTGAGTACTTCTGTTACTGTTGTTTCTATGTATCCTTTCTGAAGTAGATACTATTTCACTTGTGCTATATTGCCTTACAAACTGTTCTAAAAATAAAATACATTTTGCTTTCGTTTTTATACTAGCTTATCACCTATTGACCTGATAACAAGACATAGAAAGCCTGAAAAGGACATAGATCATTTGTTAACTGTGTTCTCACTATCTCTATGACCAATTCCTTGGTCCATAGAGGTGGATCCTTGCTCTGATTTTTTAGTGATGGCTTCTCGCAGAAAATTGATTGTCTCTTCCATATGGTTACAACAATTTTTCACCTCCATTAATTCCTTGTTGCATGTGTTCCATTGCTCGCGAAGGATAGCCATTTCCGCTTTAGAACGCACTTTGTCTTGTTGTATTTGATTCCTCAAGTTTTGAATCACCACTTTATGTGATTTGCAGAAAGAGAAGGGGTGATCTATATCTTCAGAAGAGTCCATAAGCTTGAAGATGGGGAGAAAGACTGAGCGGTTGCCTTCTCTAAGAGCTGAAGACAACATTTTTTTATATTTTACAGCGGTGTATCCTTCTGTGGTGGGCACAATGTTGTGATCTCTATTGGTTGTGCAACTGCCTTCTTTGTTGGATGTGAGATTGCCTTTACTGATGAAAGAGTATCTGGTGGCGAAGGTATTGAATGGTTTGATGGGACTACCCAGGAGGAAAAGTGTTAAAGGGGAAGGGGAAAGAATGTGATAAGAAGGATAAGAGGGAAAAGAGTTGTGAGAGCCAAAGCCCAAATTAATTGTGGAAGCCAGAGACGCCTACAACAGTAACAAAATTACTAAAGGAGCAATGCACCCCCAACAAATAAATCCTTTCTAAAGTAGATACTATTGCACTTATGCTATATTGCCTTTCAAATTGTTCTAAAAAGAAAATACATTTTGCTTTCGTTTTTATACTAGCTTATCACCTATTGACTTGATAACAAGGCATAGAAAGCCTGAAAAGGACATAGATCATTTGTTAATTGTGTTCTCGCTATCTCTATGACCACTTCCTTGGTCCATAGAGGTGGATCCTTGCTCTGATTTTATAGTGATGGCTTCTCACAGAAAATTGATTGTCTCTTCCATATGGTTACAACGATTTTTCACCTCCATTAATTCCTTGTTGCATGTGTTCCATTGCTCGCGGAGGATAGCCATTTCCACTTTAGAACGCACTTTATCTTGTTGTATTTGATTCCTCAAGTTTTCAATCACCACTCTATGTGATTTGCAAAAAGAGCAGGGGTGATATATATCTTCAGAAGAGTCCATAAGCTTGAAGATGGGGAGAAAGACTGAGCGATTGCCTTCTTTAAGAGCTGAAGACAACAGTTTTTTATATTTGACAGTGGTGTATCCTTCTCTAGTGGGCGCAATGCTGTGATCTCTATTGACTGTGTGACTGCCTTCTTTGTTGGATGTGAGACTTCCTTTACTGATGAAAGAGTATCTGGTGGCGAAGGTATTGAATGGTTTGATGGGACTACCCAGGAGGAAAAGTGTTAAAGGGGAAGGGGAAAGAATGTGATAAGAAGGATAAGAGGGAAAAGAGTTGTGAGAGCCAAAGCCCAAATTAATTGTGGAAGCCAGAGACACCTACAAAATTGAAGAGATTTGTAGAAGAGGTCTGAGCAGAGACCAAGAGGGTCCAAGCTAGAGAGAGTGACCGGGCTTGATAGCAAGTTCGAGGAGGGGACGAGCAACATGGAAAGATGATGCACAACAAACCAGTCAAAAGAATCTGATGAGATTTGAGTCATCTCAAGTAGATTAAAGAAAAAATGAGGAACGAAGTGATGATGGAAGATCACGGGAAGGGTGTTGAGATTCTGGGGATGGGTACTCTGTGAAAAGATGTGAAAAATCTTTGAGAGATTGCACCTAATAGATTCGATGGAGCTATTGTAAGGGTAGTCATATAAATGGGTCTTTTCATGGTTGTGTGTCTGTTGTCATATGTAAGGATGATATTGCATCAAGGAAAAGGGAGGAAGAGATACCATCATGGGATAGGGAGGAGGATTGTGTGTTCGTCAATTTGGCCTGGCTTGCGTTTCTTTGAACTCCTTCATTGGCCTGAATGTATGCTTGCTTGTTGTTTATTCTAATAATACGATAGTAATATATCTTACTAATCTATTTTTCAATTTGTTTGACTCTGTGCAAAAATTGGCAGAGAGCTACGTTTTTTGGGAGGCTACCACTCACCATTGCACGGATGATGATGGAGGAGTCTCCTAAAATTATAGCATTACAAATTTTTTCATCTCTTATAATTTTCATGCTCAGATATAGGCCATAAGCCCCTGCTTTGTTGTTAGACATTGTCCCCATCCCCCAATTGTATTGTATATGGCTAGTATTGTCTTTGAGGGTTATGACTCCAACTGCTCCTGCTTTGCCCGGATTTTTATTTAAGGCCTCATCTAAGAAGAGACAAGGCCTGTTGAGAGAATTGACCCAAATTTGGAACTCTTCCTCATCCTTTCTTATTTTTCCATATTGGGTAAGCCTTTGTGACTTTTACCAAATGGCGAATAGTGAATCATATCTATTCCATATATCCCTTTGGTTGTAAGAAACTCAGTCATCTGCCCCCAAGCCTTGGTGGTCACTGTGTTCACTGCAGTTTCCCGTTCCTAGCTAGCCAAATTTTCCAGTAAAGAAAGGTGGGAAGGCTGACCCAAAACCTTTGTATTGTGGTTTTGTTGTTAAAGGAGTGGGGGTAGTTCCTCCTCCATTTACATATTAATTGATTTAAAGGTAGTCTATAATTCATATTTGCATCAATCTCTGACACCATTTTCTCCCAACACTCTCTAAATAAAGAGCACTCTAGGAAGAGGTTTAAGGATCGTAGATTCCCCTTTTTTAAAAATTATCTGTTGTGAATGACTTGCTGTGAAGAAGGGTCCATAGGAAAATTTTTATTTTTGGGAGGGTTTCCACCTTCCAGGCCTGCTTCCAATACTGTCATTCCTATTGTCTCTGATGTTCTTGTATCTTTTCATATCCTATCTTAACTATATACTCTCCTCCTGTAGGAATCCAGAAGTAGGCATCTTAGGTGTTTTTTTCTATAGGAGCATCTCCCTTTAAAAGAGAAGTCCTGGAATTCCATTGGTCGGATAGTTCGAGGGGCAAGTTGGGTCTATCCCATTGTTTCCAAGAGCCATCATTCTCCCATTTGGATATGTCCCCTAATTTATTGTAGCCTTCTCCTGTCATCCAGCTCTTTAGATCATTGATATCTGGATTGATGCCCAAGGGAGGGTTTCCCATTATGCTGTCATTCCATAGGCTGATTCTTCCCCCATTTCCAGGCCTTGTAGAGATGTTTTCCTTGCTAATATGAATTACGCCAGATATGAGTTTCCAGACTTGAGAGCATGGTCTTATGGGAGGGCTTATTTATAGTATGGAAATTCTTGGAGCATTAAGATATTTTGCCTCTAATGCTTCTTTCCACCAGAGTCTTTCTTCAGCGAGGAACCTCCAAGCAATCTTGGTTCCTAAAGCCAGGTTCATTATCCCAGGAGTTTTAATGGAGAGACCTCCATTTTTTTAATGGGTTGTTACTTGGTTCCAATTGACAAGGCTGAACTTTTTTGTTCTAGTTTTACCTCCCTACCATAAGAAACTTCTGATGATGATCTTGATTTTCTTGTGAATGCTTGATGGTGTTGTTATTCAAGCAAACTGATATAAAGGCAGGGCTGAAAGAATTTATTTGATGAGAACGATTCATCCTACTTTATTTAACCATATCATCCCCCATGCTTGAATTTTATTTTTCATCTTTTCAGCATATTTTCTCCATATTTCTGTCTTTAGATTTTTCTTGGTGATAGGTAGCCCAAGATACTGGAAATGACTCTAATTATTCTGGAAAGGAATTTCCAGAATTTGAGACATACATTGTAGAGTTCTTGGAGGGGTGTTCCAGCTGTGAATGAAACTTTTCCCATTGTTAGTCAGCCCTCCTGAGACATCCATGAAATTGTCTAAAAAAATTTTAATCTTCTGGCGGCGATGCAATATGCACCTCCCATTAGAAGGGTGTCGTCAGCAAATAAAGAATTGTTAATTATTTTGGTTCCTCTGCTTATTGTGAGGCTTGTTAAGGAATAATTTATTATGTTGTGTTTCAATTTCCCGCTAAGAGAATCAACCATTAGAATGTAAAGAAAAGGAGACAAGGGGTAGCCTTGTCGGAGACCTCTAGAACTTTGGAATAATTCACAAGGTCTATCGTTAACAAGAGGGGCTATCCAAGGTCTTGTAGTGCAAGCCTTGATTGTGTTAATGAAGTCTTCAGAGAAGCCAAATCTATTTAGGACAACAGCAAGGAAGGTGAGATTAACTCTATTAAAAGTGTTTGCCATGTCCATTTTTAAGATAAAGCCTTTTTCATTTCAAGAGAAGCTTGAGTGAAGGGCCTCTTGGAGGAGGATGATATTGTCAACAATCTAACCATTAGGGACAAAACCTCCTTGATTTTTTGAGATGAGGGAGTGGAGAAGAGGCTTGAGTCTTCTGGCAAGGATTTTGGAATCTATTGAGAGTGGTAGGGCGAGGATCTTTCAGAATGAGGGTGAGGAAGGTGGAATTGGTGAATCATGCTACCTTTTTCTTTTTGATAACATATCTGATCATTTTGAATAATTCCTTTTTTATTGTTTTCCAGAAGGTGCGATAGAAAGAGATAGGGAAACCATCTGGGCCCGTTTCCTTTTCCGGGTATAGGTCCCATACAACTGTCATAACTTCTTTTTTCATGACTTCTTTAGAGAGATTGTTGTTTGTTTCCTCATCTATTAGCTTTGGAATATGCATTAAGAATTCCTCCAGATTTGCTTGGCTGTCTACAACTGTTAGAAGAGTTTTAAAGTGCCGGAAGACCTATTTTTTAATGTCTTCTTTCCCCTTTATTTCCTGCCCTCCTTCTCCCATGATTTTTTCTATATTATTTTTTATCATTCTTGTTTTGGCTGAATTATGAAAGAAGACAGTGTTTTTGTCTCCAGCTTGAATCCAGAGCTACCTTGACTTTAACCGCCATGTTTCTTCCTCTTGTCTAATATTCCTGTAAATTTTCCAGTGTATCTCTTTTGCCTTTGCTTGACTTTCAGCTGTGTTATTCGTGTTTTCCATTTCCTCTTGAATTTTTGTTAGTTCTTGCTCCAATTTTTCTTTCTCTTTGTACGATTCCTTGTAGTCGGCCTTAGCCCATTATTTCAATCTTACTTTGGTGGATTTTAGCTTCATTTCCCATATGTAACTAGGAGATCCATGAATTTTATGTTTCCATATTTTTTTGACCTCTTGTTTTACCTCTTCATGTCTGCTCCAGAGCTGGTTGTATTTGAATGGGAAAGGACCATAGTTTTCAGTAGTTTTGAGTTCAATGGAGACCAGTCTGTGGTCTGAAGCCGCTGATGGGATAATTTTAGAAGAGACATTGATGTAACTAGCCACCATGATGTCCCTAATGAGAATTCTATCCAGCCTCTCTTTGATATTAGCCTTCCCTAGTCTCATGTTGTCCCATGTGTATTTCCCCTTTTTGGGAGGGATGTCCAATAGGTTATAATGATCAATGATTCCTTCAAGGACATCTTTGTTTGGATCTAGCTGAAAAGTGCCTCCTCTTTTTTCTTCCGGCTTGAGAATGAGATTAAGGTCTCCTGCTAAGATAAGATTCTCTTCTTGGTCTTCCATTGTAGTTTCTTTTAGAGTCTTCCAACAAATTTATTTTTCCCTGTAGTGATTTGGTGAATAGATATTATACATGCTGATTTTTTTTCCATTTGTTGCATTTTCTAGATTTGTGTTAATCCAACGGGCTTTCATTGTTGAGTTCTACAAATTCCATTTTCCTTTTTGACATAAAGTTCAAATTCCTCCTGAAGCTCCATTTGCTGCAATAGCTTGTCCTTCATAATTTTTTGATTTTGCTATAATGTTGTCCATCTCTTGGCTACTGATTTTTGTCTCTTGGATAAGGAGGATGTCTAGTTTTTCACTTTTAATGAGGTCTCTTATCAGATTTATCTTGGAGGGATGACCCAACCCCCTGCAATTCCAAGAGACAACTATCATTATTTACTAATGGTTGTGGCTGAGGGACCTTTCCCTTTGTGGACCTGTTGGACTTTTTCTTTATTCTTGGTGCCTTTCTCGAGGTAACTATCCATTACATGTTGTGTTCCCAAGGGGGGGGGGAATGGGAGGATCTGAAGGGATGAGGGAGTTGGATAAGATATCAAAAGGATTGAATCCCTGGAAAGGGGAGGAGGAGGGTTGGGAAGAGGTTCTGATGGTTGGTGAGGAGGGGCCAAATAGAGGGGGTGGAGGAGGAGCAGGCTGAGATTTTGATGCGGTCTTTTTTTTCTTGACTTGTTCCCATTTTGGGTCTTGGTTTTCTTCCACATGTTTATCATTTTCTTCTTTTTTGATACATATATTAGTGAAATGGCCATACTCATGACATACCTTGCATTTAAATGGAATTTTTTCGTAATCCAGCTGCTGAATATGCGTCCAGTTATCGACCTTGAGCTTGATGGCTTCCAGAAGGCCTCTTCCTAGATCTACTTCAACACAAATCCTTGCGCATGCCTGCATATTGTCCTTTGGTTTGCTTTTGTCAATGTATTTGCCAATGACATTCCTTATTGTTCTCACTGATTCATCTCCCCAGCAATGCAAGAGGAGATGGGGCAGCCTGACCAAAACTGGAACACAACATTTGGGACATCTAGTTCCGGGTCAAAATTAGGTGTCCATCGATTCAAATATAATCCTCTGGTGTCCATGAAGTATGGACCACTTCTAAATATGATGCCCCAGACATCCTTGGATTCGAAATGGAAGGTATAGTAACCTCTGCCACAAAATCGAATGGAGATTTTTCCTTAGGTGAAATGAGCCCAATTTCTTTCTACCCATTTTTGAACAGTCTTGGGAGATGGCCAAAGTCCAGTCAACTATCCAACCAAACCTTTCTCAACTAAAGAGATCGCAGCTTTTTGAGGCTGGTTTGGCGGCAGGATGATTTCAGGGATAGTTTCAAGTTTCTTAACGAACTTGGAGATTGTCAGTCTGGTTCTCTGAGGACCCATTGAATCGATTAGGGAGGCAAAGGAAACTATAGCCACATCAGGCTGAGCCTGAGACGGAGGGATGGTGCCTTCGCAGAGAGGAATCGCACCTGGATCTGGCTCCAAAGGGCCATGTCGGCTGAGGCCCAAGGCTACGCGCAGGAGGCTGCTAAGGGTGGAGCATAGGCTCACAGCACAGCTCGAAAAAAGTAATTGCAAATGTTATTCTTTTATTCTTTTAACAGAGAGATAATAGAGATGATGAGAAGCATGCAAGCATAATTGATAAAATTGAGAGCAAATCATGAACAATTACGAAAGGCTAGTATGCAACAAGAGTTATTTATCAAAAATATAACAGAAAATTCAACCCCAACATAATGGAGACAGTGAGAGATGAGGAAAATCAGGCTGAGACCTTAAAAATAAAAATTACGAAAAAGGTAGCTTAAAGTCAGGAGGAAGGGTTGGAAGGCGGAGAGGAACGTAGTTCCTAAAAAATGCAACCCAAACCAGAGAATTACAGAGAATCAAACAAAGCCACTTTAAAATATCATTTTCCACTATCCTTTATAGATCAAGTATTAGTTACCTTGGCAGGAAAGAAGTATTTTTCATTCTTAGATGGTTTTAGTGGATACAATCAAATCCAAATAGCACCAGAAGATCAAGATAAAACCACTTTTACATGTTCTTGGGAAACATATGACTATGTGGTACTTCCTTTTGGATTATGTAATGCACCTGCCACATTTCAAACAACACTCTTGTTTATTTTCTCTTATCTAATTCATGATTGTGTGGAAGTATACATGGATGATTTACTATGTATGGAAATTCTTTTGAAGAAGCTGTGGGAAATTTAGAAAAAGTTATTATTAGATGTAAAGAAGTAAATATTTCAATAAGCCATGAAAAATGTTTTATGATGTTTAATGAAGGTATTCTTTTAGGTCACCATATTTTAGGAGATGGAATTAAGGTAGAAGTTATTTCTAAAAGTTCAATTCCTTCTTTTCAAAGAGATGTTAGAAGTTTTATCAGAATTATAGGATACTATAAAAGATTCATAGAAAGCTTCACAAAAATAACCTCTCCACTTTTCAAACTTCTTACAAAAGATTGTGAATTTGCATGGAACTCTGATTGTCAAAAAGCAATTGAAACATTTAAACAAAGAATCATTGAAGCACCAATTTTAAGAGGACCAAATTGGTATCTCCCTTTTCACATATCTACTGATGCTTCAGGCACAGTCTTAGGGGTTGTAATGGGCCAAAAGGATTTAACTCCTTATGCTCTTTATTACACATCTAAAAATTTGACTCCAACAGAGTTAAATTATATTGTAATTAAAAAGGAGTTTTTAGTTTTTGTTTGTGGAATTAACAAACTTCACCATTACATTACTGGTTACAAAAAATTTATCCATAGATAATTCCGCCATTAGATACTTAATGAATAAACCAATTACTAATAGAAGAATTACAAGATGGTTGTTACTATTACAAGAATTCAATATTACTATTCTTGATAGACCTGGAAAATAAAACAAAGTTGTTGATTTCCTTTCTAGAATACAAAATGATAATGTTGATGTTCCTATAAAAAACAAATTTCTCAATGAACATCTTTTTGCAGTATCTACTAAATTGCATTTGTTTGCAGATATTGCCAATGTTTTAGCTATAGGAAAATTTCCTCCACAATTGTCAGCAAAAGAAAAGAAAAGAAATATCAAAACCAGTGCATCCTATTCATGGATAGATGGAGAATTATAAAAAACTGGACTAGATTTGATCATTCAAAGATGTGTCCGAGAAGATGAA
This sequence comes from Pinus albicaulis, assembly GCA_034641835.2. NCBI lineage: Eukaryota > Viridiplantae > Streptophyta > Pinopsida > Pinales > Pinaceae > Pinus > Pinus albicaulis. The sequence continues at coordinate 535,930,224 of CM076573.1, read as the reverse complement.
GTACCATAAATTTTAAAATCTTGCCATGATGAACCATGTGGAGGGAATTATGCTATAAAAAGAATTGCATATAAAATCCTTCGTTTGGGATATTATTGGCCATCTATTTTCAAATATGCCATAGAATATGTCAAAAGATGTGATAAATGTCAGAGAATGGGAAAGCTAGTGCCTTCAGATGAAATGCCTCTACAACCTCAGGTACTTGTGGATCCTTTTGAAAAATGGGCTCTAGATTTTGTGGGACCTATAAGTCCTCCATCAAAATAGAAAAGGTACATACTTGTTTGCACAAATTATGTCACAAAATGGGTAGAAGATAAGCCTCTTTTATTTGCAACTGAAAATGTTGTAGTTACATTTCCTTTTTAGGATATTTTTACTCATTTTGGTGTTCCAAGAAAAATTGTAACAGATCAAGGTACCCAATTCACATCCAAGTTGGTACAAAAGATTATGGAGCAGTATAAAATCAAGCATCGAAAGTATACTCCATATCATCCACAAGCCAATGGGCAGGTGGAATCTACTAAAAAGGTTCTTGAAGCAATTCTTACCAAAATTGTGCATTCACATAGAAAGGATTGGGAAGAAATACTTCTAGAAGCACTATGGGCATATCGAACCACATGGAGGAACACAACTGAGCATACTTCCTATGAGCTTTTCTATGGGAAGAAATTTTTGTTCCCAATTGAGTTCCAAGTGGAGACCTACAGAACAAATATTAAATTGGGCCTTGACCTGTCACAAGCTTAGAAGCAAAGGCTAGCACAATTGAATGAGCTAGATGAAATCCGACAAGATGTTATTCAAACAACTAGCATAGTGCAACAACAAATATCAAAATGGCATGACAAGTTCATCAAAGATAAAAAGTTCAAACAAGGTGACTGGGCACTTCTCTTTTTTTCCAAGTTTAAAGATTTTCAGGGAATGTTTTAGACTGATTGGCTTGGACCTTATGAGATTGATAAAGTTTTTCACAATTGATATTTCCTTGTTAATGGCCATAGATTGAGATTATATTATAAACTATTGACAAATGAGGAATTTGTTAAGTATCTACAAGAAAAATTTGAGTTTAAGTTGATTAAGGAAGGAGATTTTCCTCCTCACTTTTCAACTTCATTGTAATTTCATTTTCAAAAATAAATAAATAAAAGGAAAAATAATAATAGATGTATAAACATGAAAACCGACTTTGTTGGAATGTTTATACATAAAATCTTGATTGAAAACCAAGATTTTCTTGGCAATCCAAATTTTCAGAACACCTTTTTCTCTTATCTTTGTTTCCTTTTATCCCTCTTTTTCCTCAAATTTTCATGTGATCAATTATCAATAATAAGGAGGTCGTCTCCAATAGATCCACAAGATGACATACATAATTCCTATCATTCTCCATCCATTTCACAATTCTGCAACCAAAATCAAATTCTACAGTAGAAAGGTATCAAAAGAAACATTAAGGTATGTAAGAATACTTGAGTTATGTTTCATTTAAAAACTTAGATTTTAAATTATGGATGTGACATTACAGGATTGAAGATCTTATAAATACTTTTACCATTATGGCCTTAACCTCTCATCACTACACAGTTGTCACATCAAATATCGATTAATAAATCAAGCACATAACGCCAGTCCTTTGAAAGTGCATCTGGGAAGTTGTGCAAGTACAAGTCAGACATAACACGAATTCCTTCATCCATACCTTACCTCGCCATCATTTTAAATCCACTCCATATTCATTGATCATTCCAAAGCCTTCGCTCATCATTTTTCTTCCATTTCACAGTCGAAAAGAGCACTATGGGTCGAAAACCTTCTCCACACAATGGGCACGCTTGTTCGATATGAACCAAATGGTGAGAAATTTCTCCATTCTTATTCCAAATTTAAGGAACATCTACAACATGTGGGGTGGTTATAGTTCTTCAAGAAGTTCAATGGATATGAACTAGAGGTTACTAAAGCATTCGCTCAGGCCTTTGATTGAGTGGAGGCCGAAATTGGGGACATCAAACTCATTCTCAAAAAATCAATGATAGCAAAAGCAACGAGACTGTTAATCTAGGTTTTCATTGATGATGTCAGTGACTGAGATGACAAATATTCTCGAAGATGCCAAAGGATGATTACAAGTGATTACAACTCTTGTTTAAGATGTCAAGACACAAATGACGTGTCAATCACGTATCTTGATGTTCATAATGGAAGACTACCATATCACTACACTTGATGAAGGACTATATGACATACACGCGATAATATGTCCTACCTCCAATGATCTTGATGATAACACTACATGATTACATGTTCTACCTCCGATAATTTGATGATGACATGAAAAATCTCCAATGATGTGAAGCTTGATGTCCTTATGATGAAAAGTACATAATGATGTTGCATTTGGTTGATGCAATATCTCTGCACTATCTTAAGGACAACTGACCTAATGAGCCTATGTTGAAGAAGGCAAGGACATGATGATGGTGACCCTATGTTGAAGAAGGCTAAGGCATGATTATGAAGACAATCAATGAATAAATCAAACCATGAGGCTCTACACTTAAAGGCATTCTTCCTTGCCTCCATTTCTGCACTCATAAATAATCAGTCACATTAAAAAATATATTTTTCTACCTTAGAGGCAAAATTACTTAATGAAACCTACACCATCTTGAAGAGCATAATTTTTCCTTTCCAACGAACTATTACTCAGCCCGAAAATCCAAGCGGTTTGAAAGTTATTGATTTTTCAAGTTTAAGGTAAATTTCTGTCAAGTGAGCCGACCTAAGCCGACATGTGTAGGCTCATGCCTCATGGCCAAGAGACGTGTCTCTTCATTAAAGGTCAAAACCTAGTATATATTGATGTCTAAACTTATCATTTCAGGCATAAATTTTGGTGAGAAATACAAATAAGAAACACAAAAAAAGAAGAGGTCGAGGAGAATAAAAGGAGATCATTGTGTGGGCATTTTTGGGAAAATTCTATTGAAGCTCTGATATTTTGCAGATTGTTTCTCAGTCCTATGGAAACATTTTGAAGGTACATTATTATGAATACAACAGACTTGTGATGGCACATATTTCCAACCTATAATAGCATATATCTTTGAACCTGTTATGACACTTCTCATTAGATATGTGGAGGTTAATTACTAAGGATTAAAAACAGATCTGTGGTAACCACCATTTGGAGTTGTGGTGATACTCTTTTCAGACTTGTGGAAATACAATTTTTGGTTTGATCTCAGCCTGAAATACAAATTTTGGCCTCTTAAGAACATGTATAGACCTTCAATTCTGCTCCTCTGTAACATAATCAAGCCTGTAACTTGGCCTTATTTTCAGACTTTATTCCTGTGTATCTATTGCAGAAATTGTGGAGCTATGACTTGAGGTCTGGTTTGATAATCGCTTGCACTTGTGGCACAGACTCTCATTATCCTATTGCAGTTCGAACCTGTGGAAAAATAATTAACCTTAATTGAAGTTTGGCTGAAGGATAATTGAAGCACTTTTGAACTCTTATTTGCTAAATGGGTATTCCTGAAGGCAAACCTTGAAGCAAAAAAATTGAAACACCATTGGAGGCATTTTGAAAACTTGGTGACATTGTTGAGGAACTTATTAAAGACCAAGAAGCATCCTCTTTTAAGAACTTGTGTAGCGGTAGTATTAAAGCATTACCAAGGTATTTGTGTTGAGAACATCTTTTTGGAACAAGCATTGTTGAAGTAGCCTGGTTGAAGTGAAGAACTTCTAAAGGAGTATAGGAGAACATCCTTTGAAGCCAACATTAAGAAGCTTGTTGAAGATATTATGAAGACATCTTGGGAAAGCATTATTGGAGATCTATTTGCAAAAGCTACTTAAAGGCATCCTTGGAGAGCATGATGCATTGGCCATCATGAGGTGGCCTTAGAGATCCTTGATTGGGTATCATGAAGGACAGTGGAGACACCTTCATGTGAAAAGATCAAGGTTGTCATTGATGACGTAATGTGGAGACTACAATGAAGACTAAGTGAAGATTGACAGGGCTCGTTGAAGAAGACATTGGGAGCCATAAGTATAACCAGATATATCTTGAAGAAATGAAGCAGGAGGTTGGAGCCTCATAGAGACAAGGTTGGTGCCTTGGAAGATAGGGTTGGAGCCCTAGAGGATAGGAGTCCTCAAGAGACCAGGTTGGAGCCTGTACCAGATATAAGGTTGGAGCCCTTGAGATTGGTGCCTCGAATTGACAAGGTTGGAGCCTTGGAAGTCCAAGTCGGTGCTTGGCAAATTGTTGTGAAACCAACTCCAAAAAGAGAAGAAAAGAGATATCAATGCCTTAGAAATAATCCACTTCGAGGGGGCAACCTCCAATACATTACATGAATGAACAATTATTGGATGATTCAAATTACAAAACCTCCTTTCTATATATAGGAGTCCATGGGGCCACAATGTAATCCTACCCGACCTAATAATAATAATTTAAGGGCACAATAATAACAGTATGGGGGTTACAAGGGTACAATAATAACAATAAGGGGGTTACACTAACAACAATAAGGGACTATACTAGTAATATAGGGACCTAACATGCCCCTCTCCTTCAAAAAAGTGTTGTCCTCAATGCTTGAGTAGCTCTGGGTGCTTCTGTATAAAATTCTCATCCTCCCATGTAGAATCTTCGGTGGGTAAGTTCTTCCACTTGATGAGATACTCTGAAATTGATCGATTCCGTAGTTGTCGAGTTCTTGTTTCCGTGACCGCTTCCGGTTCCAATATGATTTTTCCTTCCTCATCAAGTTCTGGCAATATTGTTTGAACCGGAATATTTTCACCTATAACCTTCTTTAAGCATGAAACATGGAAAACTGGATGTACTCACGAAGAAGCAGGAAGCTCCAATTTGCATGCCATAGTACCAATCTTTTGCAACACCTTGTAAGGACCATAGTACTTTGGTGATAATTTATTATCCTTCTTAGCTTGCTTGAGGGACATTTGTTTGTATGGTTGTAGCCGTAAAAATACCCAATCTCCTACATCAAAACTTCTCTCACTGCGATGTTGATCTGCCCGTTGTTTCATTCGATTTTGTGCCAAATTCAGGTTATCCTTTAAGAGTTGGAGAACTTCTTGCTGATGCTCGATGTGATCTTCCACTGCTTGAACCTTCGAATTTTCCCTTAAAGATGATGTGATGGATGGTGGATGATATCCATAAAGTGCCATAAATGGGGTCATTTTTGCCGCAATATGGAAGGAAGTGTTATACCACCATTCAGCGAGCGGTAACCACTTGACCCATTGTGTTTGTTTATCAGATACAAAACAACGAAGATATCCTTCCAAACATTTATTTACTATCTCAGTTTGACAGTCAGATTGAGGATGATAAGATGAGCTATGAGCTAATTGAGTACCCAAACAAGAAAATAACTCCGTCCAAAAATTTCCAATAAAAATGGGATCTATGTCACTCACAATAACCCTTGGGCTTCCATGTAGCTTTTGAATTGTGTCCATAAATGTAGTAGCAACTGTACTTGCTTTAAATGGATGAGATAATGCACAAAAGTGTGCATACTTGGTAAGCCTATCAACTACCACCATGACGACACTCTTTCCTTCGGACTTAGGTAAACCTGTGATAAAATCCATTGAAATCTCCTCCCAACGTTGACTTGGAATGGATAAAGGTTGTAGAAGTCCCGGGGTCTTAATTGTTTCCACTTTATTCTGCTGGCAAACCAAACATTCCGCCACAAACTTTGGAATATCAGATTTAAGGCCATCCCAAAAAAATTCTTTCTTCACCCTGTGGTAAGTTTTTAAAAATCCCGAGTGTCCTCCTAAAGGAGAAGTGTGCAATTCCAGAAGAATCTTTTGTTTTAGTTGGGAATTTTTACAAAGATATAAGCGATCTTTGTACCATAAGGAATCATTTTTCCAATTAAATGTATCAGATGTACTAGGATCTTGCCGTAACTTTTGAATGAGTGTCCATACATCTTTTTCCTTCTTCCATTCATCTCTTGCTTCGGTTATCCAATCTGGTTGGATAATAGAAATGGCACAAAGCAATGCTTCCACTTCTTCATTCTTTCTTGAGAGTGCATCCGCAACAACATTAAGCTTTCCTTTTTTGTAGATTATTTCAAAGTCATAACCCAACATCTTTGTGACCCATTTTTGCTGCTCTTCTAAAGATAGTCTTTGCTCCAAAAAGTGTTTAAGACTATCATGATCAGTTTTTACCTTGAAGTGTCTTCCCATTAGGTAAGTTCGCCATTTCTTTAGTGCATGCAGTATTGCTAACATTTCCTTCTCATAAATAGGTTTCTGTAAATACTTTCCTTTGACTGGACGACTTTCAAAAGCAATGGGTCTTCCTTCCTGCATTAAAACTGCACCAATTCCATTTCCTGAGGCATCACATTCCACAATAAAGGTTTTTGTGAAGTCTGGCGTAGCTAAGACCGGTGCTAGGCACATTGCCTCTTTAAGATGTTCAAAGGCCTTAGTTGCTTCAGGAGTTCATGAAAATGCATCTTTCTTCAATAATGTTGTTAGAGGTGCTGCTATTCTCCCATAATTCTTAACAAACTTTTGATAATACCCTGTTAACCCGAGAAATCCTCGCAACTGCTTTATGGTTGTGGGGACTTTCCATTCCTTAATGGCTTTAATTTTGTTAGGGTCTACCTTAACAACCTCGTGAGATACAATATGACCCAGATATTCCACCTCTTGTACTCCAAAGAAACATTTGGATGTTTTTGCATATAATTGTTTCTCCTGCAATAGTTTGAGCACCCTGTCAACATGTTCAACATGATCCTTCCAAGACCTACCGTAGATTAGTATATCATCAAAAAATACTAGCACAAATTTTCTAAGGAAGGGTTTGAAAATGGAATTCATCAACCCTTGAAATGTAGAAGGTGCATTGGTAAGGCCAAAAGGCATGACAAAAATTCATAATGACCCTCATGAGTTCGAAATGCTGTTTTTGGAATATCTTCAGTCTTCATTCTAATTTGATGATATCCTGAACGAAGATCCAACTTGGTAAAATAAATTGCTCCATGTAATTCATCCAATAATTCATCAATCACAGAATGGGAAATTTATCTTTAATGGTGAGCTTATTGAGCTCCCTATAATCCGGACACATGCGCCATGATCCATCCTTCTTGTGTACCAATACTACAGGAGCAGAGAAAGAACTTTGACTAGGTTGAATTATACCCGCCTCTAACATTTCTGCAATCATACGTTCAACTTCGCTCTTTTGGACGTAAGGATATCTATAAGGCCTGATGTTTGGAGGAACACTTCCTGGAATCAAATGAATAGCATGATCATGATCACAAATAGGTGGGAGTCCTTTTTGAGTTTCAAAAACCTTGGAATGATTGTCCAAGACTTTTTGGAGATCTGCAGAAATAGATGATTTTGATGTTGGAACTTCTAGTGAGCATAATTGTGCAATTATGCCTTGTTGTTCTTTCTTTAGAAGCTTTTTCATGACATTAGAGCTTATTATCTTTCCCGGCTTCCTTGCAATACCCTGTAATTCGAATTCCTTTCCTTCTGAAAAAAATTTCAAGAAAAGTTCTTGAAAATTAAAAGATATCGTCCCCAAAGATTGTAACCATTGTACTCCTAGTACAACATCAGCACCTCCCATAGGAATGGAAAGCATTGGACTATTCAATACATATTCCCCATGGTTAGCTTGATATTATGGCATTTTCCAGAGCAATTTATAGTTCCTCCATTTGCAACCATCACTTGACATTCTGGTGCTGGGTATAGGAAACAATTCAATTCCTTGGCTACCTTACAATGAATAAAATTATGGGTACTACCTGAATCAATCAACGCTATTACCTTTTTCTTCTTGATATGTCCTTCTATCTTGAGAGTTTGAGGAGTGGTAATTCCTGCCAATGCATTACACGATATGGTCGGACTCATTTCTTCATCTTCTTGGGTTGGTTCCTGGTGTATATCCTCTTCTTGTTCATTTTCTTCTTCCTCTTCACAATCTATGTAAAATAATTTCTTCTCAACACACTTATGACCTTTAGTGTATTTTCTATCACAACCGTAGCAAAGCCCTTTTGCTCTTTTTTCTTCCAATTGTTGTGGTGTCAACCTTGTAGGTTGTGGAAATCTAGGAGTAGCAACACTTCCCTCTTTATAGAAGTGAATGGTAGGCTTCCTTGTCGCCATAATTTTACATTCAATTTTTCTTGCCAACCTGAATGCCTTCTCCAATGAATCAGGTTCCAAAACGCGAACTTCATGTTGGATGTTATCCTTTAAAGTACCTATGAAGAGATCAATCTCGTGTTCCTCTGGAATATCAGTTACCTTTATATTCAATTTTTGGAAGTCCTCAATGTGCTCCCCCACTAAACCCTTTTGTTTGAGATTTATCAATTGGCTAAAGAAGGTGTTGCTCTTTGTATCCTCATAATGTGCTATCATTTCCTCCATGAAAATTGACCAAGTGACAATTTTTTTACGGGAGCAAAGCCATCGATACCATACAAATGTATTTTGTTCTAAATGTAAAGTTGCAATGCGTACCTTTTGTGTGTTTTGCACATTATGGAGATCAAAATATTGCTCCATCCGTAGTATCCATATTACAGGATCCTTTCCATCAAACTTCCTCATATCCATTTTTGGAATATGGTGGTTCTTCCCATCAACATTAGATTTTATGAAATCACGATTAACATTTATTTTGTTCTCATCATGAGTTTCCTCTACTATCTTTTCACCATTAGGAAACATTTCTTGTATCAACTTTTTCAAACCTTCCATGTCTGCTTTTAGATCATTCTTCATGTTTTCCATTTTCTCATCAATCTTAGCTTCCATGTCATCCATATTATATTCCATGCCAGCTTCCATGCCATCTATCTTAGATTCCATGCCATTCTTCAAACCATCCATCTTAGATTCCATGCCTTTCTTCAAACCATCCATCTTAGTTTCCACGTCTTTCTTCAAAACTTCCATGTCATTTTTTGTTGCTCTTTGCGAGAGCGAAATTTGTTGCACTTGCTCTTGTAATTTTGATATGTCATGTTGCCATTCTTCGTCTTCATGAGTCATAGTAGAGCTTTCTAAAGGCTTAATGGGTGTTGAATTATTTTTAGGGGCCATTTTAGAATCCAATACTGATATCTATTCTAAAATATGCCCTTGGAATCAATTCAATTTGATTCTTCAAACAAGACTTATGAAATTCGGGAATAAATAAATAAATAAAAATACACAAATTTTACTTGCTTTTGAGGAGCTCAATATTGAAATTGAATTATATCTATAATTGCGGATCCTTAATATTTGAAATTTAGCCCTGTAGTAGCCCTTTGAAGCTTCTTTCAAATGCCACAGGTCTGATCTGCTTTGGATTATTCAAGGCCAAGTTATGTCCAATCTCCCACAATGACCCAATTTTGGACTAGTTCAATAGAGCGAACTTGTACGACTTGCCACGTGTCAGTGTTTCCTCCTTTGGCTCTGAAATTGATAGACCGAAAACTATATTCTGTGTACTTGCAGCCACTTTTTACATCATTCCAATCCGATGCTCAGAGAGAGAGCTATGAAGATTTTCCCACGATCACCTCTTTGAGATGAAACTTAGAAGCCTCAAAAAGCCCTAACTTCCACAAATCATATCTCCGAAACTATTGCGAACCAAATCTGAAATTTTGCGACGATGTTCCTCAGGATTGCATCTTCGCACTCTAAAAATTTCAGCTTCTTAACCTTCGTAGAAAAAAAATTTATTACAAAAATACCATGATGACCTGTTTAGGTTAAATTTAGGAGCCTACAAAATGACCTAACTTGCATAGATCATATCTCCAAAATATTGCGAACCAAGCTCTGAAATTTTGCGACGATGTTCCTCAGGATTTTTTCTTCGCACTCTAAAAATTTCAGATTCTGAACCTTCGTAGAAAAAAAGTTATAACGAAAATTCCACGATGACCTATTTGGAGCAGTGAAACCCTAGAATCTCAAAGCTCTGATACCAAATGTTGTGAAACTAGCTCCAAAAAGAGAAGAAAAGAGATATCAACGCCTTAGAAATAAGCCACTTCGAGGGGGAAACCTCCAATACATTACATGAATGAACAATACTTGGATGATTCAAATTACAAACCCTCCTTTCTATATATAGGAGTCCATGAGGCCACAATGTAATCCTAGCCGACCTAACAATAATAATTTAAGGGCACAATAATAACAATATGGGGGTTACAAGGGTACAATAATAACAATAAGGGGGTTACACTAACAACAATAAGGGACTATACTAGTAATATAGGGACCTAACACAAATACAGGTTGGAGCCTAGGAGATTGAAGATTGGTGTCTTCATCTAGGGTTGGAGCCCTACATATATTGTACTTGATTTATTGTAAAGAAGAAATTAATAAAAGCATTTATTCTTATTTTTCATTTTGTGTTCTAAATATAGGTGACCTAACTAGTAAAATTAACAATTGAAAAGAAATACTGATTCGCCCCCCTCTCAGTATTTCCAACAGAGACTCCCAAGGAATGGAGAAAGCTGGTTTAAAAATAGAAAATTAAGGAGAATGATTGGGCACACTTCTTAAAGTAATCAGGTATGGACTTATCTATTTTCAAGAAAGGTATTCTTGTCACAACATTTAAAAGGAAAATGGTGAAATCTTCTATTAGTAATCCAGAAATTCATAACATGCGAAGGGAGATTTGGAACGACGTTTGTTTATCATCCTAGGCTTATGACGCACTTTGTTGATGGATTTGAAATCAATTTACCCTAATTTTTACTACAAAGCTTGAAGAAAATGGAATTTGGTATTCAAAGAGAATCTAGGTCCATAGATAGTTCTTTGTACTATCATGGACTCATTAAGATTTCGTTAGAAGCAAATTTGCAATAAAAATGGATTTCTTGGAAACAAATTATTTTGTGGAAGCTCCAGCGAAAGAACCAAGCAACAAAATCAAAAGAATTAGGATAAAATTTACCCTAGTTCTGAAAAGAGAAAACCCAAGAAGAAGTTCAAGAATAAAATGTGATTGGAATTCCAGAAGACCCATTTGAGGACAGTGCTCCATGGTCCCCATTTCTTGAAAAATTCAAACAGAAAAGTGACAAACAAGAACTTAGAAGGAAGAAAACCAGCACAAGCGAGCCCATGACTGAATTAAAGAAGAAAACAATAAGCAGTAAAACTGAAAAACAAAATATCAAGAGTTCAGGAATGAATGTAAGGAGGAGTAAGAGAATTTAACAAGTACCAACAAATACTAAATCACAAGAGATGATTTATCTTGAACTTGAAGGCTTTAATACACCTCCTAGTACAATCAGTCCAACAAATAGTCCAATACGCAGTCCCATAAGGCAGACCCCAGAAATTGATCCAGTTCAACAAGAGATCTATGACTATGTAGAATCTCTCGAGAAAAAGGTGCAACAGGAAGCAAAGTCATCTCAATTTGAAACAGGTGAGACCTCAACAACAAAATCAAGTACAAAACATTGAAGAAAATCTGAAGCGAGATTTATATGAATTAGAAATCCTTAACAAACATTTGATTCACGAGAGAGAAGAGGCTAAGGTTCAAAATGATACTAAGGAATTATAATGACAACATCTTGCTACACCTCTGTCATTGGTACAAGAAGAATAAGAAGCTTAAAGATCGAAATAAGTTTCTTAAAAACAAGGTCAGAGGATTACAAAGAATAGTTCTTTTAAAGAAACCAAGGACCAATTTAATCATAAAAAAAAACAAGAAAATAAGTATTAGCCTAGATGTACTTGCACAAGCATCAGAAATCATTCACTGGAAGGAGAGGACAAGAATAAATTTTGAAATTTTGGTGCATGAGGACATGCAAATCCTTTGTTGTGGGAGAATGTTGAAGTCTAAGAATATCTCTTTTTTACCACCCTTTTTGCCATCATATTCCACCTTTCTGTCATTTTTCTATAAAAACTCATCATAGTAAGGTCAAGATCAAATCCTACAGGGTATTAAATCATCCATATTTAATTTCTCTGTTTTTAATGAAATCGTGACAAAAGTATCTTACAATTACCGAATTTTGTACATTTTGTAGTTGATATTCATTTTTGCAGCAAAATCCATTGTTAGATAGGTTGCAATGCTCCAGAAGAAGGAAGAAGACTGCCAAAAGATGACATTTGGTCTCCAGATGGACAAATACCTACTGGCATTACTTGGAAATCTAAGTGAATTAAGAGATCTTGAAGTCAAAGGTTGGGTCAAACATGAAAACTGTGTGTTGCAGATTGAGCGCAGGTAGCGGAGAATTAAGCAAGCAAGGCACTTAGCTGTTGGAACACGAAATCTCCTATGAATTTATTTTCCAATAGCAATTCGTAAATAGATTTGATTCTTAGGATATTGATCTCATAGGTGTCAAGTTTGTTTATGATTTGTCGGCTTAAAACTCTCTTTAAGTTGTTTTTATTCTCTTTATAAATAATAGTGACCGAGACAAAGAACACATTTATGAAGTGGTGGTGACTACTGTTATTAAGTTTTTAATCCTTTTCAATGATGTATTGATACTCTTTTCCTTTAATACAAGTTCATGTTATATTTTCAAATGTGTGCGTGATGTTGTGATTGATAGTTGACCTTGCACTCCACGAGGGCCCCCTGCAAGTTGTGAGGTTTTCATTTTAAGTTTTTGAACCAATTTAGTTTATGTTTTTTGTAAGTTCATTTTTGTTACAAATTGAATTTTTGGTTAGTTCACTCTTATCATAAGAGTACACATAAAGGAGAAAATATCAAAAAGAGTTAATGATTCAATGCATCTTTGTTTACTCATACTTAGTTTTTTATCTTTTCATGATAGACTTAGTTGTTTTAGCCTTTAAATTTCAATTATGTTAGTTATTTTCAAGTTCTGTTATGTTAGGTGGGGAATACAGTTTAGAAGTTAATACACACACTATTAATCTCTCTTGAGTTAGATTTTCATTCGTGTTATCATATTTCATTATCATTTTTTTAAAGCAATTTACCTTTCATAGATTAACATTTTGTCATCAGTTTTATCATACCAATTAGATTAAATTTGATTCCATTTCAATTTAGTTTGAAGATTTTCTTTTCAGTAATTAGTGCAGATTAAGTTCAATTCTGCAACAATAGAACTAGGTTATTTTCCTTCTATATTTTGATTTTAAACCATTTATTTTTGGTGATTTTTTTGCAATATTAGATAGTTCTTTACTTAAAAAATCTCAAATTAGTCAGTTAGTACACTGGATTGAAAGAACATGTGCATCTTTAGTTTCTAATTTTTAGTTCATTTTACTTTTGGTTTTATTCATTCTTGCAATTGGTCTTGTTCTTAGAAGAAATCCTAGCATATATAGTGCACATACATTTCACAAGTACAATAATCCTAGTTGAAATTTAATGAAGTAAATTAAAGATAATTTATTTACCAAACATGGAGCTAAGGAATTCCATGAGTTGAAATTGGGGCAAGTGACCATGGATGAGTTGGTCAATAAATTTACTCATTTACTATGTTATGTTCCTTACCTCAAATATGAAAAGCAAAGATACGTTGGTTCTTAGGTTTCTTTCCACTTTCCTTTAAGGAGAGGTTTGAGTATGATAACCCGAAAACCATGGAAGAAGTGATTAGGAAGGCCCATATATCCTTCCAACAGGCCAAACAAAAAAATGAAAACCTGAAAAACATCCATGTCTGATAAAAAGAGATCCCATATGACTCAAGGAGGAAAAACTGGCATGTTTGGGTCATTTAAACAACTAGGAAAGAATAATCAGCTCTAGAGTTGGAATAAAAATAGCAGCAAGGAATTCAAAACATCAAGTCAACCCCAAGCTGGGTCGAGACAAACTGAAGTCGCTAAAGGAGGTACTGCTAAGGATAAGGAACCTCTAAGATGTTGGGGTTGCGAAGAAACCCATTTATTGCGAAATTTCCCATACAACACTCAGTCTTTGCAAAATTCACAACACCTTCAAGAAGCCTCTATAGTCAATGGCATGGCTAGGAGCGTACCACGGATTAACGCAATGGTAAATGGATGCCAAGAAGAGCATCAAACCACAATGGTGGAAATTGAAGGTACCATCCTTAACCATTCTATTTATGTGTTAACATGCATGGGTGCTAGCCTAAGTTACATTAGCCCCAGTGGTAGAAAAGTGAAAATTAAAGTCTAAAAATATATAAAAATGCCCAGTTTGTCCAATTGGCCACGAGGACAAAAATAAGAGTTGCAAATTGGATAAAATTGTGTCCAATGACCTTAAATGGAATACATACTTCTTTGGAGTTAAATGTTCTACCTTTGGGTTCATATGATGTTTTAAAAGGCATGGATTGGTTGGAGAAGCAACGGGCAATTGTAAATTGTTTAGTCAAAACTATCACCTACACAACTGAAAGTGGGGAAGTGCAGATTGTAAGGGGCATACCTAGACCTGTGTCTATGCGACAAATATCTACATTACAGTTGAAAACAACTGCAAGAAGGGATTTCAACTTTTTGATATCCAAGTGGAGGATCACTTTTTGGACAAGAAAAGAAAAACTATAAGTTAATGAGAGGTCATCCAAGACTATCCAGATGTGTTTCTAGATGAAATTCCTGGATTTCCCCCAAAAAGGGAAATATACTTTTCCATAGAGTTAATACCGAGAGCAGCACCAGTGTCAAAGACTCCCTATCATATGAGCGTGTCAAAGTTAATGGAACTCAAAATACAATTGTAGGAAATTCTTAATAAAGGGGAAAGAGAATAAGGTGGTTGATGTATTGAGTCGTAGACTAAAGCACTTAAATGCGGAATATGTGAGCAAAAGTGACACAAATTTTGTTTAAAAATAAAAATAAAAATAAAGGATCAAGAATATAATCCGATTTGTAACATATTAAGGGATAAAACTATGTAAAAGTAACAATCATAATATGAATTTAGAGAAGGATGAACGTTGGTATATAAGAATAAACTGTACATTCCAAATGATGGAGGAACCAAGAGGTTAATTCTAGACGAATAGCACAAAAGGCCATATGCAGAACATCCAGGATACCAAAAAATGATCTTTGCACTAAAGAAGGAGCATTCCTGACCTATAATGAAAGTGGATACTACAAAGTATTTGGCTAGATGTCAAGAGTGTGAATTGGTGAAGGTAGAGCATTAACACCTAATAGGATTGTTGAACCCTCTACCCATACCAGAGTGGAAATGGGAAGTGATAACATTAGACTTCATAACCGGATTACCTATGACCCAGAAGCAACATGATTCAATCATGGTGGTGGTGGAAAAATTAACAAAAGTTTCTCATTTATTCCTATACAATCACATACAAGGTTGCTCAAGTGGCATAATTTTTTATTGAAAGATATTTTCTGACTTCACGACATGCCAAAAACAGTGATATCAGATAGGGACGCAAAGTTTACCTCAAACTTTTGGAAAGCCCTGTTTGCGGGGATGGGTACTCAATTCAGTTTCAACACTACTTATCACCCCCACACTAATGGACAAACAAAAGGAGTCAATCAGGTTTTGGAAGACATATTGCGAATGTATTTCATGAAACAACCCACTAGGTGGGAGGATTATCTACACCTTGTAGAATTTTCTTACAATAATGGGAATCAAGCGTCACTCAAGATGAAGCTCTTTGAAGCATTGTATGGGAGGAATTTTCATATTCCTCTAAATTGGTGTCGGCTAGAAGACAAGCTTATTTTAGGACTGGATCAATTAAAGGATGTGGAGGAGATGGTTAAAAACATTAGGAAAAATATAAAAGCAACCAATGATCGACAAAAAAGCTACACGGATTTAAAGAGAACAAATAAAGAGTTCCAAGTAGGGGAACATGTTTATGTTAAAGTGAGACCCAAAAAAAGTTCCTTAAACTTGGGGAGTTGTTCTAAGTTGGACCCTCGGTTTTGCAAACCTTTTGAAATACTGGCTAGAGTTGGGCCAACGACTTATCAACTGGCATTTCCAGCTCATATTAAAACTCACAATGCATTTTATGTATATGTTTTAAAGAAGTATGTGCGTGACCCAACTCATATAATTGATTGGCGTGTGGTACAGGTCGAAATGGAAGGATAATTCCACGTCGAATCACTGAAAGTATTGGACTAGAAGGAGATTTAACTTCAGAATCGAGTCATTTCCCAGGTTAATGTGCAATGGAAGCACTTTGGGCCTAAAGATGCCACCTGGGAAATGGAAAAGGAAATGAAAAAGGTTTATCCTAAGTTGTTTGCTTGAAAGCGATATTGAATGAGCACCAAGGACGATGTCCCCCTTTAGGTCGGGGGGGGGGGGGGATGCAATATCCCCAGAAAGACTTATTTTATGGCTTTTATTTATTTCAAGAAAATGAAAAAAGACATGTGCGTAGTTATTATTGTTTTATTTTATAACAAAAAAAATATGAAAATGAGAATTTATGTTAGAATAATTAATTATCTCATAAATGCGTTAGAGGCAAACACAAGAGATTAACCTCCAACTATTAGGGTAAATGTTTGAAGTAGTTATGCCTAAGGGGGGAGGAAAAAGGAAGAGAAATTTTTTTTATCATGATTTGTCTCGGGAAAAAAAAAAAAAAAGAGAAGAGGGGAAATAAAAGGAAAAAAAAACCTTTTTGAAAAATAAATAAATAAATGAATGAAAGAGACTAGACAAAAATTAGAAACCACTTGAACATTGACAGGGTGGGAGAGAAATATCATGTGGTGGAATCTGAAATATATATTGTGGGAGAGAAAGACAGTATCTAGTAAACCCTTACCAATGGGAGAGAAATATTGGTAAACCCATAAAAGGGTTTGGAGGATGTTGCCTAGGGTAGGGAGGAAACAACTCCATAGATCTTCCTAGTTTACCTGACAATTAAATGAAGAGCTATGGGGGAACTGCCTGGAGAGGACAGTTCAAGGTTGGGAGGAACGTGGAAGGCTTTGGCGTAATTTTGAAAGAATAATTAGATAAGTACTCGTATCGATAAGTAGGTAGAGTTATGTGGTTGAATGAATGTTGACACAATAAATTAGAATATTTTGTTGTGATATTAACATTTTGGTTGTAGGACTATCACGGAATAGGAACAAGTAAGAAAACTAGAGAAATCATTGTTGTAGATGAAAACAAAAAGAAAAGAGGAAATGGTATTCTTTAAAATAAAAGGGAAATAATGCTTACTGTAATTAAACAAAATGGTTAAGCAAAAACCAAACTCTTGGGGTCTATATTTATAAGGCAGTCAGGAAATTGTAGCAAGAAGTAGAAAGGGGTAGACAAGAGAATAATTGTTTTCTTTAAAAGAAAAATGTTAATTTTTTCTGGACTAACACCTAGGATATAGTAATTTACTAAATATTTTAAGGTAGGTTTTGAGTTTTGAACCCAAGTTGAATTCTTACATCCCTGGAAGAAAACAAAAATAACTTTACCATGGTTTCAAAAAAACTGTCGTGAGTTCTGGAAGATAGGTCTCAAGGAGCAAACTTAGATTTTCAGTTACAAGTAACCTTGGAGCCATGTACTAATAAACAATAAGGATGTAGGTATTTATATATAAATATATATTTGTGTATGTAGCTAGAATAAATTGTACATCCTTTAATTTTACGTAGAACATAAATTACACATCGTTACTATTTCTAAGAAAATACCAGTTGAAAGTTGTACAAAACAATCTAAATTGTGTATGTTAAGTAAAATAAATAAAAAATAAAAAATAGCCCAATTGGTATTTATAAATGTCAAATAACCTCTGTATACATTGTGGAAAAAATATTGTTTCTCATATTTATAAATATAATATTACAGAAAAGCCAAATGAATTCCACATGTTACCGCAACAAGAATGTAAATCAGATATGAGTGAGTCAACTATTACGATAACTCTTTGAGAAGGAAATACCATAAATAATCGAAATACTAAATTTTCACTTGATACATTATTAAAATTAACAAAATAGAATATATATAATCCCATGCAAGTGGTTGGGTACACAAATAATTTAAGAAAACTATAAATCATCTTATTCTTTTATACAAACCCTAATCCTGAAAGGTTATAATCAAGAAAGTAATATTATACAAAAGAGAAATTTACATCTTCTCATCTCGGCTAGTCTAACCATGCATCCGACCATGGAAGGTCGTAGAGACATGCATCTAGGACTTAGAAGTAGTATTAAAAGGAGTAGGGTCGTAGACGCTTTCATTCAATGTTCCAAAATTTTACAACCATAAATTTTATTCGCATTCAGACAAGGAAATATCATAAGCATGGAAACCTAAAAGTATGCCTTGTTGCACCAGTGTGGAAGCCTTGGTTTCATTGCAAGTTAATCTGGTGGCAGGAATAAATAAAACTTAGATAGGACCTCACAGTCATACTCCAATTCAAAGGATAATTAAATGAAAAATCTAGAAACCCTCTCGCCTAATATAAAATGCAAACTCCAAGGGTACCTAAACACAGTGGAAAAATTTTGGTTAGAAGAACCCTTGAAATATCTTATTGTTATTGACATAATAAAACACTAAGAAACTGAATTTTTCTTACCTACAATAGTCGATGACATGGTGCGGTACCTTGGGTATGCCCCACAAGAAAATGTGAAGGGTTTTAGACAATGGTAATCTGTAGAAGAGTAAAAGGAAATAAGTCGACAACATTAATAAAAATAAAAAGAACCATGGAACTTACCTCAAACCTTGGCTAAAAACCCCTTGAGCATTTATGGTAGCGACCATAGAAGGGTATTAAATATTAACCCCATAATCCCAATACATTCCTTGGAAGAGAGTGAGGAAACCCTAGCAGTTACATTTCCGAAAGGTTAGAATATGTTGTTATTTAAAGAAAATATAATTCAACATGTACAGTAACCAAAATTGAGCTTGAAAACTCCGAGACAGGAACCATACCTTAGAATTACTATTGAAGTATATGGCCACCCTCCCACAACAAAATTTGAAGAGGTTCATCGATGAAATGGTATTCAAGAACCATTGGAAACAAAAAAAAAAATAGTAGGGCTTGAAGTTAGAGCAAAAATCTATGCCATTCTTCGAACAAGGGTAAATGAGGCAGTGCCAACAGAGTTAGGTAGGGTGGTTACCCTTGTTGGGGTTCCAGTGTTTTGACCAGATTGGCAAGACCAAAAGACCGGACAACATCACAACCACTTTGGGGCCCTAGGATCTAGCCCTCCTGGGCTCGGAGAGGGATCTCTCCAAATAAAGCAAAGAATGATAGATCTTTAAAGCTCAGAATGAGGTATTAGGCTAGGTATGAAGCACAAAAGGGGGGATTTAAATGATTTGGTTGGTTGTTGGGTTGGTCATAAGATCATCGACTGAGAAAGTAATGGGAGGAAAGGAGCAAAGTAGTAAGATTCTTCGACAAAAGAGGATAGGTTAGGGATGTGCCATCCATTAGTCTATGGAGTCATGAAAGGAGATTACTTGCAAACAACAAACCAAGGCTCTCATAGGGCAAGTCATCTATACTAAGGGATCTTCAAGATAGATGGTGAAATGGAACATTAAAGAGAGAAGGAGAGGCACAAAGGGCAGCTTAAGATCAGACTAGAGGTCATTTAACTCCAGATCTGCTTCGGCATACTCCAAGAGAAAACACTTAGGATTTAAACACAGAACTAGGCCTAAGGTCAGAGAAGGACTTTGAACCTTCAATGCTTTGACACTAATTCAAGAGATATTTGTAAGGCCAATCTGTTTGAAAAGGACCCCAGTGGACAGGGCTCACACTAGATCCCCGGTATCCCAATTCTCCCAGCTCAAACCCAACAAGAAAAAATAAGTAGCAAACCCCGAATTCACACATCAACTAGCAGTGACTAACGACTACTACATTGGTTAAATCACGAGAATTTTCTCTTAGATTCACTATCAGTAGAAAACATCAAAGGTAGGGAGAGAAGAAACATAGGGTACCATGCAATGGTATATCGTATGTCAGATTTCTGATGCGTACCAGAAGACCAATGAATAGCATGAAAAATGTAATAAAACAATGTAATAGGAGACACATCACCCGTAATAATAGACCAGGAACCTATGAAATTTGCTTGATTAATTGATGCAAAACCAGTCACATACATTGAGCTCAATGGCTGATTACAGTCCAAACTTTCTCCTCCCAGCCTACTACATTACAAACTACTTTTCTACTCTCTCCCAAAACTATTCTAACGGTAAAAAATGAATCCCTCCAACAGCAACTGCAACAACGCAACCCTTTACAATATGTTCTACAAGGTTCTTATAGGAGAATGAGTAATAGCAGGAGTAGATGTACATTTAATTGGTTCATTAAGACAGAGTGGGGGGAAGTGTTCTCGCCCATACTGCTTAATGTTTCTTCGTTGACTATGTGTATCCTGTAGTATGGTTCAGAGGTCTCTATCAGGTCGATATTGACCTCGGATGTGTTCTTGAAGTCCTTCCGGTCATTTGGAACTCTGCGCTGCCTTCTGGAATTAGTGACCTGTATCGAAAGGTCTGCAGGCCTCTCCATACCTCCAAAACTGTTGTCTGACAGTCTTAAAGAAGCTTCTGTCAATGAACTAATATTGAAGGGCTCGAGGAGGCATGGAGACTTCTGAAGGAAGGTGTCCTTATGGAGAAACAATGCTCTGCTGATATGATTGCACTGATGTAACTCGTTAGCGTGCTTAGTCTTCCAATTGCGCATTCTTCCTTTGAACGCGGGGTTAAGCGTTAATTATTCAATAACAAGCTTAAACCCCTTTAACCCTCTTTGCTGATTCACTTTGTTGTTGTTGTAATGGCCTCTCTGCACTTTCAGCCACAGTGGCCATGACTGTGGGGACAATCGCGAGTTTCTTCGCTATGTAATCCCTACGCAATAAAATAAACTAGTTTAAGAAATCCAGGGTATTGAGGGAAGGATGCTACAGAAGCCTGTGGAATGATGGCGTAGCAGTGGAGAACAGTGGAAACTATGAAAGAATGGCGGAAGAATGATCTTTAGTGTTAAATACTAAGGTTTAGCCTTTGGCCAAAATACAAAGGAAAGGGGCCAAATGAAATGAAATCGGGGCCCTTGGATGGTGGGACCCGGTGGGTGGAGGGCGATTAACTATGAGCTGTCGGATCTCAGGAGGAGATCAACGGCGGAAAATAAAAGATGAACCTTTTGGGAAGGTCCGATGAATGAAATATGGTAGAGGCGCGATGAAATGTGGCCGTCGATCTTGGATCAAATGGACGGTTCCAATGGAATTGGGAGATCGCAATCGGGAGGCGGAGGGTGACACTTTTAAGAACTTTCGATGGCGATGGCGCGTTCGAGTGCCAACCGTTGGATCGCGAAGGGGATCAATGGTGGAGATTCAATTGGTGGGGAGACAGACGAGGGCAAGGAGCGGGAAATAATGAAATCTGGACCGTTGGATCTCAAGAGATCAACGGCGGAGATCAGGTCGGAACTCACCAATCGACGGAGGTCGAAAACGATGGGATTGGGGCGCTGCGATGGTGAATTTAAGCAACCGCCGTCCAATCTGGAGACAGATCGAAGGTCTAAGCTCCATCGGGGGGTTAAATAAAGAGAAGCGATGGGCGGAGACCAGGGTCAGAATTGGTCGTTAGATCTTAAAAGATCAACGGTCGAGATTGCGGCACGGGTCTACAGACCAAAACCCGATCACATCGGAACTTTTTCATTTGACAAGGAAATGCACTTGTCGCGAGACCTCCGATTGCGATAAGCGCCTGTGGGCTCAGCGCCTGGTCTAGGCACCCGGTCACATGGAGGGGAAGTGGTTAAGGGGTTGGCCGAAAGGGGCTAAGCCTGTTATGTAAAATGAGATGATTTTGGCCTGATTTTAATGCTTTTTAAGGCCAAAGAGGGATTCAGTAAGGAGAATAAAGGGTTTTTAAGCCAAACAAAGGGTGCTTGTAAGGTTTAAAAGGGGTTTGGGATGATTTAGAAGGTTAAAAAGGGAATTTGGAGGACTTTGCAGAAGGGAAAAAGGTGATGAAAACAGAGGTTAAATGGGGATGAGATAAGAGGAAAAAAGGTCTTTTTTGGGCATTCTTCTTCACGATCAGAGAGGCTTTATAAGGGAAACAACAGTGAGGATTTATCAAAGGACAAAGGGCACAAGGAGGCTTCAAGGATGATGTGTTTTAAGAGGAAATGCATTCCTTGAAGGCTCAAAAAACATTTTAGCCGCCTGTTTGCTTGTCAAAAATTCATAGGGGGCTAACAGTGGCTCCACATGGGGATGGCATCTTCTTGAAGGTGTCAAGAATTCAGAGAATGATATTTGGAGTAGGCTAGATGCCTGGTACTTGACACACCTTTTCTTTTATTGGATCAGCTGCCACAAACCATGAAGACATTGTATCAGCAATAAACATTCTCCCAAACAACTACCTGCCCATACTAAGTCCTAACATTTTCTCTTCTGGGTGCATTTGGACTTGCAGACCCTTTACATCATCAATTTTTATAAACAGGAAAATAAACCTATTCTACTGCTACCCTTATTACTCCATGAGACCAGATTGGACTATTGGCCTCATATCTTCTCTACCTAAACTAGTATCTGCTAGGATTAAACTGTCTAGCAGATTTATTCTCTACATTCTAAGACAAAAATTGAAAAACAGTCAAGCTAGGATTAGACTGTCTGGCATGCTGTGGGCCATGGCATAAAGACAAGACTGCTCATGGACTAAAATTTTGCAGAAATTTAAAAACA
This sequence comes from Pinus albicaulis, assembly GCA_034641835.2. Lineage (NCBI taxonomy): Eukaryota > Viridiplantae > Streptophyta > Pinopsida > Pinales > Pinaceae > Pinus > Pinus albicaulis. The sequence continues at coordinate 535,907,343 of CM076573.1, read as the reverse complement.
ACTATCTAAATGCTCACTGACTGAGCTTTATTGAAACTTCCTACCTACTCTACTTGGAATATTTACATGTCCTAGGTGATATCATAATGCTAGTGTAGCCAGTCAAGCAACAACAAAAAGGGGCAGAAGAACTGACTGCTTATTAGAGACAACCATAAGGTGCTCTGCATGTGGATCGTCAAAACTAAGGCCACCGCTAGCGGTGACAACCTCTGATGTATCTGGCTCTTACAAAGGATCAATGCTTGAGGAACTGAGACAATCAGGGCCTCCATATATTCTGCCACGGGATAAACCAGGACATGATACAAACTTTCTTCTTTAAGGCCTTCCATGACTGGTAGGCTGTCTGTATCCTGGATAGCTTCAATCACTGCATGCGCAGTGAGGCCTCTGTAATCACACTCATCTTTCTCCTGGTTGGGAACATTTGGCAGGTAAGTGTCAACCAGGCATACCTCTTCTTCCTCTAGATCAAGACAAAGATCTTTGTGGGAAAGAATATCTCCCTCATCTTCACTGTAGCCTGAGCTAGAGGGCTGATTGTATTCGACAGTGTTGTCCTCTAGTAACGCAGGCTAGTTCTGCTGGAGTGAACTGAACTTTGTGAAAAAATTAACATATTCTTAAGCGGGGGTTTCTTTGATTACCTCAACCCTTTCAAGAGAAGGCTCAGGATATTCATCTTACTCAAGATTTTCTTCATTTCTTTCCTCCTCATCCTCAGAGCTAGAAAGCTGCTGACTTCCATCTTCATGGCAAGTATAACTAATGTTCTGATATAAAGCAGAGAGAATATTCAATGAATCTTCATCTGTTATCATTCTTTCAACACTTTCTTCATTAATATCATAGATGGCCTGCATAGGCTCATCATTTTCTCAAAGTTGATGGTCACGATCTTCCTCCGAGGAATCTACTGATGATGGCCCTACAAGCTCAGCTTCCCTTTGGAAAAAACCATCATCAGATAGATTATCATTAGATAAATCATAATTATAAGCAACTTTATCCATCAAACCTTCTGGAATCTCGGCAAGTCTTTCCTCGAAATAATCTGCAAGTTCATCTTTTGATTTACACTCTGGTTCATCACACATGCTTTGCATGTAACTCATGTCTTGCAGTGATCCGGTTTGTTCTTTCCGAGGACAAGGTGTAGGTCTTCTCCAATCATCATTTCTGGTTTCAACCTCATATTCTTCCTCTTTCATGTTCAGCAGGGTGTTGGCAGTCTCTGTCAATCTTTCCAGCTTGTCTTCTAAAGAGACTTGCCTTATTTGCTCTGCTCGGTCCTTCTTCATTTCTTTCAATCTTTCCTCCCTACACTTTATGTTGTGTTCGACAATAATTGCTATATTCTGCATTTCCTCCAGGCTCGAAGGTTCTCTTTCTCTTATATGGAATTCCACCTCGGGGTCAAAAGAACTTGGATAGTGAAATAAAGCCCATCCTAAAGGTGGTTTTATATCAGAAGGTATTGCATTGTATACCTTACTAAACCTGGCTGAGAACTCTTGTACTGTCTCTCCTGGCTGTCTTCTCAAATTCTGATATTCTTCTAGGATGAGGAAGACATTTCTCGGGACTGTCCATTTGTCAAGGAAAACTTTAGAAAATCGATGAAAGCTGAAGATGCTTGCGGCTGGGAGACTTTTAAACCAACTCTTAACATTCCCTTATGATGACAAGGCAAATATATAAATACGCACATCATCTTCTTCTATTTCATATGAGTCAAGTAAATCCTCAAGCTTTTGGACATGCTGCTCAGCAATGATCTCTTTATTTTCTCCATCGAAAAAAGGCAGCTTGTTTATAAGTCCTGTAGGAAGGGGCTGGAAGATAAGAGGTAAAACCAGAGGCTCATATCTTTCTATGACCTTTGTAGGTGTAGGTAGTGCAACAAGAGTCCCATGACTTCTTGAAGTTTCTTTAGGAGTGAAAGATATGCCATGAGGCTCTTGTTCCACTAGGTCTTTCATAGGAGTACAGGTCTACTCATGCTCTGAAGACTGAGGCTTGAGATATTTCCTATACTCAATGTGGGCCTCATCTTTGTACACTTGATTAGGCTTAAAGTAGGACAGTACATAGTGATAGATAAATACAAGGAATTCTCTAAACCAAATCCAGCCTAAATGTTCTATCCTTCTATGAGGTCTGGCCATATTTCAGGTTCTTCCTCCAGTGGAGTCTTTGAGAGTTATGGAGTGTGGAGTCGCCAGGTGGATGAATTTGACCGTTTGAAGTAGGCTTCTGTCCACCATCAGTAATGAGATACCAATCTAACCAGAGATTCTGGGTCTTCTGAGTGCCTAAGGGTATGTAAGATAAAATGCACTCATCCTCCCCAGCGGAGTCGCCATTATGTTGGGGTTCCAGTGTTTTGACCAGATTAGCAAGACCAAAAGACCGAACAACATCACAACCACTATGGGGCCCTAGGATCTAGCCCTCCTGGGCCCGGAGAGGGATCTCTCCAAATAAAGCAAAGAATGATATATCTTTAAAGCTCAAAATGAGGTATTAGGCTAGGTATGGAGCACAAAATGGGGGATTTAAATGATTTGGTTGGTTGCTGGGTTGGTCATGAGATCATCGACTGAGAAATTAATGGGAGGAAAGGAGCAAAGTAGTAGGATGCTTTCGAAAAATAGGATAGGTTAGGGATGTGCCATCCATTGGGCTATGGAGTCATGAAAGGAGATTACTTGCAAACAACTAGCCAAGGCTCTCATAGGGCAAGTCATCTATACTAAGGGATCTTCAAGATAGATGGTGAAATGGAACATTAAAGAGAGAAGGAGAGGCACAAAGGGCAGCTCAAGATCAGACCAGAGGTCATTTAACTCCAGATCTGCTTCGGCATACTCTAAGAGAAAACACTTAAGATTTAAACACATAACTAGGCCTAAGGTCAGAGAAGGACTTTGAACCTTCAATGCTTTGACACTAATTCAAGAGATCTTTGTAAGGCCAATCTGTTTGAAAAGGACCCCAGTGGACAGGGCTCACACTAGATCCCCGGTATCCCAATTCTCCCAGCTCAAACCCAACAAGAACAAATAAGTAGCAAACCCCGAATTCACACATCAGCTAGCAGTGACTAACGACTACTACACTGGTTAAATCTCAAGAATTTGCTCTTAGATTCACTATCAGTAGAAAACATCAAAGGTAGGGAGAGCAGAAACACAGGGTACCATGCAAGGGTATATCCTATGCCAGATTTCTGATGTGTACCAGAAGACCAATGAACAACATGAAAAATGTAATAAAACAATGTAATAAGAGAAACATCACCCATAATAATAGACCAGGATCCTGTGAAATTTGCTTGATTAATTGATGCAAAACTAGTCACATACATTGAGCTCAATGGCTGATTACAGTCCAAACTTTCTCCTCCCAACCTACTACATTACAAACTACTCTGCTACTCTCTCCCAAAACTATTCTAACGATAAAAAATGAATCCCTCCAATAGCAACTACAACAACGCAACCCTTTACAAGATGTTCTATGGGGTTCTTATAGGAGAATGAGTAATAGCAAGAGTAGATGTACATTTAATTGGTTCATTAAGACAGAGTGGGGGGAAGTGTTCACGCCCATACTGCTTAATGTTTTTTCGTTGACTGTGTGTATCCTGTAGTCTGGTTCAGAGGTCTCTTTCAGGTCGATATTGACCTCGGATGTGTTCTTGAAGTCCTTCTGGTTTTTTGGAACTTTGCGCTGCCTTCTGGAATTAGTGACCTGGATCGAAGGGTTTGCAGGCCTCTCCATACCTCCAAAACTGCTGTCTGACAGTCTTAAAGAAGCTTCTGTCAGTGAACTAATATTGAAGGGCTCGAGGAGGCATGGAGACTTATGAAGGAAGGTGTCCTTCTGGAGAAACATTGCTCTGCTGATATGAATGCACTGATGTAACTCGTTAGCATGCTTAGTCTTCCAACTGCGCCTTCTTCCTTTGAACGCGGGGTTAAGCGTTAATTATTCAATAACAGGCTTAAACCCCTTTAAACCTCTTTGCTAATTCACTTTGTTGTTGCTGTAATGGCCTCTCTGCACTTTCAGCCACAATGGTCGTGACTGTAGGGACAATCGCAAGTTTCTTCGCTATGTAATCCCTGCACAATGAAATAAACTAGTTTAGGAAATCCAGGGTATTGAGGGAAGGATGCTACGGAAGCCTGTGGAATGATGGCCTAGCAGTGGAGAACAATGGAAACTGTGAAAGAATTGCGGAAGAATGATCTTTAATGTTAAATACTAAGGTTTAAGCTTTGGCCGAAATACAAAGGAAAAGGGGCCAAATGAAATGAAATCGAGGCCCTTGGATGGTGGGACCCAGTAGGTGGAGGGCGATTAACTATAAGCTGTTGGATCTCAGGAGGAGATCAACAGCGGAAAATAAAAGATGAACCTTTTGGGAAGGTCCGATGAATGAAATATGGTAGAGGCGCGATGAAATGTGGGCTGTCGATCTTGGATCAAATGGACGGTTCCGATGGAATCGGGAGGCGGAGGGTGACACTTTTAAGAAATTCTGATGGCGATGGTGCGATCGAGCGCCAACCATTGGATCGCGAAGGGGATCAACGGTGGAGATTCAATCGGCGGGGAGATAGACGGGGGCAAGGAGCGGGAAACAATGAAATCTAGATCATTGGATCTCAAGAGATCAACGGCGGAGATCAGGTCGGGACTCACCAATCGGCAGAGGTCGAAAACGATGGGATTAGGGCGCTGCGATGGTGCGATTAAGAGATCGCCGTCCGATATGGAGATAAATCGACGGTCTAAGCTCCATCGTGGGGTTAAATAAAGAGAATCGATGGGCGGAGACCAGGGTCAGCACTGGTCGTTATATCTTAAAAGATCAACAGCCGAGATTGCAGCGCGGGTCTACAGACCAAAACCTGATCGCATCGGAAATTTTTTGTTTGACAAGTAAATGTGCTTGCCGCGAGACCTCTGATTGCGATAAGTGCCTAGTCTCGGCACCCGGTTGCATGGAGGGGAAGTGGTTAAGGGGATGGCCGAAAGGGGCTAAGCCTGTTATGTAAAATGAGATGATTTTGGCCTGATTTTAATGCTTTTTAAGGCTAAAGAGGGATTCGATAGGGAGAATAAAGGGTTTTTAAGCCAAACAAAGGGTGCTTGTAAGGTTTAAAAGGGGTTTGGGATGATTTAGAAGGTTAAAAAGGGAATTTGGAGGACTTTGCATAAGGGAAAAAGGTGATGAAAACAAAGGTTAAATGGGGATGAGATAAGAGGAAAAAAGGCCTTTTTTGGGCATTCTTCTTCACGATCAAAGAGGCTTTATAAGGGAAACAACAGTGAGGATTTATCAAAGGACAAAGGGCACAATGAGGCTTCAAGGATGATGTGTTTTCAGAGGAAATGCATTCCTTGAAGGCTCAAAAAACATTTTAGCCCCTTGTTTGCTTGTCAAAAATTCATAGGGGGCTAACAACCCTAACCCTTGTCGAGCGATCTACAACGTCCATCCTGAAAAGAGATCTAGAGCATAGAGGGTGTTTGTGAGTCCAAACTCCATGTGGATATTAGGGTCGATCATTAATGAGACCAAAGTTGCCAACAACTGGATCGAAAGATCCAGAACCACCAAAAATATATATATATATATATATATATATATATATATTGGTTAACTAGGCATGGGTTCCATTTCAATCAAAACATTTATAAAATACCACATGTGGAATGTGAGAAAAGTATTACAGATATATATATGTGTCTCGTAAGTTGTGCCCTTACAACGAGTTATGAAAACAAATGTATATAATGGTTATAATGTGCATCAAATGCTTGATGTGCGAAATCATATGCACTATCATGATTGATATAGATATATACTTGTAATACTATAGAAGACTATGAAAGTTATATGCACTAAGTGGTAAGGGAGAAAAATAACCACATTTTTAATAAACACATAGTGAATGTGACTTATGCTAAAGGACCAAGTAAGACACCTTTTGCATATATTATAGTAAATGAGAAAACAAGGTGAAAAGAATTGGAAATTATTAAAGGGGAAGTGGATGGAACATTATTACCAACAAAAACATTTATATGTCTTGAAAAAAAAATAGCTTGAAAAACTAAATAATTGAAAACTAAAGGTTGGAAAGGTAATTTGATTCTTTTGTTTAAAAAAAAAAATTGTCACTAATCCTTATTTTTTGTGATTAGTTCCTTCGTAGTTAAATGGAGATGTGACAAAAACTCTATTTGTTAGTAAATATCCATAATTTACATATATTGATTGAAACTTCCCCTGGTGTGCCCTATATCTGTGATCCAATATGCCCATTTAATAAGAACCTCTGTATTTGAGAGGGGAATCCTTTGAGAGCAAGTTACCCTCTGATCTTGGGTGATTTCTCCCTAAATGTGAGTTAGGGTGAGGTTCTGATACCGTGAGGCAAATTTCTCTAGCCTAGGGTGTATGTATGTATTTCCCTTATGGACTCACTCTTAGTAATATGTGGCCCCCCTTCTCACTTGCACCTGTTGACGAAGCATGGGAGAGAAAGCAACAGGACGTGGATAATCAGACTAGGTACAGGATAAATTAAGAATATCAAGATAGCAAAGGCAACACCATGTAAGACAAGAACTGAGAATAAAGGATTTAAAGACAAAGGGGATGGTGAGGAGGGACTTCGATAAAACTAGCCCAAGAGTAGAGGGATGGAGAAGAGAAAACCTGAACATCCACCAAATCCTTGCTAGACACCAGATAAGGGCCTTGCAAAAATTCAAAATAGGAAACAAAGCTTGTTAAACAATACAACCAAGAGGAAGGAGAAAAAACACCACCACTGGGGAGAGAAGAAATTTGAGACAGCTAGAAACGAAAAGGTGCCAGAGATGAAAATTGAGGTTACCAAAATAGGGGAATGGAAACCGCCACCGAGACATCCAAGGGCTATGGTTCAAAAAAGGAAAAGGAAGAGCCTCCAACCCCCAAGCGAATATAGCGCTGTCCACCCTGCATATTGGTAGATAAAGCAAAATCAAAGCAATTCTTAAAGGAAATACAACGTTACCAATTTCCAGACAGAGACGCGGGATGTGGAAAAAAACTACACTCATAAAAAGTTGACAACTTGACTGGTGATTTAGCTTCTCTTCTCTTAAGAGTTCTTCATGGTTACTACATAACCCAAACCTTGTCATCCTTGTCCTAAGAACTACATTTATCTTCCACACAAACCGATGCATGCACCCTACTACAAGATTTCTCTTCAAAATTATTTGAAGATATAACATCATGGGTAGAGTGTTAATATCACCTTCCATTGCATGAGTGAACAACTCGATCAATGCATATACTGCATGTCATCAACTCTCCTCCAACTTAAATTCTTTCAAAATTTTGTTGATCATTACAGTCACTCATTTATCATACTTCATAGCATTTAACATTCTCGGGGGTGTGCTACCACATCCCCTGGTCCATCCCCCACCCTCTCTTCCTCAATTGCCACCCCATCCAGAGAAAATAAAGTTTTAATTTAGTTAGTTTTGTGATTTTCTCAATTTTCATAACATGAGATGTATTATAAAGTAATACTTTGATGTTTATTATCCATTGATGTGTACTGACATTTACTAGCCATTTCATTTATATGACTGCCATTTATTATGCCAATAAGCATGTCTATTTTGGAATAGGGCTTCCAAAATTTTAATTTAGTTATCAATAGTTATTTGGTGGATGGTAGGGATTTAACCTCCATAAAATATTCTAGAATATTCTTAGTAGTATACACAAATCAAAGGTTGAGATTTATTTCCAAAGTAGTTATGTTTTTTTTTCGTCTTTTAATTAAATTTACTAATTAAAAAAATGTCGTATGAACAAGTGTCATATGAAATTAGTTATAGTTTTTTGAATGTGTGATATTAATAAACCATGGTATTGTAACAAATCTTATTTATAGATTAAGAATTTCCATGATAAAGTGGAGGCAAACTTTTATTGATAAGAATCTTGTTACATGTTTATATATATATATATATATATATATATATATATATATATGTTTAACTTATAAATTATTTATAATAATAATAATAATAATAATATTATTGTCGAGGTTATAGGAAGTGAACAAACAAGGGAAAAACCTTAAGGGAGAGAGGCAGTGATGGCATCGTGCACAAGGATTTCGCTCTATAAAGCTTAAGTAAATGCAACTGAGCATTTGATCGGTCTTGGAGAGTGACAACGATGCCTTCCATCGTTCTTTTGGGTATCAACGAAGGCTTGTCAAGCCACGAGGGAAATATTGATGATAATTGGATGTCTCAATCGTGGAGGGAAATATTTTAGCAACGTAACTAGAGGGTTTTCGACATCTGGTGTTCTCCTTTTCGGCTACTTTCCTTATGCGCTGGATTTTCCATGATTTCAGTCATATCTGTCATAATTGCTTTTTTCCCACTTATCTATATATCTTATCTATCTTTTTTTAGATATGGATTTGACATATGTAGATCTGCCTCTCTTATGGTTGGATCGAGAGTTATTCATCTTCGTTTGAGACGCCATGTATCGATCTGACTTTTTACATGAAGATCCATGGCAGGGTCATTTATATGCGGGTTTATGCATTTTTGGTCTTCCATTCGTAGACAATGAAGGGTGGCGTTCTTTGTTGGCTTGTGCAATGATGGGGGACTAGGATAAAGGGTAGTATGCTTTACACGATTTGGTCCAATCGACACTAGATCTATCGCTCTTCACAAAATCTAGATCAATCTCCTCCAAATATGGAGAAGTCATGGGAAAATGACAATCATTTTCATATTTTAATTAAGAGTTTTAATGGAAATTCGTTTGTTCTTTGGATCTGAGGTTTGGATCTAGTTAGTAATATGAAGCAATTGATCCCTAAGAGGTTGGATATACCACTGTCGGCCTAATTCTTGGAATATGCAAGAAAGGTATTTCAACACAATCATTGGTTGGAAGTTTATGGTGTTACCGAAGTTTCAGCAATAATTTTAAATCTGAGGCTAAGGGGAGGTTCTGGAAACCCAAATAAAAATGGAACCGCATCATTCAAAGATGCGCTCAAAGGGAAAGTTGGATCACAAGCATAACAAACCCAAAATATGTCAGGTTTGTACATTGTTGAGCAAATGGACAATGTTCCAGAAATGGACATAAAAACCTCTGAGGTAAAAACATTTCATGATGACCTACAATCATCAACATTAATATGTCGTTTTAATGGTTTTTGGCCAAAACATAAGATCTGTACGAGTGGGTACATTCATGGACATAAAAGTGTGATATATTTTTGAGTTCTAAAGGGTTTTTTATAGTACAATTCGAGAATAAGCAAGATATGGAAAATGTTCCAAAAGAAGGCCCATGGTTTTGGGGTAGGGTTGGGATTTCTGTTACCCCATGGTTTCCGGGGTTTGATGCGACAAACATGGTGGTAACAACAATGCCAGTGTAGATAAGGCTCCCAAACCTTCCCCTCCATTTTTGGCACTATCAATTCGTGTTGGATATCAACAACATTCTAGGAAAGTTCAAAAAATTAGATCTAGATAGAACTTAAAATGTATCTTTACTTTTTCCAGGATATGCATAGCGATCGACCTAATCAAAGGTATCCTTGATTGTATCGTATTAACACATGAAAATTTCCCATGGACACAGGTGTTAGAATATGAGAATACGAAATTTCGATGCCAAACTTGCTTCTAAATAGGTCATCTAAGAATTCTTGTCCACAAATGAAGAAGGCACCAAAAAAGAAGAGGAGGAAAGCCACTAGGCCAAGGTGTTGGCAGTTACTCAACAATCAGAAGAGGAGGAATAAAATCATCCAACCTTCGACCCAAAAACCTCCTTCTGACAATAAGTCACATGTTGAAGAAGGGGATAATTCCAGATCAATGGTCAAAACTCTGAAGATCACGAAATCAAAAAAATCATGGTACCTAGGACGATAAATATAGGAGATGTCAATGGAAAAGGACTTAGGTGGCATCAAGAAATATCATGTATATGAGAGTTCAGACTTAGAAAAAGATTTAATCCCATAGACAAACAATAACCGATTAGAAATAGTAATAATGGCTCCAAACCAAGGAGTATGGCGGAAGGTGGAGAAAAAGAAAGGAAAAAAAATGAAATTTAAGTGATTTCTATCACACTTAATCATGTAATTTTTATGTAATTTTATTATTTTTCATTAGTGTATTAATTGCAAGGTTGATACCAGAAATGCTTTCGAGCATCTGCAAAATGTAATTTTGTTCCTTGATTTTTCAAGTTGAATAAAATAAAGATTTTTTCTGCGGAAAATAATAATAATCTAGTTAATTCTTATGAATTTTTTTTTATTTTTTTTTTTATTTTATTTTATTTTTAACAACTTGAGATGTATGATGAAGTAAGTGTTTTGATGCGTATTATGGATTGATGCCTATCAAAATTTACCAACCATTTAATTTATATGGTTGCGTTGGTTTTTTAATTTAATATCTACTTGCACAACCATATAAATTAAATGGTTGAATAAATGTTGATAGACACCAATCTCACTTAATACATCTCACATTGCTATCATAAAAATTCACAAAAGTATAACTTTATTTAAATTAATACTAGCACAATCATATAAATTAATGGTTGGTAAATGCCGCTAGGCATCAATCCATGATAATCATAAAAAAATTTACCCCCTTATACATCTCACATTTCCAATAAAAAAACATAAAAATTAATTAAATTATAACTTTATTTCATTTTTTTTCCATATAAAAATTGTAATTTTATTCAACCTGAAAATAGGGATAAAATTACATTCTGCATATGCTTGAGAGCATACAAAAACATATCAGCCTTTCGGCTAATTCATGAGAAAAATAAATAAACTACATAAGAAATAAATACAATTTAGCGGGGTTAAGTGTGATAAAAATCACTTAACTTCCCATTTTTTCCTTCCCCCCCAACCTTTTTCTAGACTCCTTGGGTCGGAACAATGGTTACTATTGCCATTTTCTTACCCTTTACCTGTGGATGAGCTTCCTTATCTGAGTTTGAACTCTCAGATACGTGAGCTCTCTTTGTGCCACTTGAATCCTTACCCATGGATAGATTTCCCTTCTGTTGCTTTGGAACAATGATTTATGTAGATTCAAAACCTTTCTAGATAACTTCCATTAATATGGACCCATCCCTTCACCCCTTTTTGGTTGATTGACTTAAATCAATGCATCTAGTGCAAGCTATCAATTAGGATTATAAATCAATATCTACACTGAAATCAATGCATCTTTGCAAGTAATCAAATAGGATTAGAAATCAACAACTATACTGAAATCAATACATCTATTTTAGTGAAAAACCATAATATTCATGAATTTCTAGATCTAACTTTTATGTTTGTATTTGTCTTTGTGTGTCTCTTTCTTCTCCCCCCTCTCTCCACCTTCCATCTCCGTGTCCTATCTCCCTACCTCTCTCCTTCTCTCTCTCCCCCATCTCTCTCTCTCCACGTCTCCCTCCCTCTCCCTATCTCACTCTTCTTCCCTCTCTCCCCTTGCCATCTATATCTATACCTCCCTCCATCTCTCCTTATTTGCCTCTCTATATCACCCCCCCTAAACACATGTCACACTCTCTTTCTCTCTCTCCGTATATATCTCTCTTCCTCCCTCCCTCTCTCTGTCTCTCTCTTCTTCCCTCTTTCCCCCTCCATCTATATCTCTACCCCCCTCTATCTCTCTAAATCAACCTGCAAACATACATACACTATCTCCATATCTATTTATATATCTCTCCATCTTCCTCTTCCTCTCCCTCTCTCTCTCTTCCCCTTATCTCCCTCTCTCTCTCTCTTCCTCTTCTCTATCCATATCTATCTCTCTTCCTCCCTCCCTCTCTTGGTCTCTCTCTCTTCTTCCCTCTCTCCCCCCTCCATCAATATCTATATCTCCCCTTATCTCTCCTTCTCACCCCCAAAACATACACACACTCTCTCCATATCTATCTATCTATCTCTCTCTCCCCCCCGCTTCTCTCCCTCTCTCTCCTTCTCTCTCTCTCCAGCACTATCTCTCAATGTTTTTGTTCTTACCTCGCTCCCTTTCCCACCCCAAATCCATCTCTCCCCTCTCCCTCTCTCCACCTCCTCCTTCCTCTCTCTCTCTCGCTCTTAAATCTCATCCCATTGTATTGTAATTAAGAAATTATCTGGAAAAATAAAAATAATAAAATAAAATAAAAATAAAAATGGTTATAAATTATTATTGTAATTAAAAAATAAATAAAAAGTTAAAAAAATTAAAAATAAAATAAAATTGGTTATAAATTATTATACCTATATTTTGGATCAATCATGTCAAAAAAGTTACAATAATAAAAAACTTAAAAGAATCATGCATTATCTTTTCTCTATCATTGTTAGTCACTTTGCTTTATCTCTTAGCTTGGATCCTCCGTTAAGATGCATCTTATAGTATTATTTATATTATATAAATTTATCATATGCATAAATAAAAGTATTCTCATTTTTTATTTTATTAAAACCTTGATTTGAACTCTATGGGAATATTTTTATGCTTTCTCTCTTAGTTTGGATCTTTGGTTAAGATGCATCTTATAGTATTATTTATATTATATAAATTTCTCATATGCATAAATCAAAGTATTCTCATTTTTAATTTTATTAAAACCTTGATATAAACTCTATGGGAGTATTTTTAGTAGCCGTGAGGATGTACGGTTTAGATATATCTAAAAAATAATTATAACCATTTTGCTTCTAGATTTAATTAAAAAATGTCATAAAATTAAACTAAAATAAAATATTTATAAAATATTTTGATTGTGAAATAAGTTATGGTCTTTGGGCACTTGGTATTAATAAGTCATGGTATTAGCCCATGGTATTGTAACAAAATAATTAAAAACTTAGATCCATAATTTAATAATCAAAAGCCTAGATGACCCATGGTATTATGATTTTTTTTTATCTAATAATTGTTCATAATTTTATTAATAAAAAAATATAACAAATTAAATTTTATTGTTTTTATTACTTGACTCAAATATGTTTATTGCACTCACTAAAGAGAAGAGGGAAGATTCTGTTTTTTTTTTAGTTATTATTATTATATAGTGACATTAAAAATGTTGACATACAATCTTTCTTACATCACATTTAATGCCTACACATCTACCTAGAGAGAGCCTTGAACACACTAATTAAATTAAAATTGTGGAAGATCTATTCTGAAATATGCTTAATTATTATTATTAATGATAGAAATAATTGATATATAAATTAAATAGATATACATTTTAAAAAGCATGTAACAAGATTCATAACTATGGAGATTACCTCCATTTTATTATGAAGATTCTTAATTTCTCAATAGTCTTTCTTATAATACCATGACTTATCTTTTCCTCCATTTTATTATGAAGATTCTTAATTTGTAACTGATGTTGTTGGGGAGACATCAAAATTTAACTCACCACAGCCCCAAACTTTTTGAAGAAAAATGAAAGCAATCCAACTATTTTGTTAAAAGTGGTATTCCATTTATATATTGTTGTTTTGTCTGAGTCTTGAGACTTCTCAAATTCTATGGTTCTCTATTGTTACATAGGGTAGAACATCTGTCATCAAACAACTCTGATTCATTGTTTTAACACTTATATTTTTGGTAATTTTTATATCCATTGTTGTTTATTGTACAAGGGAGGATTACTGTAAGCAATTTGGTAGTGGCGAGCACAGGTCCTAGTCAAAGTACAGATAGGCTCAAAGGAAACTTTACATTGGTGGTCTTTCATATGACACAACCAATGATAAGCTTTTAGAAGTTTTTTCCAAATATGGAGAGATAGAAGAAGGTTCGGTTGCATATGATTAGAATACCAACAAATCCAGGTATACAAATGTAATATACATAAGTTTTGCTTTATGATGGGCAATTTACATGACTATGTTGTTAGAGATGTATGCATGTTTTTCCAAGGCCTAGCTCGTTTGGCTTTATTTGTCTTGGTTAATGATGTATGTATTTATCACCAACAAGGGATTTTCATTTGTGACTTTCAAGACTGTGGAGGCTACAAAGCGGGCTCTGAAAGAACCAAACAAAACCATTGATATAAGTAATAGCTATTACTGGATAATGTTGGTCATGTTAGTTGAAGGGCAGTTCTTGAACTTGACACCTGTGTTCTGTGCTTGGTATGCAGGTGTTGTGACCAGCAACAACCCCCCTTTTTATTTAATATTAGTAATAATACTAAATAAATGGGGACCCTTAGTTTAAAAATCCAAAAAATTAAATAGGATTTGGTTTTTCTTTTCAAATAAAACTTTCTATCATAAACCTATATAAATCCCTTTAAAAGAATATCAAGAAACACTTTAAGTTTATGATATATTATAATAAAATGCTCTTTAAACAAGATAGCGCATCCATAACAAAATGGTATATATCTTTTATAAAACGCATTGGTCGCAGATCGCATAGCGCAGAAAACAAAAGTGATTAATGAATATCTTTTGCGCTCTTTTCAAATGTGCGCTTTTGCGATTTTGCGATGTGCGCTTTTGCGATTTTGCAGTATGCGCTATTGCGCAACTTCCGCTTTTGCGCTATTTTCATAACTGCGATGACTTCATTTTGCGATATTGCGCAGCAAATCGCAGATCGCAATGTCGCAGGTTCACGTAGGCGCGCTATCCCAAGGCAATCTTCCCATATGTCAAATCTGTTATGCGCTTTAATGATTAAATTAAATGATTGGATTGATTATTAATGGTAAATGAGATTGTGTTTGAATTGAAAGTAGTTTCACAATTAAAATATTATATTTCATCCGCTTTCACATTTGTAACAGTCTCATCACCTTTCTTATGCCATTACTCTCATTTACTCGTGAAACACAGGCACGAAGGAGAGAACGTCTATACAAAGCTTCCACTAAACACTATGGGTAAGAAGGAGAAGAGCTCGAGTTCTGAAAACAGAGAAATGGCTTCACTATATGAAGACACAGCTTGCAATAAGGATGCCGGCATATCCACTTGGGAAGGAATGTATGGTTTGCTGGAAGAAGAAAATCCTGTGGTGTTAAAAGTTGTGGCTACAACAGATTCCAGTAATACATCTGAAGCAACTCTTAGGGATCTGGCTTGCTCATTTCTACATAGAATAGCTGCAAGGCCGAGGATTCTTCCATATACGGACATGGTGAAATGGGTGCTGGACAGCACCGATATTTCAGACAGACAATTTAGAACTCCATCTCAAGAGCTAATCGGGTCATTTACCACGGAAGATTTGAGACTGATGTATAAGTTGCTAGAACCTCAGGCGACTTATAATAAGCAATTCATGGAAGATTTTGCCAGAAAACATGCAAATTTGGGGGAATGTACAAAGGAGTGGACCAAAAGAAGTGAACCATTGAAGAAAAACAAACAAGGTATGTACAACACAGGTTCACTTACCTCTCCTTATTGTTTCACTGTTGCTATGTTATGCAGGCTTTTTGGAAAGCCTGACATAAATATGATCTTGCCCGAATGGCTCCCCTTGTTGCATGCTGCTGTTAATTCTACAATCATAGACTGGGCCAAAATCTTATCTGATAATTTGACCACTGCTATTTTCCATTACCGGTCCAAACGAAATGTTTCCCAGCGGATTTATCCGCCTTTTTATTTATCTGCTTATGTCATGGATGCTATCTGTTTTGTCTCTAAATTCCCTGTAATGGGTTGGCAATGGACTATCCACGATCCTCTGCCTATCCATGTGTACCATAAGGAACTATGGGAGTCTAAATTTGTTCCCCATTTTTACCAAATTTGTCATGGAATAATACTGCCTTTGTACAGAACATTATATAATAAGGATGCCCCAAGGTTATCTTCAGAAACAGAGGTTGATATTCTCCCTGTTGCGAGATGGTTTGGGGAAGAATTGTTCACTTATATTAGGGTTTTCGGAAGTTCTGCTTCCCCCCATGTTTTACCCCTATATGTTCCAGATAGACTTGTAGCTCGGGAAATTGCTTATCAGACCTGTGGCCAAGGGGGTTTAACAAAGGAATTAAAAGATAAGAAAAAGGGCATTTGGCCACAATTTCCCGTAAAATGTGGAACATTTTCACTGTTCGATAGTGGCCATGCATTCCAAGAGGTAGGCAACATTACATGCCTACAGCTGTTCAAATTTTCGAGAAGGCTATTCGACCCAAATGATGTTATTAAAAATTTTACCAATGCAATCAGAGTAAAAGAATTTTCTGGAGAACAAGATCTTTTTGATGATATGTTCCAAGCAAGAAATTCATTCAAAGAGGTTTTGAGTTCAGCTCGAGCGTAGTTATCTCCAGAGGAATTTCAGGAATTCAAGCTTTACAGAGAAAGAAGACTAATTCCTATTCCTTTGGACAATCTACGCTCAGAGCCCGCAAGGGAGCAAACTCCTAGTGTTAGTATCAGCGGCAGTTCAAGTATGGATAAATCTAAGTCCAAATCTAATGGAGAAACTTCTGAGCATTCTAATAAGTCTAATAAGAAGGAAGATAAAATCGAAGAAGCAGTGAAAGATTCTGCGCAATCACAAGAACTTCCTCAACAGCAAATTTTGACTTCTCAACAGGCAAATCCTCCTCCAACAAATACACAACAACAACCAGCCACCATTGAGTTAGATAAAGAATGGGAAACCTTTAACCAAATGATTAATGTGGAAGGACAGAATGTACAAACCCCTGTCCAAACGGCCAAAGTTTTCAGCACAGGAACAAGCAGCACAGCCACAGTGACAGAGCACATACCAATCACACCCTCCTCCGAAATTGTACTTAATGTAGAAGACATTCCTCCTCTGGATGTATTCTACAGCCCAAAATACAAAGCAGTAGTGAAAAGACAAAGGAAAAAGAGAAAATTAGAAAGTGCAGTTGCTACTGAAGCAGAACAAGTAGATGTTTTGTGGAAAGATCCTGCCACATAACCTACTCATAATCTCACTAAGTTATCTCAAATGACAGGAGCTTATGCTT
Source organism: Pinus albicaulis (assembly GCA_034641835.2). Taxonomy (NCBI): domain Eukaryota; kingdom Viridiplantae; phylum Streptophyta; class Pinopsida; order Pinales; family Pinaceae; genus Pinus; species Pinus albicaulis. Next base: position 535,890,230 of record CM076573.1, on the reverse strand, counting down.
CCGCAACAATTGATAAAGCATTTGAGATACAACTTTTGTTGAATGAAAAAGAAGAACAGGTAAACGTTCTGCAACAGCAATTGCAACAGGTACAGGCTAATAAGGAAGCACAATTGAAACTTGAAGAGTTACAACAACAACTTCAAGAAATGAAAATAGAACATCAAAAAAGCTTGGCTGATAAAGACAAAGAAATACAGATTATCCAAGATCAGCATAAAGATGATCCTAAGCTTCCAGAATTCATTTCAGAAACCATCTCTTTGAACAATCAACTACTGCAACAAGAGGAAGTTGTCTGCCAAAAAATCTTGCAATGGAATTCTTTGTGCCAAGAGAGCGATAAAATCACAAATCTTGTCGTAGATTTACGAAATGATTATGATTTGATTAATGATTATCTGGCATGGCAAAAGACAGAAGAAGGCAGAAAAGCTGGTGCACCCTTGGTTAATGAAAACCATAAAGAAATACTGTTCAATAACTGGGATGCACAAATCAAAAGGGCAGAGAAGGCAGCAGAGGAGGCGGCTACAGCGGCAAACACTCTCATTGATTGTATAAATGATAATTTACACAAAGCTAATTTGATTTCTGAAACTATTCCAGGATATCTCCCACAGGCAAATCAACTGCAAACAGAATGGAGGCAAAAAGCAGAAGAAAGAGCAAAATCCATCCAAGGGCTGACAAGATTGAATTGGGACTCATACTGGATGTATTTGGTAAAGCCACACAGTCAGCATAGTGCGCTTAATTGTATCATCAATGCTACTGAGAAGATTGCTCCTACACTTGCCGACTCTGTCTTTTCGGGACAGTTGAATGCTGAAGTCGGTCAACCACATCTTCTCAAAACTATGCTAGATGCCTGCAAGTTTAAAGATCAAGTTCATAGATAGATAGATTTAGTTTTAATTTCACTGTATTTTAGCTTAGGAAAAGGACGGTCATTAAACCGAATCCTTAATTTTTGTAATTAACTATTTTTAGATTTAGCTAAGTAGTATTTAAACCCCTCTCATGCATTTAGAGAGGGGTCCTGGATCTTAATATTTTTTGACTTGGAGATTACATTTTTGTACTCCACCGGCATATATATATTTTTTAAAAGGATCACATCTGGTGATTTTATGCGGAATTATCTTTGAAGTGTTGCATTTCTGTACCTTGGAATTTGATTTTGCATCAGAGTTACTAGATTAGAGTATCAGATTTCATTTGAGAGCAATCAAGATGAATAAGGTATTTCTATTTGTTCACTATTGATTTCTTTGTTATATGATATTCGTATGAAAATTTGCTATCATTTATATATCTTTGTTTTTACAATGTTTCCTTTTATATATCATTTCTGAGTATAATTGAAATGCCATTTTTCATAAGCATATATATATGGTATACAATGATGAATGCAATATGCTAATATAACTCTGTTTAATTTCTTAAACAGAGTTATCTTTATTTGTTTCTGCATATTTCAATTTCAATAATAATACATTTTCATGGTTATTGTTGAATTGGAACAATCTTAAGTTGTATTCACATATGATTGCCCGGGTTAATGTTAGAATTTCTTTATCAGCATTTAGTTAAATTAGTTAGTTTTATTTCAGTCAATTTAGTCCCATTCCAATTCACCCAAACCAACCCACAATCAAACCAATAGATATAAGGAAACTGGTCCTTTAAATCCAGTCGGAGCCACCATACCAAACAGAAAAGGAGCTGTCCTAAGGTCCCGACCGGGTGGTTTTCCCCAATGTTTGAAGCAGAGATTTTCTAGGCTTCAACAGCAGGGAAGGATTGTTACTGTGAAACTTGCCGCTGATGGTCAGAAGGAGAAGCTATCATCACAACCCGCAGTATCTCCACAAATACAACCAATTCTACAGATGCAGACAGCTTATGGAATAGACTATCCAAGCCTGAACTCATATCATAGGCCAGGGCCACAGGTATCAGCCTCTGCACCACCACCAATTGGTTACTTGGCATATTCGTTGGGCCTTACAGCATATGGATCTCAGCCTCCTCCATACGCAACACAACCTACATATGGAGGAATTTCATCTGCTTCCCAATATGGTGTTGTAAGCTCCACAACACCATACAACTCAAACCAGTATGCAAAATATGCAACATCACTCCAAGATCCATGACTGGTTCCATCAGGATTTCACACAACAGGTGCTGGAGCAGGTCCTAGTCCAGGCTACCCATACTACGGTTCATCTGGAACTGGCTTTTGATAAACCAATTTTTTTATATTGAGAAATATGTTCAACAAATCAATGGCAGTTAGTTTGGGATTCTACATGCATTAACAATTTAACTAGACTGTGAAGCTATACTACTGGAGTCCACTTGATAGCAGTCTACTCACTATTTTAAATGTCCACTGGGTTGTTGTGACTTTTGATTAATGTCAAGAAAACCAAAGTTGCACACTGTTTGAGCTCAATTTTCTAAAATTATGTTTCAATAAGAAGAAATTCGTTTATCAGTGGATTTTTCCAACCAATGTATTCTCACTGAGCAGTTTTGCTTTTATTTGAATTTAAGTTGTGGCATGCTATCATCTGAGGCCTGACAGCTCCCCATAGTACAGTACTTGAAACGAAGAGAAAACTCCTAAAACTATAGATTTTTTCAGTCTTTACAACCAAGAAAATCTCACATAGTCAAGAGCTCTAACCTTAAATTGCAGCTCATTAAAATATGGAAAATAACATTATAGTTCATTAAACGGCTACCATTTTCATAACAGGGCAGAGCAGAGCCCGAAACCTCCATATATGTCTTATATGAGTACCTCTCGAGATGGAATCACCATGGATCTATCTACTACTACTTTTTCTTTTATCACAATTGTTGTTATACTAGCTTCAGCAGCAGTAGAGGACGTGAATCCCCTTCACCACTGCCATACAGGCATGGCGGAATTCATTAAAAATTCTTGCAAAGTGACTCTGCATTTGAATCTCTGCTTTTCATCACTCTCTTCCTACTCCGGGTCTCTGAGGGCCAAGCAGAGTCAGTTTACAGAATCTGAATTGTCTTGGACTTCATGGCAGGTGGAATCCTGGGCACAGTAATAGTCAAAACCCCATCCACACACAACACAAAAATTCCTCGACATTGGCATCGCTAGGCAGCGTGAATTTCCTCGAGAACTTAGGGCTTCTATTTATTTCCATTCGCATCGCCAAGTAGCGTGAATTTCCTCAAGAACTTAGGGCTTCTATTTCTTTCCATTTGCAGGTATTTACAGCCCTCCTCATCCTCAACAACGTCGTGCTTCCACTTGCCTCCCTGGAATTTTATCACTAGCACCTTCTCCTCTTTTCCCTTGCCCTTGTCAACAAATTCGCCGCCACCGGAGAAGAAAATGAGCTCGATGTATGAGAGCAGAAACCCTCATGGAGTTCTGATGTCGGTAGAAATCCTCATAGAGATTTGATGTTTGTTAATATATATTTACGTTGTATAATTGATTAAAAATAACAATATTTAATCATAAGGTAGACGTTATTTGAATCGTCTAACATTAAAATCAAGGATGCACAATGTTACACGTAGCCATTTAGGAAAATTGTTTTCAAATAGGTACGCTTTACAGCGTAATTACTTTGAAATAAATCTCAAATTTTAATTTGTAAATACTACTAAGAATATTCTAAAATATTAAGTTGAAATTAAATCTCTACAACTTTTTCACAAAGGAAAAAATCGTAATCTTTCATTGATAAGAAAACCTACATATTACATTTTACTGAGTTACTGTCATGTGTGTTCAAAAATATATTGTTGACTTTATACACTAGTCAGTGATACAAATAAGAGGCTATAGTCCATGAGAATCTGACCCGGTAGAGATAAAGTAAGTTCGGTGCATAACTTACTAATCCATACTCGCGCCAAAAAAGTATAAATAAAAGGTTATATATCTAGAGTAGGTACAAAAAATAAAAATAGCAGTTGGCTATGAATATTTACAAATGGCATGTGATGATATGAAAAAACTCCCAAAAAAAATAGTACCAAAAACTGCAATCAAAAGTCTGCAGCCTGTTCTGCCTGAATGTCCTCGATGAAAGGCCTGTGGTAGAATATGTTCACCTGTAAGCCGACCTGTTCAGTAATATGCCAAGTACCCCAATTCAACTGCGTGGCTTCTTTGGAAAGTGTGTCTGCCATTTTGTTTCGATGCCTGTAAATATGAGAGACAAAGATGGAGTCAAATTGTGTTTTGAGCTGATGGACTTCCCGCAGTAATGCAGTGAGTGTGTGAGTGTGACACTGTGCATGAGAGTTGAACCAGTTGATCACAATGAGGGAGTCACCAAAAATCTGAAGGTGATTGCAATTTTGTTCACGGGCAAATATCAGAAGGAGTCTTAGGAATTGTAGTTCAGCAAAATTGTTGGTTCCCGGACCTAGGCCCATTCTAAGTTGAAAGTGGTGCTGATCATTTATGTAGAGTAGTCCCCCCCCTCCACATCCATTTTGTGTGGCCGTGCCATCAAAGTAGGCCCACGGCCTGTTATGATCAATAGTTTTAGGGATGTCAAGTTTCTCTGATTTTTGCATAACATCTTCGGGTATCATGGAGTAGATGTCCAGGATCGCCCTACTGATACAATCCTCTTTAACCGGCAGATTGTTGAAGATATAATTGTTTCGGTTGATCCAGATTTCCCAAGTGAAAACCATAGGTAAATTTTGCAACTTTGTTGAGTTGACTGTCGTCTGCCACCAATATGTCCAAGAATTTAAAATAGAATTTCCCCGCCAAAGTTGATGCCCATACATGCTCTGTGTAACTTGATGCCATATGCGTTGAATAAAGGGGCACTCCAAAAATATATGAGTGATTTCTTCCCCTTGGTTAAGGCAGTAGCAGCATCTTGAGGGGCCTATTATACCCCACCTGTGTAGATAATCCATAGTAGGGATACAATTTTGTAGAATGCACCAGAACAAGAGTCGATATTTGTGTGGTGCCTTGAGTTTCCATATAGATGACCACCACCAGAGCTTTTCATGTGGTTCTTTATTTTGATAGAGAGTTAAATAACCAAATTTGGGAGTGTAATATCCCTCTGGAGAGATAGCCTAGAGCAATTGGTCCTCCTGTTGTGTCAGCCGAATATGCAACGCTTGTAGTGCTCTGATATAGTTCGCCCAGCAATGCACACCAGCCCGAGGAATGTGCAGATCAATAGCTGATAGCCAATATTGTGTGTGCCAATTTGTGCAATCTAGATCAGCAATTTGTGAAAGGTACCGAATACCCCTATTGACCAGATGCACAATAATCCAGTCGGGTAGTTTGAAGTAATCCCCACTCCCCGACTAAGAATCCGATCCAACTAGTACCAATTATCCCGATCCAATTTGCCATGAGAGTCCTCTTTGGATAAGTGGAGCAGCCTTGGTAATTGCTTTCCAGATGATGGAGACCCCAGGGGTGGCGCGAATGTTGCCCCTCACCCAATCAAGTTTGCTTCCGGGGGAAATATACTTAGCAGTGATGACCTCCTTCCAGAGACTTTGGCCAGTGATAAGATGCTAGCACATCTTGGCTGCAAAGGATGATGAAAATAATTGTAGATCTTTTAAGCCCCACCCGTCCCATTGTTTAGGTCTACTGATTCGGTCCCACGCGATCCATGCAAAAGTGTTGTCCTTTTCCTGGTTCCTCCATAAAAAATTCCTGCAGATCTTTGTGATACGCTTGGTGACCCCAATAGGAATTCATGCCAGCGACATCCAATATACAGGAATGGCCTCAAGGACATATTTTATTAGTACCATTCGACTCGCCCGGGAGAGCCATCTATGATACCAAATATTGATTCCACGTTCCACTTTTGTAATGAGCCAATTCCAATCTTTGATTTGAGAGTCATTTGGTTTTATGTGAAATCCCAAATACTTTAATCCATCCCCAATGTTGTTATGAGTAACGACAAATGTGGTCAGAGCAGTTCCTTGTTCATGTGCTGAGCATCTAGTCATGATGATGATGGATTTAGAATTGTTTGGTTGCATGTCTGTCGCTCTGCAAAAACACTGTAGAATATTTCCAAATTGAAGAGTGTCCTGACAAGAGCCATCAAGAAAAATGAGAACATCATCAACAAATAATAGATGTGAAAGTTGAATGACCTCATTTATATGTAATCCATGCAGCAGTCCATCCGAGATGGCCTTTTTAATGAGGACGGAGAGACCTTCCATAACTAAGATGAAAAGGAGAGGTGATAGGGGGCATCCTTGTCTCAGTCCCCTACCAGCATGAAAAAAGTCTGACGTAGTGCCATTGAGAAGAATACTGAATGAGGCGTGACATATACATCCCATAATCCAATTAATGAACATGGGGGGAAATCCAGTTTGTATGAGAATGAGATGAAGGTAGCTCCAATTGACATGATCAAATGCCTTCGCAAGGTCAATTTTAAGGATGGTGGATTTGAGGTTCTTAACTTTAATGGAGTGTAGAGCTTCTTGTGTAGTGCTTATGGCTCCATGAATTTTCCCGTGGTGAAGAAAAGCAAATTGTTCTTTGGCTATATGAGAGGATAGGATGGGTTTGATGCGATTAGCGATAATTTTGGATATAATTTTATATAAACAATTACAAAGGGATATGGGTCTGTAGTTTTGAAAAGTGGAGGGATGATCAGTCTTGGGGATAAGAGAAATAAAGGTAGAGTTGAAACCATCATATATTTTCCCCTTAACACGACTATCTTCAATAGAAATAAGGAGATCATTGCCAAGCAGCTCAAAGAAATGAATGAAAATTTCAATGGGCCAACCATCCGATTCAGGGCTTTTGTCTTTTTGGAACCATTTGAGTACTCCTTCAAGCTCGTCTATCGTGACCGGTGCATCAAGCTCCACCTCTTGTTCTTGGTCCACATATCTATGAAAAATACTGGTGATGTGCATGATCTCCGGAAGGTCGATTTGCAATGGAGCTTTATATAAGTTTGAGAAGTGTTGTATGCCCATATCAAGAAGTTGTGGATGAGTTATGGCCACATAACCGTGTTGGTCAATAAGTTCCCAAATCATATTGCAATTTTTACGACCATTTGCATGCTGCTGAAAAAATATGGTGTTCTCATCGCCAGCCTGAAGCCATATGGCTCTGCTTTTTAGCCCCCAATCTGCCTCTTTTTGTAGCAAGAGCTTCTTTCTGGATGCTTCAAGTGTCATGAGATGCTCCTTTGTGTCACTAGATCTATACCCAAGCATATCAATTGCATTGAGTTGGGAGATCTCCAATTCGATCCTTTTCAGTTCCTCTCCCTCCTTCCTTCGTTTTTCCCGAGTCCACTTGATAGTCAAGCCTTTGATCCGCTTGAGATTTTCATAAATAACCTGGGCTGGTTCTGTGTCAGGATGATGCTGATAGTGTTGCCACTCTTGTACCACCAGACAATGGTATTCAGGATCGAGTAGCCATATGGAGTTGAATTTGAATGGTGGGCGGGCACGCTTTGGTCCAATCTCAAAATCTAAAAATACAGGTGAGTGATCCGACATGCCACCATGTCCCACCCATTGTCGGACTTTTTCCAGAGACTGGAGTAATGGCAGCTTAATAAGAAATCTATCCAGTCTTCGTGCCAATGCCGCATCCCTAGTTCTGCGATTCCTCCAAGTAGGTAAAAGTGTGGGCATCTGGATGTCAATAAGGTCAACTTGTTCCAGACTAGTAATGATATAATCGACCAAAGGATCTAGGATCGCATTTGTACCCCAAGATTCAGAGATGCCTAATGAAAATTTGAGATGACCACCCATAATGACATGAGGTTGGTTGATAAGAGTACCAAACAATTGGGATTGCCAAAATTCCATCCTATTAGTACAAGGCCCGTAGACATTTATCAACGTGAAAGGGGTTTCAATGTTACTTATGTTGATTTCCATGCCAAGAACCCCCTCTCTGCCCCAACAATTTATCATCCGGGTGGTTCTGTTATTAATGCCTAGGGCGCACCCTCCGGATCTGCCTCTAGCATCTAAAGTAATGAAAGTCCAGTTTGGCAGAATCGATAAAAGAGTGGTTGTTACAGAAATGCCATCCCCTAGGGTTTCCTGAAGAAATAGAATGTCAATGGGTTGTTGTGCTAGAAGTGCTTTGAGTGCCAATCTCTTGTCGGGGTTGGCAAGTCCCCTGCAGTTGTAAGTGAGACAAATCATAAGGGAACCCCACTATTGGGTCTTCTTGCTCTAAGAACTCGCATGAGGGTAGATTGTGTGCCAGCTTCGACCTCTAAATTTGCTCGCTTTATAGCCTTTTCCAAATGTGATGGTCGACCTCTGTTTTTGGTCGGGATATTTTCGAAACCCTGGCCAATGCCAAGAGCGTTGAGAGGTTGTGATATAATGGCAGATCTGAGGTTATATGTGTGCTTAGAAGAGGACAAATCAGAGCATAGAGATGTAAGGCTAGTAGACAGGAGCACAGATGTATGGCAAGAAGATGGGAGCATAGATGTGTGAGGTATGGAGGGAGAAATAGAAGGAGGGGCTTGGGCGATAGTGCAGCTGAGAGATGGTATACCGAAAGCAACCCGATGTTCTAAAGATGAAATAATAGGAGTACGTGTGTAAATTGAAATAGGATTCAAAAAGAGATTCGAAGAGTTAGGGTATGGAGGGGTACCCGGTACCAATGTAGCGTTGAAGAGAGTTCAAGGCCATCGGAGCATGTGTTCTTGCCTGAGTGACAGGCCAAGTGGGAAGTGTTGTCATCGCCACGGAAACTGATAGCTGATCCTGGTCACCCTGTGGCCGCAACACATCCTATTTGCAAATGCATGTAGTCGAGTCAGTTTGCACTGCCACCATTATAGTCTTTTTAGCTATAGGCTTGGTGTAACCCATCATTGGACATTCCTTATACAGGTGCCCAACCTCATGGCACTTCCAGCATCTGAATGGAATGCCCTCATAATCCAAAACTTGACTCCACACCATACCTTCGAAAAACATGTTATAGATGTCGTGCAGTCCATCTTTGGTATCAAGAAAAATGAGGATGCGAGCCACGACTTTATTCCCAAAGACAAGATAGGAGCGATCGTGGTCAAGATAATGGCCAAAGTCCTCATCGATGTTTTGGAAGGCTGTCTCGTTCTAGAACTGGACCAGTAAGCCAGGTAGGCACATCCAGATGGGTCTTGCCCCTGCGTTCTCTTTGTTAGGATCGAAAAATGGCGTCCAACGCTTGAGGAGGACAGGATGTAATTCAATATGCCAGTCTTGCTTCAGGGCCCAATCTGCCTGGGTTGGCATAGAGAATGTAAGAGAGAACCATCCGCGAGTGAGAAGAGCAACTTCTGGGAGGTTTTCCAGAGGCCCCCCCCCCCCCCCCCTCTCCCAAATTTCTCTGGTCCATTGTATGAGGCGAGGGGTAGAGTATTTCCTGCCCCACACCCTGCCCACAAGCATCTCCTGGACGCAATATTTACAAGATCCTCTAGACCTCTTTCCCAGCTAAAATTTGAGTTGCAGCTGAATTTATTCTTAGTAGTTTTGTTCTTTTTACCTTTGGCCGAGTTCCCCCGCTCCAGAGATCCCACAGAGTCCGATGAAGAGTGTTGTTTATCCCCGGTCGATGCGTCCACAGGGATGTTTGTAAATGCCCCCGATGCCAATACCTGTACACCCGCATCAGCCGTGGAGTGTTGTCCGCATTCTCGGATATTTAGGTTACCCAGATTATGAGTCGCATCATTGATGAAAGTTAGCTCCGCATCCGAAAATGGTGTCATGTAAGGCAGTCCAGGCTCTGAAAACTGTGGTATTTCAGGTGATAAGAAACTCCAAATACCACCAGTCGATGAGGGGGGTGACACAAAACTATAGTGCTCCAAGCTATCACCAATGGGAGTCAAGCAACCGACCACGGATGCAGGGTTTGACATATTTGGTTCCGAGATAGGATGGGTGGGAGCCATGTCGACCATATCATCGACCACTGCCTGTTCCTGGAGCCCCCAGATGTCCACACCCACCAAGGGGTCCTCCGTATAATCCACCTCCTCCTCATAGACACTCATTCTGAAAGAGACAAAGGAGTCGCGAGCACCAGTAGGTCTGTTGGGTGCCAAGTAGTTCCAAAACGATGGTGATTATTAGAAAAATCCTCCAAGGCCCACACCGAGCTTTGATGTAGAGACCGTGACCCACAAAAGTGTAAAACCCCACAATACTGAGCGGATTCCCTATGCAAGGCCCCGCCTGTCATTAAATCACATGGTAACAGAGGGAAATCATAAGATGATCGTGGGCGCGATTAATGAAAACAATGTCGAGTTGGAACCCAAAGGTGGAGCAGCGCAAATGAACCAACGTCCGAGAAAACCAAAATAATGAACAATGGGGGCAGTGCAGGGTTTGGCCCGAGATTCATGAGGCGAATAAACAAACAGATCCAACGAATATGGTCTGAGAAACCCTGTGGTAAACCGCAGCCATCGCTAGGGTTTCTCATATTCCCCCTCATTGATTATTGCCCTTACATTCTCTAAGCCTTATTTCTCAATAAACAAACCTATCATCATCATTTAAAAAAACAAAAAAAAAACCAACTACTCAAAAATTTAAAAATAAATTTGCCAACTTAATTTTCTTAACAAACCTTTGTATGTCTCCATATTTCAAAGTGAAAAGCGTATGCTACCGTGGAAGAAAAATGCACCGTTTCTGATTAAAAAAATAAAAATTGAACTTTAATAAGAAGAATCTAAAACCAACTTTACCAATCAACCAAGCACCGTTGAGACCCGATAATGAAGTGTCATATTCAAACGGTATCTGCCTGTCAATAAACATATTCATATTATTGTTTGGGGTGGGAAGCTATTTTGTTGTTAGCACGGGAGGATATGGAGCCTCAGAACTGAAATTATATATCGAAAGAACACCCATTTATACCGTCCGCTAGATTTTTGGTCTCAACAATGGTCGTCTGCAAATCGTGGGCAAATCCTTAGCAGATGCCCATGATAAAACCTCGGGTAAGCCCTAATTCTCGGGTTTTCTACATCAGTAATTTGTTTTTTTGGTTCCCGTCTTTCATTTGCTGCGAATCTATTTGTGGATGCGTTGAGGATGAATAATCCCCGCAAAGAAAATTGGTGGTATGGGTAATGGCAAGTTTTTGCGTTTCTTTTGTTTGAAATTTCATGTCAAACAGTTTGTTTAGGGTCGATAAAATGTTCCATTGATTTGCCTGATTAAATTTAGAATGCATTTGCGTTTGCATTTTAACACATGGTATGCGTTTTGTTTGTTTATTTAATGTCCTCTCAAACTTTTCGTTCATCGGATCATAAAATGGTCTACCAGAACTTGGGATCTGTGTCTGATAATTTCTCTTATGGGCTTCAATATCTGCCAGGGTTTCAGATGTTAAGAGTTCATGGATTGCTTCATATTGGGTTGAGATTTTGTTTTTGATTTGGTGAAATTTATTGTCCAATTGCATGCTCTAGGCGTATTAGGTACCCTTAGAGGTTTTTGATTTTGTGCCAGAAAAGCTCAGCGCTTAAACATAATTATATGCCTAGTAGACAAATACGTTAGTGACTTGGCCACACAGGTGCGTATCAGGCTCTAACCCACTTACAATTTTGCTCATAGCAGTCCCAGTGACCCGGGGCAATCTCCAAATCACCCTCTCCCAAAATAGCAATAATGCCACTTGAAAGAGTGGGGAATCCCATTAGTTCGTCTCATTCTGTCCGAAAGGGAGGCTGGGCCCTAACTTACGAGAATACTTTCTAAGTTTCTAGTGTGCTTTGGAGGATAACAGTAACTGGCTATACCCCTCTTATTCTGCTCTAGCGGTACTGGCAACCAAGTTAATTCGAAGTAACTTACGAGAATACTTTCTAAGTTTTTAGTGTGCTTTGGACGATAAACAATAACTGGCTATGTCCCTCTTATTCTGCTGTAGCGGTACTGGCAACCAAGTTAATTGTCGAAGTGACAGACATATTTCAAGACTCACCTCCAACCGCATCCACTGACAGAATGCAAGCCTTATTTACATAAGTGTCGACTAAGGTGCTTTTACCCTGTCTATCCATATGTGTATTTGCAATTTTGCATACAGAAGAATGGTGTTTCAAAGGCGTTTTGCCGAACTGCAAAGTTTTCTATCTTGCTACTGTTCAGGGATCCATCCTCCCAGGCAGAATGGAGGGACAACAGCCAACTGTTAGGTGTCTAGCTGTTGTTAAATGACATAAAAATATTTTAAAAAAGAAAAACAGAATGTTGTCACAAAAACTAAAATTGGAAACAGTGTACATACTATGAATGTTAGCGAACAACAGCAAGAAAATTTACATTCACGGGTCTCCCGCATATAATTTATTTATTTATTTTTTGTTTGTTTGTTTGTTGTAAATTAGGCTAAGCTATATTATATCAAAAGAAACTTTACATAGGCATGGGCTGAGATGGTAAGCAGTGCTTAGCCTATCCCAGCCTTATAAGCTTTCAAAATAGCGCAGGTTTGGGGCTGCCTCCTAGGAGGAAACCAGCCCCTTAATAGCCTTAGACAGTCATTATTTACAAAGTGTTCCGTGACACATATAAAAACAAAAGATCTGTAGTAAGTGCTGAAATAACATAAAACAGAAAAGAACCGAGCAACTATGCAGTCATGGTGTTCCTCCATCATCCTCTGTAGCAGGGTCTTCCTCGATGCAACATCCATATTCCTATGCAATGGCCTCCTCCTCAGCAGAAGGCACACGTGGGGGCTTAGGAGGGGCTGTGCGGATGATAGGAGTGACTGGGTGCTCGGCATCTGGAACTCTGGTCCAAACTCCATCCGAATCCATGATCCACACGTCTGTATCCTCTTCCGTTGGCTCATGAACCGGTAGAGGCTCTGTTTTTCGAGGATTGGGTGGCTCAGAGTGCGCAATGGTGGAATTCACTCATGGGGCCTCTTCTGCCCCTCTAATTCTACGAAGATAAGGCTATCTCATCTTGGGTGCGCTCAGACCTTTGAGGTGCCTCTCTGTCATGGTTGCCAGAGGAGGAGCCCTCGATGGATTCCAAATGGTGGTCATGACCCCGGTGGTAGCGACCCGAGAACACGCCTCTTTGGCTACCTTTGATGGTCTTTTGACGCTGTCGCGGAGCCATGGGGAGACTAACTAGCAGGGGGGGGGGGGGAGATTGGGCTTAAGGCAATAAGGTGCGCAACAGAGAAGCTCAGCGAGGGGGTACGCAACAATGGTGCGCGCAGCAAGTAGGGGGCGCGCAGAAAGGGGGTGCGCAGCAAAGGAGCCTGTCTCAGAGAACGTGTAGCGAGAAGATGCCAAAGTGGAGGGGATTTCCACGGGGAGGCACGTAGCCTGGGGGGACACCGAGGGGGGCGCACGACCAAGGGGGATCAACTGGAGGAGCACACTGCAGGTTGACGCGCGACAGGGTGCGCGTGTCAGGGGGAGCACGCAATAGGTGGAGCACGCAGGGAGACTGAAGCAACAGCGAGGAGGCAAGGGTATAGGAAAAGATGGCTCTGGAGGCCGGCTGGTGCAGCAAAGGAATGACAGAATGAGGAGTAACAACGCCTTTTGAAGACCTGTGGCACGAGCGTAGATGCTGTGCGGTATTGTGGCATGCTTGCATATGCGAGTTGAGACAATTCACTTGAGATTGCATGTGATTCAGTGTATGGCAGAAGGTTAGGTGCAACAGAGTACCAATGTGAATGATTGCTGAGATGAGGTTCCGCATCAGGTTAAAGCTGGTTTTGCAGGGTGTTGTCAGCTAGGGCATGGGAAGATCTGGCTTCGCACGGTCGAGGCATGTCACATGCATCCGGGGTGTATATAAATAAAATTGACACAAGCACAGAAATGCAATTTACCCATAGTATACCTGAAATTTTTGTGGAAAAAATCCTTTTCGGTATAAAAACTCCACCACCAAATAAAGAAGAACACCAGTGTTCTGTGTGCCCCCCCGTTTATAGTACATCCCACTACTCTGATTCTGATTAGCAGTTACAAAGCAGTTCAATGTTTGTCTGGTCGGTTGGAGTGTCAAAACTGTTTTGGGCCACGTAGGTCTTGTATGATATAATATAATAATTTATCAATTTCGCCTCACTTTTTGGATGCTCTCCTTGGCTGTTATTATCGTTGTTTGAGAGGGCAGGTGCTCCACGAGCTTCTCATGTTTGTGTGGAGACTGTTATGTCTGTTGCTTTTGTATCTTCTTTTCCTACTGGTGTGTTTCTGCTTGTGTGGGTTCTAATCTGGTTGATCCAGTGGCAAAACATATGTACTATCAGTAGTATCATAGGTTCAATATATGCTTAGTAGTTAGCTGTTATTATAAAGTATCATAGACCATTTTGCTGTTCTCTGGTCAACTCTAAATCCTGCATAATCACCACCTTCACCTTGTGATGATTGGAATTCTTGTTTATTTCTCTTTGGCTTGACATGTTTATTTGAGAAAGTTATATCTACCTTTCAAGCTATTTTCTTTACCTGAAATCATGGTTAGCTATAACTTCTAACATTCTTATTCTTCATATTGTTCCTTGGAAGAGTGTTCAGCTTATGTATAATCACATTTAAAGGTTGATTTATAATCAGTTTTAACATTTTTCTATAAAATATCTTATCATGGCTTTTCTTTTCCAAGGATGTTGATTGGTTGAAAAATGGTTGTCTAATCCTGCAAAACAGTCAGGTTTAGTCTTGTAGTTCTCAGTAATTTTGTTAGCCCACATGTTTGATGTCTATCACGACAAAGCCAAATTATTCTGAATGGAACAGTAACCAATTTCCGTTGTGATGGGAATTTGTGTTCAAATTATGGATCAAAATAAGTATTAAATTGGAAAGCATGATTTCTCATCAACAATTCAAAATTGTATGGCTTCTATTTCATTAAATTTTCTTGAACTCAACAACCTCACAATTTACTGCCTAGCAAATTATTACAATCTGTTGAATAAAAAACATGATTTGGATCTGAACAAAACTTAAACAATGGAAGCAAAATAAACAACCAATCTCAATCACAAAAACGCACATGATTTTTTTGTCCAATCAAACCAGTTCTTCATTTTAATAACTTCAGAACCTACTTGGGTTCCCTTATTGGGAAAATGGCCCTTTGTGGAAATTACATATACAACAATATTGTAGATCTGATCCCATTGATCAAACCCTAGAACTGCCCTTCGATCTATCTCCTCACTGATCTGGATCTCCTATGCTGCTTCTTGCTCCTTCTCTTTTCCCAATCACTAAGATGTCCTCTCAATGTCTTGTGCTTACTCAGTGTGTCTTCTCCCTTAGCCTAGCCTTTCTCTAGTTGTTGACTGATTCCAATTATTTTAATCACTAAAGTAATCGACAAGGTTAAGGGTGTATTAGGCAACTTCCACATGCTTGGACACTTAGGTTAGTGTAGAAGTACCTGCTTGAGCTACAAACCTCAACACTCTTTAGCGAGAGAGGTACTTCCTGAAGAGCCACCTAGAACTGTTTCAGTCTTGGCACAATGTCTTTCCTCAGATGCATTTTCTCCTTGAATGTGGTCCTAGGAGCCTTCACATGCTCCTGAGCATCCCTCAATGTTTGTATAGGTTTTCCCATCCACATGTAAATTTGAGTCTTTCCTGCTCTTGTGTCGCTGTCGTATGGTGTGATGCACCACTATCCAAGACCTTTTTCCTTGGTTGAGAGGTTGCCCCTTTACTGTTAGCTTTAGAACCCTTTCGTTTGTCATTGTTGGCCATACTAGCCAAGGCTAGGTTTTCCTCTTCATATTTTTGCTTGCTGGTCTCAAACTCCTTTTGAATCTCTTTTTGGATGTAGTCATCCCAAAGCCTCTCCCAATTGGAAAGGTGCTCCCAGGCGCAAATTTCTTTGAAAATGGTTCCTATGAATTGGAAAACCAATAAGTGTCACATTCATGAGCTCTACATCCTCCAATTTCTCCTCAATGGCTGCAAACTGATCCTATGTTTGGGTGATCCTCATGAAGTAACTGGTAACATTATCAAACTTTGACATTTGGATGGATCCGAGCTTATTTCTCAAAATCATTTTCGTTTTCATGTTGTTACTTTGGAATAGGTATGCTAGAGCTTTGAACATCTCCTTGGATGTCTTCTTTTCTGCCAAGTGAGGAATTAAGTGATCCTTTTCGACATCCATGATGACACACTAAGCTCTATTGTCCTTATTTTTGTGGTTTGCCAATTATGCTAGATCTGTTGGCAATAGGATCTCCTTATTCACACTCTCCCAAGGGTCATTTTCCTTCAACAACAAGGTAACCCTTCCCTTCCTCGAGATCATTTTCTCAAGTTCATTTTCTTGTTCATGTTGTTGCTCTGGAATAGGTACACTAGAGCTTTGAACATCTCCTCGGCTGTCTTATTTTCTGCCAAGTGAGGAATTAAGTGATCCTTTATGGGCCACAACATCCATGATGATACACCGAGCTCGATTGTCCTTATTTTTGTGGTTTGCCAACTATGCTAGATCTGTTGGAAATAGGATCTCCTTTTTCACTATCTCCCAAGGGTCATTTTCCTTCAACAACAAGGTAACCCTTTGCCTTCCAGGATAGAAAATTCGATACTTCATCCAATCAATCCTCAAATATGAGACTGGTCATTGTCATCTCTGATTTGATCAACTGTTGTATGCTTAGTCTTTCAAGCACCCATAAGAATAAATTGCTGGGTTGTAGATTCGCTAAGATCTCCCTCATGGATCTGTGTCTTGGTCCTTTGAAACATCCATGAAATTACTTTGTTGCCAATCCCCTGATTGGTACAGTCCCTCTCTCTCCCTTTGAAGGTTACCTCCACCAATCTTGCTGGTTGCATTGTTGTTCTGCCACTCTATGCCCTTGTATGGTATGCATGGCCTCTCTATGTGTTCTTGGGTTTCTGTGATATCATATGACTTGTATAGTTTGGCTGCTCCCTGTGTTGGTGGCTCAACTTGACCCTTGTGGCCTTTGCTTTACAGCTGGCCTTATCAACTATTCTCTTCATTGCGGCCTAGCCTCACTGCTGGCTGCATTGGCTCTACCGACCACTACGGGCTCTGCTACTTGCTTTACAGCTCATGGTCCTGTGTCAACCCACTTGTTGCACGTTCCTTATTTGTGCACGTGCGTTTGCTTGTGTATCCTTGTTATTCATGATGACCCTCTCTGAGGGCCCCCTCGACATCTCTTGCCAACCCACTACTTCACCTTGACCTCTGCGTGCTATGGCTTGGCTATTTGCTTGATGCTACCGTTTGCAGCTGCTCACTGACATCCCTTGTGCACTAACCAAATTGCCAGCAGTTGGAACTCCTGTTGCCCGACTCCCTTGGCAGCTCTCTGTGGCGGCTTAAGCTTCTGATGGTGGCTCCTTTAAGTTGGCTCGACCTAAGTCATGAATAGTCTTTTTCTGTTGGTGGCATTGCTGTATGTGGCTGTGGCTGCTTTTGTTCATAGTCATTGCTGGTGGTATGTACCACTTCGCTGGTGGCTGCCCTAACACACTGTTTGTTGGAACTTGGCTGTCAACAATACTCTGTTACCACACTTGGTCCCTGATGGTTGATGGCTGACAACCCTTTTTTAAATTATATATATATATATATATATATATATATATATATATATATATATATTTACTCTGTCTGTTGCTTTAGCCACTTATTGCACTCGCGTCTTTAATCATCAATTTTTTTCTTTTCTTTTTCTGCAGTGTACAACTTGCCCTGAACTGGATTTTTTTACTTTGTTGTGCGATGAACTCACCTACTCGTGGTGTCATATGACATACGACCCTTCTACATGTAAATTCGGTGCCTACAAAAAAAAGTTACTCTACCTCCTATGGTTGCTAGTCGAAACCTCGCCTGTCAATGCCTCTATGAATTTGGCACTCACTGATTTTGTGATCTGTTCCTCAGAGTTGATTGTCTGATCCCACGGCCCTTGAGGAAATTACATATACAACAATACCCTAGATTTGATGTAGTTGTTCAAACCTTGACTTGTCCTTCGATCTATCACTTGGCTGATTTGGATCTCCCTTGCTGCTTCTTGAATCTTGCACCTTCATCAGATGCAGCATACTTGAGTGGAAGTCCTCCACCCAATCACTGAGATGTCCTCCAGGCTCCTCTCAATGTCTTGTGCCCACTCAATGTGTCTTCTCCCTTAGCCTAGCCTTTCTTTTATAACCATGAGATATTGACAGAATCCAGAACCCTAATCTCCAAAGTGATTGACAGTTGAGATTAGATCTCAACATCACTTGAGATTGACAGTTGAGATTCATCCAATTCACTAATGTAAAAAGCTTTGCATTTCATTAGACTAACTCACTTTTGTCTTAGAAAAGAAATTGCTTTAATCACTAAAGTAATTGCTAAGGTTAAGGGTGTATTAGGTGTTTTCCACATGAATAGTCATTTAAGCCTGTGTATAAGCACCCAAGCTACAAACATCAACATTGTAATGTTTAGATTCAAGTAAGACTTAAATTGAAGCTTTTAATTAGAATGAATTGGCATTCAGCGAAGGTATATTTTAGCCTCTAGGCAGTTCACTTGAGCCTGTCTATAAAAATATGATGCATACTTTACACTGCAATGAAATATCCTCCCATTAACAGTTTAACTCTATTATGGTATTCTCTCACCCTCAGTTAACAACATACTGCTCAAAAACTGATGCAAGAAACTATTTGTAGAGAATCATGTGCTTCACCCCAAAAGGAATATAGAATTTAACAAATCCAGACTTTTTGTGATTGCAAATTCCACGGTGAAGCTTTTTGAAACACAAACCGCTGGATTCTAGAATATGTGATTTGACTATAGTGACAACATTCTTACCTGTTAAATTTATAAGAGATTCTATACTTTCTTCTTGTAACCTAAGGTTTTTTTTTTTTGGTAATATCTTTCTATGTTTTATGTTTTTATTTTATTTATTTATTTTTTAATGTTTTGGTTTCTATCTATGTAACAAAACACCCCACCCTCCAGCCCGTAAGCAAGGTTATGATATTATTCAAGGCTCAAGGTCGTTTAACAACAACACTGAAAACCATTATAACTTTGTACTCGATATGAGTTCATTCCACTTGCTGGAATTGAAGCTGGATAGGGAGGATAACAATCATTCCTTTTCAACCACCCGAGATAAACCAATTGACATTCTTGTAAACCTAAGTTGCATGAAATGAGTATGGTTTCTGAGATGGGGACTGCGTGGAGACTGACCTCCTGAAATCATCCAAATATTGTGGGATGACAAGTTAAAAAAAATCTAAAACAACAAATTATCTGCAAAAATGGAAATGATAAACACAGCCAACAAATTAAGAAAAATAAAAAATTCATTCTAAAATTATTTTTATAGATAAGGGTATAAACTATCTATGCCATAATATAAACTGAGCTATACAAAATTCACCTGGCTTTAAAAATATTGAAGCAGTGAAGACATAAAACTTATGGTTATGCCGACAAGGAATTTCCTGCAACTTACAGTTAAAATTTCCTGAAATTTTGTGAAAAATCCTTCTACTCTAAACTTCCTACCTTATTGTGAAGGATGCTATAATGAGGGGCTGATTTATGCCAAAATATGCAAAATTGTTGTCCTTATCTGCAGACCGCAGTGGTAGTTATTACAGGTTGTGGCACATGGAGTGTATAGATGAAGGAAAGAGGTTAAAATTGCAAGAAAATATTAACTTGTAGAGTTTCTTTGTATATTTACTTTCATAAAATTTTGCAATTTTTTCTTGTTATTAGTCTTTCTTTTTATTGACAGTGTGTGTTTTCCCCTATAAATTTGTAGAGGCCATGTGGGTCTCTCATGGCCCCAACAATCTGGGGGTTGGAAATGCACCTTCCAGGCTGGAAACACCCCGAAATGTTTCCAAATAGGAAACAACCAAGGAATGGATCAGAAATGTTTCCGAGTGTTTCTGGGGTATTTGTTTTCTAAAACGTTTCTGGTACTGAAACATAGGAGGGGGCCAAATGTTTCCTGCAGCTTAGTTCTAACTGGGCATATAATTATATGCAAGCAACACTTCTCTACTGTTGTCTTAGCTGAACAGTTTATTCTATGAAACAGTTAAGTGCTCCCTTTACCTAGTCATTTTTCATCGGAGGATAATATCTCCTCATTGCAGGAGCATATTTATTTTGAGGATGAACTCCATACAATTTTGGAAGGGTTACAGTTTTCTCCCACAACCGTCAAACAAAAGGTGCTGATTAGGCTAAATCGAGATCAACATTAAGTGGCCAGTTCTAATATTTCTTGAAATTTGAATAGTTTGTTTCCATTTTTTGTGGCTTTGGAACTTGAACTGTTTGTTTTTGTTTTCTTAGATTATTTGCAACTCCATTGGTTTTTGGCTAAGCATGTTAGCAAAATAATTTTTATATGATGTTAAAACTGATGCTTAAAGAGCTTTCCTGGCAGCATATTAGTATTTGCACTTAAGTTATAGCAATAGTAAGGAAAGTCAAAATAGTATAAGATAGAAAAGGATAAAATAATGTTATTTCTAGAAGCAGAGTAATTGAATTCAAGCAATACAGATGGCAAGGAAAGTATTTGAATGGACATAATTGAGAGTGTGTATTAGGTTATAAATTAAAAGCAAAATAATAGAACTTAAAAAACAAAATATGCCCCACTCTTAATACTCATTCATTTTGAGTTCGGTGTTAGTCAAAGCTCTTGAGAAGTGGCTTTGAATTAGATGTCTTCGATCCTTAAAATTGAACCTTAAATTTGAAATCCTTGTAATGACCTAGAATGAGTGAATGGACCTGCTTTCATTTCATAAAGTTTCTTTGTTTCTGAGAAGTCACATTTTCCTTTGTTTTTGACATATTCAGGAGATTTGTAAAAGCAATATGGTAACAATCAACCATAAATGACCATTGGAATAATTTCATTTTTATGGAAATTATATTGTATTACGACCTTAGTCTATCAATTAACTCTCATTTTTAAACATCTGTTATTTTGTGTCATTTAGTTTGTTTCTAGTTTTTGACCCATTGAATTTGCAAACCAATAGACTATCAATCAAACATAAGCGCCCATTAGGATAATTTCATTTTTGTGGAAATTCTGAAGTTGTAGAGTATTACGACCTTTGTCCATCATTCAACTCTTTTCTTTTAAACATCTATTATTTTGTATTTTGTTGTGTTGCATTTTTGTTAGTTGTTTCTCGAAGCAATCCTTAAAAATTCCCATAGTGAGAATAACAACAATTGACAACTTACATTTGTTTGCAACTCTTTTTTTTTGGAAGTTGTTTTGAGAAATATGCCTTGAAGTCAGGTGCCACACTACATAGCATGAACTTCTTTTATCTTAGAATGCAAGTAGTAGAGTAACTACACCAAACTTGCTGTAGACGTGTTGCTTAGCCTCGTCCCTTTATGTCATGAGAAATTGGATACACGACACATGCATAACTAAGTATAAATGTATGGAGAAAAAAGTAAGCTTGTATTGAAAATGGAATCCTTTGTTTGTGCACTGTACAAGTTACAAATTCCTCTCTTGTCTATTTCAATGTACACAATTCACATATCATGTATACACTTTGGACCTTTTGCATCCCATGACTCTTTAAGCTCTCATATGGCACATACTCTTAGATATTTTCTCTCTTGCTGTGACTGTTGATTATCCATCCATCCATATTTTATTCTTATTGGCATCAATCTTTGATTGTTTGGTGTGGCAAAGCTTTTTTTTTTTCGTTGAATACATTCGTTATTGTAACTGACCCAATTTGTTGTAGTATTTGGTCTTTGTTTTTCATCCTGATGCATGATAGTTTCTCGATGGATAAATATTGTTGATTTTTTCCTTGCATCTATAAAATTGAGCATGTTGTTCTTGCCCTTGCAGACTATCTTCGTAATGAGGATGTCAACAATGTTCTAACTTTGATGTTTCGTCGTCATTTTCCATACCCTTATAATCAATCTTCTTTTTTGGAACAATGATATGTTCTGGCCTCTATTCTTTTTCAATAAATTTTTATTTTGAGATAATACGATCATCTTCTCTTCCTCCACCCTTCAACACGAGCTCACCAACCATCATTGTCTTTCATCCTTTGTGAACCTTTGTTTGTTTTTTTTGATTTGTCTTCATTGGTATTTAGGGTTTCTTCAATATCCCTATAGATTTACTCTTCAATCTTTCGGTATTTTCTTCATATATGATCGTTAAATTTGCCTCTTATAAGTACACATTCTTAACATCGAGCTCACCAACCATCATTGTCCTTCATCCTTTGTGAACCCTTGTTTTCATTGGTATTTAAGGTTTCTTCAACCTTTTATAGATTCTCTTCAGTCTTTTGGAAGTCTCTTCATATATGATCACTAATTTCGCCTCTTGTAAAATATACATTCTTAATATCTTGAAGGTCTTGATTTTTCTTACACATCCTTTCTATTATTCATTTTTTGCGAATCTAGCACTCGACTATTCATTGATCTACTAGATTGTAGATCCATTGAAGTAAAGCATAGCTAGATTCTTAACTTAATTACTAGAAGCAAAATTTCACATAACCAATCTCAATCACAATGACACAAACAAATTTTTCCCAGTCAATAGTTCATTAAAACTCTGAGATTACTTGGGCTCTTGTTCTAGGTAATGGTCCAACTGAGAAAATTACAGATATAGAATGCTTTGGATAAGATCTAGCATATTAGGCCCTAAATCGGTCCTCGATCTCCTTGACTAATTGGGTCTCTAATATTGCTGTCTTGCCCTTCCTTGAACCCAACACACTAGAGTATGACACTCCTAAGTTGAGATGCCTCTCTCATTGTCTTGTGCTGTAGTATACTGTGCCTTCTCTCCTCAACCCTGCTTTTATAAATTTTACATCGAGCTAAATCCATAACCCTAATCTCCAAAGTGATTGATGGTTGAGATTAGATCTTGCCTCACTTGAGATCTATTGTTTTTCCACGATACTCGAGTCTAGGTTAGAATCTTACAATCACTGACACTACCAATCCAAGTATCACAACAACCTACTTTGCACAATGAAACAATATGCAACAATAAATCTACTAATGCACAAAATATAGACAACTATTACAATTTTCAACAACCCAACTTCGTTATATTAATCAAATTGATAATACAACTGTCTAGGGCGCTTGTCCCAATGATAATGGCCCTCATACATCCACTAGTACAAGAATGAAAGAACAAGATACACTAACAGTATAACTGATGTGGTGCACAATCACAGTTGCTTTGTCGTATTCTGAACACATTGCGGGTCCTTCGCTTCCATTGTGCAACATTGCCTCTGTCATTGGTTTTGGTCCTTTAGGTCACTGAACTCAACTTTCTAATTTTCCCTCTTGCTAATCATAAGTACATCTACAACCAACACATAAGGTCTTCGTGCTCACTAACTGCTCCTTAGTCCTTCAAGGCCACAACACTCTGAGTCTTCTTGCCCATTGCTGCTCCTTAGCTACTTAGGGACTTCTTTCCACTATTGTCTTCGTGTGTTGCTCCAATGACGAATAACTTAGGGCAGGAGGGATGCCACCTATCACTGTCAAATGTCTTTCTTTGCACAATGAACTTGGGTTGGTAACTCTGCTCTTCTTGGCTGTTCATACCTTGAGTTCTTCTCTTCTGTGCCACTTCTAACAGCCCTAATGTCCTTCCTAAGGTCTGCACTTAGGGAACACTTGGTCCACTTTCTCGCTGCCCTCCAACAGTGCACAAGTGTCCAATACAAATGTTCAATTTGGACCTCGTTCCACCTTCTAGGCATGTACATATTGCTGTAGCATCTACTGACTCGTTAGGGCATCCAAACAAATCTGATAGTCCTTCCCTTTTTGCTACTAACAACCCTCTACAAACTATGGTCCACCTTCCTTCATTTGCTGCTTCTAGGAGCCTGGTCTATCCATGTTTTGGCCTTTTAGCTGTCCTAATAGGATGCTACAGACTTTGTTGCTTCCACAGAGATCTGCGACCTACAAAGGAGAGTTAACACCACCCAAACCCTCGCATAATAGCCCAAAACAAAACCGACCCTCAAACAGTGATAAAGAGAGACAAAACAACCTTCTTCTCCTTTAGATTTGCGGCCCTAAACACAAACAAAAGAGTCACAAGAATGCTTCTTCTAATCTTCGCTTGGTCTCCTAGGGCTGCAACCTATTTCAAATGTGTTTCTAATTGATTGAATGCACTTTGGATGTGTCAATTGCCTCCAACTTCACCCCATATTTATATGCTCTCCTAGGGTGCCAACGAATTAGACTTGGGGCACATTTTAACCCAAGTTGAGCTCTCTTTCATTGAACAAACCCACCAACGACTTAAATAAATTCGTTTCTTCATTTCTAGACCTTGGATTTGAGTGCTTGAAGCTGCCCCTTGCTCCTCTTGGGGTCCTTTATCACCTCCAAGCATCAAATTAGTTAAACACCTTGTGGTTTCACACCCACAAGCTTGGGTGCAAGGCCCACACCTTGGGTTCTAAGCCCACAAACCATTTATGTGGCACTCCTTCCTCCAAAACCCTGAACCCTAAGGCTTGGAGTACCTCCCAAGCTACCAAACTCAACCAATGTTGCAAACATCGCGATCGGGATTAAATTGGCGAGGGGAAAAAATCGGAAAAAATCGTAAAAATCGGTAAAAATCGGGAAAAAATCGGCACATACAAAAATATTCATTTTTTTTTCAATTTTTTTAATATCTAAAGCACCCACAACATAAAATAAATGCATTGACACATAAATATGAAAAAAAACTAATAAAGAAGACGTGTAATATCATGTCTAGTGCTACATCACACATAATAGTGAATCATGTCCTGAATACTAAGTCCTAAGTCTCAACTCAACCTCAAAATATCAACAAAAAATATAATAATGTATCTCATATCATGAGTCATAATGTTTTTTTTTTTTCTAAGTAAGTCTAAATCTATTATATGAACATATAGTACAGAGCGATCCTAGCCTGCAACAGGCATACTGTCAGCAAAATGACAAAAATAGAGCTGCCCTGTACGGGAAGCCAGCTCGAGCAGAGTATAAGAGCTGCCTCTTTCGAGGAAACCAGCTTTAGCATATTGGTTATAAACAAAAAAACAGAGTCGCCCACGAGGGGAAACCGACTCATTCTATGTTTGTGACTGAGAACTGAAACAACAGTATAAGCCAAAAAATCAAAGAGTCCTAGCAGGATTACATGGATTTGCAGATCATCTAGAGGCCGTAGTCGCCTGAAGGCTGCTCCTCTTCTATCCTGCACCATCCTGCGCTTTCATCTGTGTGGGCCGGGTTTCTCTGAATTGCAGCTGGCTCAGCATCTTGAACGCCATCTTGTGAACCTTTAGCATGCTGGTGGGTGGAACAGCCTTCTCCAGCTTTGCGCGCCTCATCAGTACCTGTAAGGAGGGTGAATTGCGGAGAGGGAGAGAGCGCAGACTCGTTCGGGATGGAGGAAGACGGAGGGGCGGGAGTGGTCTCAGCTACCTCTTTGAAAGAGACAGTGACTGTGGCGATGATCAAAGGCTTGTTGGTGTTACTTTGAAAGTGGAAAATGGCGGATGAGGGACTGTGGAGGGGCGTGACAGGGTGGGGAACAGCAGGAGACCTGGAAGAACCGGGACGGGGTCTGCGCGAGGCAGGGGAATTGCGGTTGAGCACATTGCTGGAGTGGCGCCTCACTCGAGGCCTTTCGAAACTATCTGCAGGGGAAGACGATTCCGAAGAACTAGAGGGAGAACGCCAACCTCTGGCAGAAGAAGCTCGCGTATTACCCCAACGGCAGCGAAGCCTATGCCTCAATCTGGGCATGGTGGGGCAATGGTCGAGACTAGGGCCAGACAGGAGGCGAGGAGGCGGCGTGTTCCAGAGAGCAGACGATGTAGCGACCAGACCAGAGCAAAATGGACTGTGGGAGAAATGCAGGCCGGGATAAAGATCGAAACAACAAGTGAGCGGACAACGTCGGCCAACCTGCGTGCGGAAACTGGGCGAGGAGGCCTCCGCAGGGCATCTAAAATTGAGCGGCTTGACCTGCCGAGTCATGAAGCGCCGGAGGGTGTGACAGACCAGAATGGTAGGGGAATTAACCTGCAGAGCAACCAGACGGAGATAGGAATGAAATAGCCGGATGAGCATTGCGTGAGGACGAGCATTCATGTAGGGAGGATCGTATCCTCGGCGTTCCCACCAGTTTAAATGCTGTGTTGGGTGGAGTAAATTCGCAGTAGGCATGGCTGCGAGGAGTAAATGCAAACGAGCGCGAGGCCACGTGCTTTCCCGTGGCATGCCATCCTTCCGGACGCCCCTAATCACCCGCAGCCGGGGCATGAGTCATAATGTTATATACAAAGGAATGCACCAAATAACCTATACTACTGATTTCCTCTGCCCCTCTTGCGAGAAAATGTAACAGCGTTCCCTCTAGACGGCTAGCCAGGCCGGCAATGGACTCGTTAGCTCCGCATCCCGAAGACTCAGGAGCTAAAGGAGGTGGTGACCACGTCCCTACCTAGCTAGGTAGGTGGTGTCACCTCCTCCTCCCATTGTTGCTCCTCCTCCTCCTCCTCATGAAACTCATCATTGATTCATCGCTACTAGAAATGGGATCATCAACAAGAGATACATAAACATCATCTAGCTCAAAGTCTTCAGACTTGGATTGCTCAACCTTAAAATGCGGTAGAAAAAGATTAACATGCCTAACCAGTTGTTTTCTTTTGAGTGAAGGGTACATTCTTGTTAAGGCCACAGTAGGGGAGTTCAACAATCAATACCACCAACATCAACAAAGTTCAACAATCAATGCCACCAACATCAAGGTTCTTAAAGGACTTCATACTCTTGATCAAATGCCAATCTCATACCCTTACACATAATAGAATCAAATGGAAACAATGCAAATCCCCAAACCATGAAACCCTGAAATACTGAATTTTGAGTGAAATCTAAAATTCTAGTTTCTCCATATGAAATCCAATGAGGTCGAAACCACTCTTAAACATCCTGAGTCGTTTCATGGTAATGTTAAAAATTTAAGTAAAAGGATGTTACTTTAAGAATTTAACATTACCATTAACTGCCAACAGGGTGTGTCAGGAAAATGAGAGGGCTGCAAAAATGACAAAAAAAAATCGATTTTTGAACTTATAGGGTTGCTGTTTGATGGGCCCACGATTTTTACCAAAATAATCGCGATTTTTTCAAAAAATCGGGAAAAAATCGCCGATAAAATCGTTGAGTTGAAAAAATCGCAATTTAATCGCGATGTTTGCTTCTTTGAACTCAACACTTCCTCTTAGTGAGGGAGGTACTTCCAAGCAAGGTTGCGGGGGAGCGCCTCCCCCCCTATCGAACTCGCTCCCGGTGCGCACTCCCTCGAACCCGCTCCTGGAGCGAATGCTTAGAGGGTGATATTAATGACAAAGACCCCTATACGAATCTAGAGGTAATGATAAAGATACCTCTGGTTCAATCTATGTTTTTATGTTTTTTTTTAATGTTTAATTCATCATTCTACATGCTTTTGTTGACATATATCCATCAATATATAAAAAATATAAAAAATATATATATTATAAAAAATGCTCCCGGATCGGGAGCTTCTGAAAATGGCACTCCTGCTTCCGCTTCCGCTCCTCATTTTCGCTCATGCTCCCAAGTAACCTTGCTTCCAAGACTAGGAAGTAACTCGTCATCATCACTGTCACTACTCACAACACTCGCCCAACTCTTGGAGCTTATCACTGCAACAAACCCTGTAGTATGACCTATGCCTCTCGGAAGTGTCATTATCAGTAGAAGCCTCTTGCTTCTTCTTATTCTCCTGAAATGCTTTCGGGTCCTTCAATCATTCCTTCTTGCCAGATGTAGAAGTTTCCTTGCTCCCCACTGACCACACACTCTTCTTGGGTTGCAAATTCTCCCTTTGAATCTGTAAACTCCCTTTAGAACTCGGCTCCCTCTGAGCCTCTGGAACTTGGACCTTCTCTGGAACCTATGCCTGCTCCTTTGAAACCTGCACCTGCTTCTCACTGCAAGTTCCATGTCATCATCTAAAGCCTTCTTGTTCAGATGAAGATCCTCATCTTGCAACTATTCCTGAATGAAGTCATCCCACAATCTGTTCCAGTTTGGAAACTTGTCCTTGTTAACAATCCCCTTGATGAATGGCTTCTACTCTGGAGTAAACCCCTTCAAGGCAATCCACACCATCTCAGAATCTAAAGTAGTCTTAGAGATGGTGGCAAGCTCATCATGAACCGGAGACAACCTTGCCAGATATGAAGTCACCCCTTCACCCTGTATCATCTTGGTGGCCTTCAACTTATCTTGTAATACCAATACCCGGTTCTCGTTCTTATTCTGGGACAAATTCTGAAGAGCCTCCCACATCTCATGGGCAGTGTTCTTCCCAGACAAATGAGGTATTAAGGAATCCTTGACACCATCCAAGATGATCAACTTTGCCTTCATATCCAACTGTCCGTACACCTCCAACTCCTTAGGGTCTGTTGGCTTCTTGATTGCTTTCTCAGCAAAGTCTTAGATCCTGGTCACCATCAGAACCAACTTGATCTATTCCTTCCATGGACTCTATAGTTGGACAACCCTTCCAACTTGTCCTCATATTGGAGACCAACTTGTAACTTCGACATTACTGTAGGCCGTTCAAGAACAGTGTGACCAACTCCCTCTTAAGCTGTACTTCGTTGTGCACATTTTGATTCACTAGCCCTTCAAAGTAGCTTTGATACCATGTTGTTTTGCCAAGATACTAGAGTCTAGGTTAGAATCTTACAATCATTGACGCTACCAATCCAAGTATCACAACAAACTACTTTGCACAACAGAACAATATACAACAATAAATCTACTAGTGAACATAATATAGACAACTTTTTACAATTTTCAACAACAACCCATATTCATTATTTTAATCAAACTGATAATACAACTGTCTATCACTCTCGTACCAGGGATAATGGCCATCATACATCCACTAGTACAAGAATACAAGGACAAGATACACTGATGGTCTAGTTGATGTAGTGCACAATCACAACTACTTTGTTGTATCCTAAACACACTGTGGTCCTTCGCTTCCATTCTGCAGCATTGCCTCTATCAATGGTCCTGGTCCGACTCTCCAATCTGCCTTGTAGCTGATCACAAGTCCATCTTCAACCAACACATATGGTCTTCACGCTCACTAGTTGCTCCTTAGTCCTTCAAGGCCACAACATTTTGAGTCTTCTTGCCCATTGTTGCTCCTCAACTACTTAGGGACTTCTTCCCACTATTTTCTTCCTATGCTTCTCCAATGAAGACAAACTTAGGGTACAAAGGCTGCCACCTATCACTGTGAAATGTCTTCCTTTGCACAATGAACTTGGGTTGGTAACTCTGCTCTTCCTGGTTGATCAAACCTTGAGCTCTTCTCTTCTCTGCCACTTCTAGCAGCCCTAGTGTCCTTCCTAAGGTCCGCACTTAGGGCACACTTGGTCCACTTTCTCGCTGCCCTCCAATAGTCCACAATTGTCCAATACAAATGTCCAATGTGGACCTCTACATCCACTAGCATCAAATCAACATGAAACACATCAAATACATACTTTGTTCCACCTTCTAGGCCTGTGCATACCGCTGTAGCATCTACTAAATGGTTAGTGCATCCAAACAACTTTGATAACCCTTCCTTTTTTGTTGCTAACAACCCTCTACAAATTGCGGTCCACCTTCCTTCATTTGCTGCTTCTAGGAGGCTGGTTTGTCCTTGTTTTAGGCCTTTCGACCCTCCTAATAGGTTGCTGCAGACTTGACTGCTCCCATAGAGATCTGCAATCTACAAAGGAGAGTTAACACCACCTAAAACACATGCACAACAACCCAAAACATGTCTCACAAACTTGGTCCTTGCTGTAGATCAAAATCGACCCTCAAACAATCATAAAGGGAGACAAAATAGCCTCCTCCTCCTTCGCTAAGGTCTGCCCTAGATCTGTAGCCCTAAACACAACCAAAACAGTCACAAGAATGCTCCTTCTCCTCTTTGCTTGGACTCCTAGGGCTGTGGGCTAATTCATATGTGTCTCCTTTTGATTGGATGCACTTTGGATGTGTCAATTGCCTCCAACTTCACCTCATATTTATATGCTCTCCTAAGGTGCCAACGAATTAGACTTGGGGCACATTTTAACCCAAGCCGACCTCTCTTTCATTGAATGTTAGGTCCCTATATTTCACAACATTGAACAAACCCACCAACAATTTAAATAAATTGATTTCTTCATTTCTTGACCTCGGATTTGAGTGCTCCTTGCTCCTTCCGGGGTTCTCTATCACCTCCAAGCATCAAATCAATCAAACACCTTGTGTTTTCACACCCACAAGCTTGTAGGTTTTAACCTTGAACATAAATTATCTACACACGAATCTTATAACAGAAAATAAACAATAGTGAGAGCATAAAACATAAAACAGATAAACACCGAGATTTTCCCCTGGATCCCAAATCGGGACGACCAACTTGATTTTTCATTATATTCCTTTTAGTGTTACAACACATATATATACATGCCGAAGCATACATAAACCCCAATCCATTAACCCTGATTTAGTTCATAATCATAGTTCCCTTGATCGATCTACAAAATACCTAGCCAAACATCGTACTCCCAAAACCATGTGCAAACTCATGCACAAACATGGGTGGGTCCGCATATGAGTGGGACCGCATACCAAAAATTACGGGGCGCCGCCTGATTTCCGATAATGGGCTGCCATCTGTGACTTCTGACAAGGCTTCACAACGATGTCACAGGCTAGTCGTGGAAAGAATATAACACATACCCAACAAAGCTTGGGTGCAAAGGCCACACCTTCTGTTCCAAGCACACAAACCACTTTTGTGGCGCTCCTTCCTCCAAAACCCTAAACCTTAGGACTTGGAGTACCTCCCAAGCTACCAAACTCATCAAGATCAACAACTGAGATTAAATTACAATCATTAAAGTTATTTGCTTTACTTTTCCTTTAGTTTACTTTAGCTCAATTAGCCAACATAATAATTATGTGCTTTCCTAAGTTAGGCTTAGGCTATGTTGCAATAACAACTTGCTCACACTTGAGCAGGTGTGCTAAGGAGATCTTTGGTTACTCCTTCCTTGCATGCCCAAACTGCAAAAGTGCCTGCTTGAGCTACAAACATCAACACTCCCTCTTAGCAAGGGAGACACTTTTATTGCCTTGGAACTGGCTTTGATCTTGGAACTACATTCACTGCTACGATTGCTCCTTTTGAATTGGAGGCCTTCCCTACCACCTAGTCTGCAAAAGTCCTCGAAGCCCTGCTCCCTTGGAGTGGTTCGTAGAATCCTCCTATTCCTGAAGATCTTGTAAGGTCATCTCATACCAAGAGACCTTCTTGACAGACTTGGAGGAATTTGCTGACTGCTCCTCTCCACTTGAACTTGAAGTTTAATCCCCTTTGAGTTGCACAATCTTCAGAGCTACTTGCTCCTTGTTCTCTGTCATTGCTTTGCTACACAGAACCCCTTCTTCTCTATCATAGAGTCTGAGAGCAAACTCTATATGAGTTTTGGCACCCACAACACGTCCTTCACCTCCAACTGGCCTCCTGACTCTATCACCATTCCAACCCCCTTCATTACATGTTTGAAATCAATGCCAAATTCTATATGTTCTAAGTCCCACTTGGTCAGGTTGTCAAACAACTCACATGTCTCGGTCATATGCAGTGTGGCTGCACTGTCTAGCAACCACACACCCATTGGTAAGGTGCCTAGGGAAAGGTATGAAATAAGTGTGAACTTTGTTTCAAACTTCTTGGCAAACACCTTCCTGAGCTTTTGTTGGCTGCATGCGCGCCCTTCCTACCCTTCTTCCTTTTTGGACATTGTGAAGTATAATGTCTTGTCTTATGATATGTAAAACACTTGACCTTAATCAAGTCCTTTTTCTTCTTTGGTTGCGAGGTTGAATTCTCACTCTTGCTACTCGAACCTTTGCTCCTCATTTGCCCAACTGGAAAGAGCATGATTCTCATCATCCCAACTCTTATGCTGTCCACCAGAGGATGAGTGAAGTCATCTTGTAGTCTGTTCTAATCAGGTAGTTCCTCTCGTGCTAGAACACCTGTCACAAAGGTAGCCCATGGTTTTGTGAACCTACTCAAGGCTATCCTTACAAGCTCCTCATCTAAAATGGCCACCCCAACAACTCCAAGCTCATCTCAAACTTGTTGAATCCTGGTGAGATATGATGCCACTGTGTTTGATTCAGTCATCTTGGTGTTCCTTGGCTTTTTCGTTAACGCCATTTTTCAATTATGGTTATCACTTTGATATAGACTTATCAAAATGGTCCACATCTCATGGGGACTCTTCTTTTTTGGTATGTGTGTGACTCTTCTTCACCACATCCATGATGATATGTTTGACTCATTTTTTTTCAAATTATGGGTAGCTAGAGTTGTAGCATCTACAAGAGGTGTAAATTGAGTAGTGAAACATGAATCTCTGATCACTCGCGATTATTTGCGAGTCAAACTCCGCTCTTCCCTCAAACGATCCGATTCAACTTTGGGCGAGTCAAACTTGCGTTGACCAAGTTTGACACGTGGTCAACGCGAGTTTGATTTGCGATTCACTAATTAATTGCGATTTAGGCGACTGAGGTGATTTTCAACTCTCAACACGACAAGCACAGGTTTTAACTTTTAGAGTTCTCTCATTTTTCATTGCGTGGTTTAGTTAGGTTAAAAATTAAATGTTGGTTCGTAATTGCTCCTCATTGCTCAGACCCGCAACTCATACGCCGAGAAGGTAATAGAGGCATGGTTTCAGTTTCGGTTTACTCTGCGTAATAGAGGCATAGTGTGCAGTGTGCTCTAGTGTAGCTTAAACGTGTGCACGTGTGCTATGTCAGAAGTAGCAAACTATTATCGTATCATTTTAGCAACAATCAAGAGATTCAGTTAATGTTTTTTTACTGATTAGTATGCATTATTTTATAAACTTTTAGAAGCATATGTTTTTGGTTCTATGTAGTCATTGGTTATGAGTAAGGACCAAGTACTTTGTTTGGACATGGCTTTATTGAATATCAATGAAAAATGTTTTTCTTTTTAATTCAATATATGTGTATATCTTTATTTATTGAATTCATCTATTTTTTCTCGATTTTTCCCCGATGCGATTAAAACTCTTCGCTCTTTTGCTTTGCTGATTTCGAGTCTGGTAACATTGAACTAGAGTTTTTGCATTCTCTCATAGGCTCTTCTCCATAAGAGCCAATGCTATTCTCTCTTTCCATGGACTAAAATTATAGGTGCCCTCCAACTTGTCCTCAAACCTTAGACCCATCGCTACCATCTCTAGATCGAAAAATCAAATCTTATGCTATCACATCTTGATTGGTATGGTCTCCCTCTCTCCCTGACCTTTGCCAATCACACTAGCAAATCTGCGCTTTTGTGACTTGTCTTACGTGATGTACAACACTATAGTTGCTGTCGAACTCTGTAGGCTACAACGACTTCGTATGGCTTCTGCACATAGCTAGGCGACTTTATGGCACCATAGCAGTGAAGCAAACATCGCGATTTTTTCGGTTAAACGATTAAATCAACGATTTTTTGAATGAATTTTTTATTTTTATTTTTATTTTTTAATTTTCAAAAAATCTCGATCCGATCGGTAAAAGTCGTGGGTGCGTCAAAAAACAACCCAATAAACTTGAAATTTTGTTTTTTTTTTGGTCATTTTTGCACATAGAGGGCCTGAAAGAGAGCTAAGGAGGAGGAAAAGTCATCTCAATGACATGGTTTACGTCTACTACAATCTTAGATTATGGCTGAGACAAGTTGAGAGGACACCTGATATGGAGGCCATCTCGTTAGATGCGATTGACACCACTGCTGCATGGAGGGTTGAGGCTGAGAGGCCTATCATGGAGTCAACCCCTGATTGGATAGAGCATGAGGTAGTGGAGGGGGAGGAGGAGGAGGAGCAACAGGAGGAGCAGGAGGAGGAGGTGACACCACCTACCCCTGCTATCAGTAGAGGATGTGGTTTACCTCCTTTAGCTCCTGGCGCTTCAAGTTCTAGAGCACAACAGAGTCCATTGCCAGCCCCACCAACTTCTTCATCTAGAGGGAAAGCTGTTACATTTTCTTGCAAGAGGGGCAGAGGAAATCAGTAGTATAGGTTATTTGGTGCATTCCTTTGTATATGACATTATGACTCATGATATGCGATATATTATTATATTTTTTGTTGATATTTTGAGGCTGAGTTGGGACTCAGGACTTAGTATCCAGGACATGATTCACTGTTATGTGTGATGTGGCACTAGACATGATATTACATGTCTTATATATTAGTTTTTTATTTTTTTTGATAATCATATTTATGTGTCAATGCATTTATTTTATGTTGTGGATGCTTTAGATATTAAAAATATTGAAAAAAATTGAATATTTTTGTATGTGCCGATTTTTTCCCCTCGCCGATTTAATCC
This sequence comes from Pinus albicaulis, assembly GCA_034641835.2. Lineage (NCBI taxonomy): Eukaryota > Viridiplantae > Streptophyta > Pinopsida > Pinales > Pinaceae > Pinus > Pinus albicaulis. The sequence goes on along the minus strand of CM076573.1, from coordinate 535,855,542 downwards.
CGATCACGATGTTCGCAACATTGCACCATAGTACATGCTCACAACCCTCCCTGTAGGCTTCCTTTGCTGCACATTGCTACTCCTTGCAACGTTGCATAAGCTCAAATTCGTGTATGATTTGATACCTCTGCACTTGTTCTCTATCGACTTGTGGCCTATCTCCTTAGCCCCCCTTGCGGTACTTGTCTGGGTGTTGTCTGGACCATTTGCTTGGTCCCCCTCAGCCTTAGCACATACACCTCCGCTCTGTTAAGCACTCAGACTTTGTCTTGATTTGTCATGCGTGTCAAACCTCGCTAACTCGTGCTAGACTCCCTCCATTGATTACTGCTTCTCAGCTTCTTGGGTCTTGCTTTGGGGGTCTATCCACTTGGGGCTGTAGGTAGGCCACCATTGTGCTTGTTGGGAACCCTCACCATAAAAAAATATTTTTGCTTCGTATGATTGTGGCCAAACTTGGCCTCGAGGATTCCTGTACAAACTTGGCTTCCTGCATGATTTAGTGACCCTCACAATAAAAATATATTTTTTCTTCATATGATTTTTGGCCCTGAGGATTCCTGTACGAACTTGGCTTTCTTCATGATTTAGTGATCAATTTTAGAGTTTCTCACTTCGATGCCATGTTTATTTTTCTACAAACCTAGCACCTAACAATTCATTGACTTAGCAAATTGCACATCTACGGAATCAAAGCACAAGTAGATTCTTAACTTAATTAATGGAAGCCAAATTTCACATCGCCAATCTCAATCACAATGACAAACAAATTCTGCCCAATGAACAATTCATTAAAATTTTGAACTTGGGTTCCCGACATAGGATATTTGGTCCAACTGAGAAAATTATATATACACAATTCTTTGGATTTGAGATGAGGCCCTATATCGGTCCTTGATCTCCTTGGCTGATCCAGATCTCTAATATTTCCATCCTACACTTCATTCGACCCAACACATTAGAGTATTACACTCTTCACTTGAAATGCCTTTCTAAATGTCTTGTGCTATTGTATGGCGTGTCTTCTTTTCTCCTTGGACTTGCTTTTATAACTTTACATTGTGATCCAAATCCCTAACCCTAATTTCCAAAGTGATTGACGACTGAGATTAGATCCCATCCCACTTGAGATCAATGACTGAGATTAAACCATAATCATTAAAGTAATTTACTTCACTTTACCTATGTTTTACTGTAGCTCAATTAGACATCATAATAATTATGTGCTTTCCTAAGCTAGACTTAAGCTAAGTTACCATAATAGCTTGCTCACACTTGAGCAAGTGTCCTATTATCGCTTGCCGCCTACACTTACCTACAGTTAGTGGGAAAAGCTTTTAACACCACAAGGTGTGGTTGGTGGCAAGGAACTCAGAGAAGGGTCTGTCACACTAATCTTGACTCTCTCCGTTTAAGCTATCTCCTAGGTTAGCTATGGGGGGTGGTCCCTAAATGGAAAACTAGGTTAAAAGATGGGAGTTTTTAGGAGAGTTGTTAGAGTTAAATAGATTACTTCTTAAGATTTATAAGCAAAAAATGATATGAGCAATAACCATCAATGCATAATTTAAATAAACATAAAGCATATGAAAACTAGTGCCTTCAACATAAAGCATATGAAAACCAGCGCCTTCAAAGTATTGCTTTTTGAAATGAAAATGCATTTGCTTAAATGAAATAAAATGCTTTCAAATGGAAAGCAAACGTAATCTTGAAAAGCGAAACATGCAAATGTTAGCGCAAAATATTGTAATTGCTTTCAAGATAAATAGATTTATGAATCAAAGCATGAGAAGCTATCTTACTCAAAAGGAAACAATTAACGATCTGCTTATGAGAATGCAAATGAGATGATAGAAAAAATTCAATTGTTAGACCAAGATAACAACATGCAATTAAGTTTGCAACAAAAAATAAGAGTACTTGAAAGGAAGTGAGACTCATAAACCATTCATGAACACGATGATCATTAAACATGAAATGGAGCTTGCTAAAGTAGACAATGTTCTAAGTACAAGAAAATTAAACTAAACTTGTTGCAAAAGAGATTACAATACTTGCATGAAATGAATTGCTTCTTGAAAATATGAAATGATGTTGCATGTGAGACTCTAAACCATCAAGAAAGCAAAAATTTAGATCTTGCAAGTAAGGTAAATGTGATGAAAAATGCTCTTGGTCTATTTTATTAATTAGTTTTAAAGCAAGGTTACAATTGAACTCTAATCCTCATACCTCACTTTCGCTCAAATATTTGGATCTCACAGTGAGGAGTCCATAGAGGTAGAGGGTCCTTAAAATGTTTATTCAACCAATTTAAGTTGGAGGTAAATTTTAGTGAATACTTGGGGCATGTAAGTAAATTAACCAAACATGAAAATTAACTTTAACTTGAAAGATATTCGCTTGCCATGAAGTAAAATGTTGCTTTAGATTTTGCCCAAATAATGTGAAATGTAATTAAAGGTGAAGCATAAGTAGACTTGGAACAAAATTCATGACAAATTAGATTTAAGTTAAAAGTGTTTGCATGCAAAAGTTTGAACTTGCTATGAAAGTGAAAAAACTGGAAACTTGTAGCAAATTAAATAAAATTGCATGCAAAATAAGTGTAATACTTGTAGTGTTAATTTCTCAATTAGATGTTATGCATGCAAAATGAAATAAACCAACAAAATCACAACACCAATCCTCTCCAAAAGATGGAGAGATATGAATACCAATGGGTAAACCCCATGCTCTCAAAACCAAGAATTTGATTAGTTGTGTGTTACAATGAGGTTAGAGCCTTTTGGAGGGCTTCCCAAGGAATCGATGAGAAAATACAATGTGAAATCTTGAAACAAGAAGGAAATCCCTTCAAGTATGAGAGCCTCAAAAGAGATGAAGGAGTTCTACAATTAGAGAATACAAGCTCCAAAGTGGTGTACGACCTATCTTACTTCCACAAGCTCTTCTAATGCCCACGACCTCCTTGAAATGCAACTTGAAGTTTGAGAGGACCTATAAACAAGAATGTTAGGGCCGCAAAACTAAAACCAAAGTTAGTGTGAAAAGAGAGCATGTAAGTATGTGAATATGCTACAAAATAATATACAAAGACTAAATCAAGTGATGGGAAAATATTCCCATCACTTGTCTAGCTTATGAGAAGCTCTTAAATAGCTACATAATGAAATAAAAACACAAATTGAAAGATGTAAATGAATTTTTAATATTTTGATTCATGCATAGACTATGTGAAGGAGAACCCTGCAAGAACAAGTACTTATAAAAAATTAGATCTATGAAATTCAAATAATGATGAGAGCTCCTTGAAAACAATGCTAAGGGTGGGTTGGTCTCTTGAAGACTTCCCTTCACGCTTGCTAGTTGATTCAACAATAATCCTCTACAAAACTTCCAACAAACATTAGCTTATATGGATTAAATCAATAAACAATGGCAAGAGAACTTTAGAATTTGTATGAAAATAGATAGAGTTGTCTAGCCTAGAGCATATCAAATAACCATTTGCAAATGTAAGATAGCTATACATCTACAATTCAACAAAAGCATATGAGCAAAATGAAATATAAATGAAAGACACAAATAGAGATATACCATGAATGATCCAAGCAATGCTTCAATAGAATAACAATCATGAATGAACCCCAAAGTCTTTTTATTCATATGAAGAACACAAGTACATAGAAGCAGAGCTCCCCAAGCACAATAGCTTGTTGCAAAAGATACAATATGAGAGCCCATGGCTCCATTATATAGAAAGTTGGGAGCAAATCCCAATGTAGAACCAAATGCCAAGTGGTGAGAGAGAGGAGATCACAAGACACATTCAAATTTGATAAGTGGAGATCTATTGCCAAGTGTAAAAATTGGATTTTGGCAAGTCTTCTTCTTTATGTGCCAAATTCGAATTTTGTGATAGAAATACAAGTGTATATGGGTGTTAACTCATGTGGGGGCAATTTCTCACAAAAATCTCCACCAAATATTCTCCCAAATCCTCGCAAATATGCATTAACTTTAAAAATTTGAATTTCCAAGTAAGCAGCTCTCATTTAATGTCAGAAATTCGATTTTATTTGAGCACATGTCCTTTCCTTGATTTTAGGAGTCCACATCACCTTGGGACTTCACTTTAACTCCTCCATAATTTTTCACCTCATTTCCACTTCATTTAACATGTGTGGATATTTATTATTCTCCATCTATTTAATTTCTGGCTTAATTAATTGTCAGATTTCTCACTAAACTTAGGAAAAGTGCGTTTTGAGAGTTCAAAACACATTTTTCACCCCTCAAAGTGTGTCATATTAGAAAGTTGAGGGTGAGAGGTGTAATTTTGATTACTCATATCCCATACAACTTCCCTAGGCAACACTTATTACAATTCAATTACAATTTTTATTGCAATTTTTGACTTGCAGGAAATCAAAAAAATTAAAAATCACTACCTAGACCTAACCAAATTCCACGATTTTTTTCTGTGTGATCTAATATGGTAATATACATTGACTCTAAAAACTAGGACTCACCCAAAGCTTCACCATCAAGTCGTACTCCGGCTTTGGGGTAAAATTGGAAGAAAAAACTCAATTAATTATTAAGTCTTGATAGGGAGATGATAATTAACCGAGTGCAAAAACCTCTCAGAGTAATACTCACTTGTTGGCAAGGTCCCAAGCTACCTAGGCCTGTTACAAACTCAATATTGACTCAAATTCATCATTACTAGCATCACTTATTACAATTCCTCGTAGGGCGTGGAATCCGAGTACAAGAGAAAATGATAAGAAGTAGAAGTAGAGGTTAAAAACTCTGTTGAACTGATGATATCTGATGGTACAAGTGTCATTTGGTTCATCCTTGGGCATGGAGTCTTCATATAATCATTAGGTGCCACTCCAGTGGTCAACATGTCCTAAGGATATCTTTGGTGACTTCTTGCATGTCTAGACACTTATGTCTACTTGCCTGAGCTACAAACATCAACATCTATTCTTTTTGACTTTATTTTTCCTCTTCAATTTGCTCACATTTTTTTGTAAGTATTTAACCTCCATAATATGTGTTCAATTAAAAGGGTGCAACTTGGAGAGCTGATCATATGTTTGTTATCCTTTTGTATTCTTTCTTTTGCTTATTTAAATTCATCCTTGATTTTATTGATGTTTTTGTCATATTCGACATGAATAGCATCCATTTCCTTCTTTTTCATCATCCTTCTATTTGAGAATACATTTTCAAGTTCTTTCCACATTGAGAAGATGTTTAAATTGAGACTCTTCCATCAATCCTTGGCTTCACCTTCAAAATAAATACATGTAGCAAATGGATTTCTACCATTTACGTTTGCGTTGTTCAACCATTCTTCAGGATCAGTGCCATCTTTATCACCACTAAAATCAGGGATTGCTGTCAATTCATTTATTAAACACTATGGGCTTAGTTGGAATCCTTGACTTCAATTATAATAAATTCACATGCAATATCTCCAATTTGTAGCAAAATGTTAGCAATGTATTCTTCTCTTTTATCTTTCAAATGCCTTTCGAACCACCTCAATCAGATGTTCCAATCACACATTATGACAATTCTAAGGCGTACCATCTTAAGCCTTTCTATGGGGACTGCTATCCAAGCTGACCTTGTAGCTGTTATGTCTCTGAAATTTCTGATCTAACTTTTCTGAAATTTTTGCCTATAGCAGACTTAAATGGCTTTTCCTGTATACCATGAATCTTACCCAATTTGGGTTTGTCCAAGGGGAAGTTATGGCCAAATTATTACCCTGCTATATTTGGTTTCTCTTTGGAGATCATGTTTGTGCAAATAATATCTTTGATTTTTTCCCAAACAGCTCTGAATTTTGTCTGTAGGAGCCTCAGATTTCTTCTTTCATACGCCATTGGTCTTATTGCAGTTGGACTTCGCAGATAATAGCGTATTAGTGAATCTTACTAGTTTCAGCAAGGTTTGGGACTGGATGGATTATGACATCGAGACTTCTGTGCTTCCACTCGTGAAATTTTGGCAAGAAACAGTAGCAGATGTTGTCTTTCCAAAATTTCAAGTCTCATTCAATTTGAATATCCCTTGCCAAATTTATGGCTCGAACAGTTGGATGTATTTCTTAAAGGTACTGAACCTAGAATCATATGCTATGATACCAAATGTTATGAACATAATACACAAGGAAATATGATAAACCCATGTATACAAAATGTACACCAAAAATGGGTGTGAGGCACAACTCCCAGAAGTATTATTATGATGAGTTACACTAACTCCTTTGGTATTAGGACAACTCGAAATAATCCCATTACATTATGGTATCATAATCATAAGTCAATTACTATAATAGTAACAACTCTATTCATCTTGTATGTATACTAATTCTTACTCACTTCCCAGTAGGCCTACTACAAGGCCAACCTTATATTACATGTACATTTCACCCCTTATATGACGCATTAGGGTGCTGAAATCAAAATCCCAAATTTTACCAACTAATTCTCTTTTGTTTAACAAGGCAGCTATCATGATCAGTCTTTACAAAAACATAACCTCCAGGGGTGTCCTCTGCATTTTGTTAAGGCATGTGCAGTTGCAAATATCTCCTTATCAAAGATGGATTTTGATTGCTTCTTTTTGCTCAACTTACTGCTTTCAAAAGCAGTAGAAAGGCCCCCTTGTATTAGGACAACTCTGTTTTCTATGCCAGAAGCATTGCAGTTTACCAGGATTTTAGGTATCTCAAACTCTTGTAAGTTGCTGTGCAGATCTCCCAGGCCACATTGAGAAAAGAAAGAAAGAAAGTGTATGCAGGCATTTAATAAGCATGGAGATGAAGGTAACAAGCAATGAAGTGTGCTGACTTTACACCAGATTGAGTTAGGTTAACACAAGAAGCAAAGTTTTCGTGAACCTGTACCTCTTTGAGAGAAATCTGGATGCTCATCAACTTGCATATTGGAATAGTGGGTAATAATTTCATTTGCACTGCAATTTTAATTGATAGCATCTATGATTTGCTCTGTTTGTTATGAGGATTTTCTATTCAAATCATTATGCAAACAACATTGACTTACTGTTTGTCAGCTACCTTTTCTCTCAAGGTGGGTGTTTGCATTGTGTTCATTATTTTATATTTTTTCCCTTTAGTGATCCCCAGCAGAACGGGCAATATAACACAATGTTGCGAACATCGTGATCGGGATTAAATCGGTGAGAGCAAAAAATTGGAAAAATTCGTAAAAATTGGGAAAAAATCGGTAAAAATCGGGAAAAAATTGACACATACAAAAATATTCATTTTTTTTTCAATTTTTTAATATCTAAAGCATCTACAAAATAAAATAAATGCATTGACACAAATATGAAAAAAAAATTAATATATAAGATGTGTAATATCATGTCTAGTGCTACATCACACATAACAGTGAATCATGTCCTGAATACTAAGTACTGAGTCTCAACTCGGCCTCAAAATATCAATAAAAAAAATAATAATGTATCTCATATCATGAGTCATAATGTCATATACAAAAGAATGCATCAAATAACCTATACTACTGATTTCATTTGCCCCTCTTGCGAGAAAATGTAACAATTTTCCCTCTAGATGAAGAAGTTGGCGGGGCTGGCAATGGACTCTGTTGTGCTCTAGAACCTGAAGCATCAGGGTCTAAAGGAGGTAGGTGGTGTCACCTCTTCCTGCTGCTGCTCCTCCCCTTCCATTACCTCCCGCTCTATCCAATCATGGGCTCACTGTATGATAGACCTCTCAGCCTTAACCCTCCATGCAAGAGTGGTGTTAATCGCATCTAAAGAGATGGCCTCCATATCGGGTGTCCTCTCAAGTTGTTTCACCCACAAACTAAGATTGTAGTAGATGTAAACCATGTCATTGAGATGCTGAGACTCCAACTTGTACAAGGGTCATAAATTAATAAATTATATAATATATATTATATATAATAACTTAATAATTAAAAAAAATTATTTAATGAATTCAAAAAATCAATTGTTATATTTTAAGTTTTTAACTTGTTGCACTTTTTGGTGTGTATTTTTTCAAATACACTCTAGTTGCGTTCGCATCCTGAAGAGCTACATGTTTGGCTGAGTATTTTAATGGCAAGCTTTTGGAGTTTTGGTATTCTGTCACCGTAGCTCCCCCACCATGCATCTACAAGTTACAACAAATAAAATAAACTTATAAAGTTACAAACATAAGAAAAATTTTAAAATAATGAAAATTCGAAAATTGAAAGTTGAAGCAAAGTATGGAGTTATGATTCATGAACTTGAAGAGAATGAATTTTGAAACAAACAAAATCTTACCTGGCATTTTAGTAGTCATATCCTGGATAGCCATGTCAAAGCTCAATGTGCCACCTGCCATTTTGTATACCTCCATTTTTTTGGATATCTCTGCATGTTCTGATGGAGATGGCACTATTTTCTGAACACAAATGAAAAAGCCATCCATGATCTCAACATCAAATAAAAAACCACGTGAGTAAGCAAATTCAGGGTTCAAGAAGATCCCTGCAGCATGAATGGGACAATGGAGTGTGTTGTTCCATTGCTCATCAATCACTTCCCATACAAGAAGTTGTTTTTGAAACCCTTCATCATCCTTATCATCATAGTAGCTGCGAATGGCTTCTTTGGCTCTATCCATGGCCTCATACAAGTAGCCCATTGCGGGCTTCTCTCCTCAACTAATCTAAGAACCTTTACCAAAGATTCAGTAATATTGCACACCTCTTGCACTCCCACCCAGAAGCTTTCTTGATATGAAACCAACCTGCAAATGGCTTTTCCCTCTAGTTTGCGGCTGTATGTCAAAGCACGCCACATAGAATTCAGGAGGGATTGAAGAGATATTAAACTGGTGGCAAACCGTGTAATAGTAAGGTGCACCAACTCTTTTTTGTTGGTGAATGTTCTCATCAAATGAAGCACAAATGCATGATTATATATAAATTTTGTAATGCTCTTTTGATGATTCAACAATATCTTTGACAAAATAATATTTTCTATGACCTCCAACATCAAATCAATGCAGTGTGCAGCACAAGGTGTCCAAAATATGCTCGGATGCCTCTCCATAAGCGTTTTGCCAGCAACAACATAATTTGCAGTGTTGTCCGTTATGATTTGGACAACATTTTGTGGACCCACCTCTCGAATTAAAATATCCAATAAATCACATAATAATTGTACAGCTTTGACATGTGTAGATGCATCAAAGATTTCATAAACATGGTCCCCTTGGGACCACTGACTAAGAAGTTAATAAGGGTTCTACCCTTTTGATCAGTCCAACTATCTGACATCACAGTGCATCCTGTGACTTCCTATGATGCCCTTAACTCCTCCAATCTCTTGGTGCAGTCAAATTTTTCATTTTGAAGAATGCGCACTCTAAAGTCATCATATGAAGGGGCTTTGTATCATGGGCCAACAATAGTGATAACATCAATCACAACCTGATAAAATGGATTGTTTTTCGCAACACTGAAAGGAATATCACTCCAAAGAAAAAGTTTGCCCAACTTGTCAGCTTCTTCCTTCTCCCTTTTTTTAATAAGTGAGGAGATAGATGGCTGTGCATTGGGAGTGGTTTTAGGAACAAAATATGATGAGGCAGCTACGAAGTTGGGTGTAGAAGATGCTGATGGTGAAGAACCACTACGACTCTCACAATCATCTCTAAACCCTAATATTTGACTCCTAAGAGCTGCCTTGCTGAGTTTAGTTGTTTCTATTCCTTCCAATGATTTGAAGGCTCTTCGGATTATTTCCGGGTTGGTATTTGTGTAAGGCCCTACTTACTTGTGCAAGGTGGTATTTCAATCTGTATACCTTTCTGTCATGTGTTGACCACATAACTTGCAACTTATGTTTGATTGGTTAAACTTCTGATCAGGTTCACCAAATTCCCACGAAGGGTCCAATTTCCTTGGCATGTTTGTAAATTTGTTAAACTCTTGAGTTTTATTGTAAGATGAAGATTGAACTTTGAAATTTGAACCTAGGGCACAAGAAAAATTGCGAGTTAAAAAATAAAATTAAAAAATTACAATTTTACATACAACATTTTGATATTTTCACAAAAAAACCCTTCAACTCAATGCAACAATAATGGGAAAAAATACACATTGAAACCCAAGCAAAAATAATGGAAAGAAGCTAGGAGCACGAGAAGAAATATATATAAAATAAATTTAACAATCAAATTTTTGCATTTTTGATCAAAATAAACCCTCTACTCAATAAAACAAAAAAACACAACCAAATGCAATAAAAAATGATGGAAAATACATGGGTAATAGAAACCCATGGAAGAAAAAGAAAAAAACAAAAAAAAATGGTAAAATTTCATGCCCATACCTGGGTTTTGCTGAAAAAACTTGGTCCAAACTTGAATTTTGTTGGCTTGGGTTGCTAAATTCCTTCACTTTTCTCCTCTCTTGCCCTTGTATATGACTTCTTCTCCTCCTTAGCTCTATTTCTTAACTTTTGTCTGCAAAAATGACAAAAAAAATCGAATTTGCATGTTATTGGGTCGCTGTTTGATGGGCACACGAATTTTTCGGGTCAAATTGCGATTTTTTCATAAAAATCGAAAAAATCACGATTTTTTCAAAATAAAAAAATCGCTGAAAAAATTGGCGATTATATCATTTCAGCGAAAAAATTGCGATTATTGAAAAAATCGCGATTTTATCACGATGTTCGCAACTGAATTGGTGAGTTTTGATGTGTAAAGGAGAAGGTTGCTTTAATAACTGGAAACTAACATTTGCCAACAACGAGTTAAGTGTTATTTGAATCATGACATCAACATAAGTTTACATGAAACATCAAGGACATATTATTTAAATTTCAAAGAATTGAAGATGCAATAAATTACCAGTTTCAAGATGGCAAGTTCAGTTAAAAAGAAAGTTGAGACTTGAAAGTAGGAGAAAGGAATGAACGAATGAAATACATCATAGTTAGAAGGCACAGTGCAAACTAGCTTTGGTTGGATGGTAGGGTGCAACGGTCAACCTAGTCTTGGAAAAAGTGCTCTGGAAAAGGAATTGAAGATAGTGTATCACATCATAGGTTGGGGGCACATATGGTAAACTTGCTGTGATTGGATAGAGGGGGTTGAGCTTGAAAATTGATTGACTGGTAAGAACTTGCTGGTAAGAATAGCTTTCCAGGTTTCAGACAGATAGATCCAAACTGGCTTCTGGCTTCTCTCGAGAAGTTTTTGGTAAGCTTGTATGAAGTTTTGCTTCCACCCCGATAGTTCAAACTGCCTTCTGGCTTCCTTTGAGAAGATTTTGGTAAGCTTGTGTGAAGCTTTGCTTTCAGTATCTTTTAAGGAAGAATCAACCACTAGATTGAGGCTTTCTTATAATGTAGATGAACATAGCATACGTTCCAATGCTGAGGTACGTTATGTGCAAACAGTGAGCCAGGGATTCAAGTGCACGATAATCCACTAACCCAAAGTTGTAGCGTAGAAGGCCCTTAATTCTGATGGCATTTGTTAAGTCCTTGTCTCTTCTGCAATATGTTTGAACGATTTTTAGGTTTTTTGGGTAGCTGTAGTACATAAATATACCTCTTCAGAGTTCATATATTGTGCATCTTGTGGAGAGAAATGAAGTGTGGTTTACCGAGAGTGGTCTGCGAGTTTTGTTAGTAAGCAGTTTTCAAGAGTTGAATTCACTTATCTCACAGAGTTTTACATACGATATAGATTGGCATAAATCTGTTTGAACTTTGGCACAGTTAGACTTGTCATTGGCTTAGAATCTTTCTTTGCTGCTAGTGTGAGAGAGTTGCTGTGCTGAAGTAGATATGATTGGTTCTGTCACCTAACAAATGGTAAAATCTATATCACTATCTGAAGTTCTAATTGGTATCTGTCTCACTGTTTATTTTTTGGTTTCTTTTGGAAATTCTTTCATAAATTTAATGGTAATTTGAGAAAAATCTGCAAAGTGGATTCTCGGCCTCCAGATTGATCTCCTTCTCATGCTAACAAGGAATACATATTTCCAGCAGTCTGGGATTAGGTAAATAAATAATTACAACAAACATGCAAGTTGAAAGTATAGAGTAGACCTGCTACAAAAATTGTCTAATTTTACATATATGCTGATTGACAGGTTAATTTGTTGTAATCAGAATTTATGGCCAGGATAGCTACAGCAGCTGTTAAACTTCAAGATATTGCCAAGGCTGGCAATGTGGCTGAAACTGTTGTAAAAGTAAAGAAAACTGCGAAGCTTGTTGAAAACGTAGTTGCTACCTCAAGTATTAACATGAAGATGCAGAGTGGAGAGGAACACAATAGGTTGCCTTTAAAGGAAGTAGTTGCAGATTGTGCAAAGCGCTGGTTTCAAGATAGTTTGAAGGAAGCTAAAGCTGGTGATACAGGAATGCAAGTTCTTGTTGGGCAAATGTATTGCAGTGGCTATGGTGTTCACCGAGATGTGCAAAGGGTATTATTGTTGATGATTAATAGTGATATGTATTGTTAAGCATGATCCTTGACATGTTTTGCTCAGTTCTGGTAGGAAAGTAAGTTTTTTTCCCTATTGCTGTATGACCAGGGAAAAGCATGGTTTCAGAGAGCTGCAAAGTCTCGATCACGGGTCATGAGTTTAGTAACAAAACGACCAGGTGGGCCTCTAGTTCTCGACGTTAGTTTTTTTTCAATGCTTTATGCTTCCGATTAGTTTGTGTATGTGGTTGTAATTTAGTGGAAGGTGTTTTTCAGGCTACAATGCGAGTGAGTCAGATTCAGATGATCAGAAGGATCCCCCAAAGTAGTACAAAGAATGAATGAAATATAATATAAATAAGCTTATATTGATTATGCAATTAAAGCTTATACTTTTTTTTTTTTTTTGAAGAAATAAATCAGAAGATCTTGTTTTCACCGCATTTATGGAAGCAAATTGTCATTTGCCATTATTTGTTATTTTCCTGGGAATCCTGGTTCACAGAATTATATGGTTATAATTTGTACCTTAAAAGAAACAGAACATTTTTGTTTTCTCAAAAACATCATATTTGCAGCAAATGTTGCCTCGTGACGGTCACAAAGGTGATTTCTATTACATATTGTGTTAAATTTATCAGTTACTCGTGTAGTTTCCATTGGGTGCCATAAATGCCAGCATAGAGCAACTCTGAATAAAAGTTAATGACACAGAATCACACAAGTACAAGCTGCAGATTTCTTGGACTAGTCTTGAAGAAGCATTGCAGATAATGAAGGGGGCGAACATGCGATATTCAATCGAAAGCTCAGGGCTTATTGATTTAATACATACGGCTTAGTACAAGAGCATCACTAAAAATCTCTTGAATTCTTTCTAGAACCTGGTCGTTCTTATCAAAATTTAATGTACAGACAGTCTAGCGTCATAGGAGTTTTGATGTTATTCAATCATTTCATTGGGTTTAAAATTTATTGTGATAACCAATGTTGTGAGACTTGTTGATAATGCGTGAAAACTTGGCTAAAATTTACTATGAGAACAAATTTTGTGAGCCTTGTTGATAATGCGTCAGGACTCGAAACAAAGCAACGCATGAAAACATTGACTTGCAAAACTGTGCAAAAAGAAAATCTCAAAATGCATGAAATTTTGTTCCATTACGCTAATGCCGCACAACTCTTCCAACAAGAAAGCAAGATTTTGGCCAAGCCATTTGTCCCCCCGCCCCGCAAAAAAAATTTCCAGGGTGTTAGGTTGATAGGTGCTCGTCTTCAGGGTATTACAAGGGTGCAATGCAAATTTAAGGTGGATTGTTGGCTTTGTGTTGCTATGCTCAAACCCTCTCGTTCGATCTTGTGTGTTTGAAAAGAAATGTGTTGTTATGATCGAAATCCTCTTAACTCTCATCTTGTATGCGTGTTTGAAAAGGATGTGTGTTATTATGGCATACATTGTGTTACAAACACTTGGCAAAATAAAATCCTAATAATTTGTGAATTTAGCTGTAGCTGTTGGCGCTTGGTTTTGTTTTTTTCACAGATTACCTCCCATTTACCTCTCCCCATTTTCTAACATCAAGTAGAAGCATTGGGCGAAGGTGTCCTCATTTTTGTGGGATTTACAAGGTCTTTTTGGGATGTTATATGGATTGATATCAAGTTTTGCACAGGTTGTTATCATTTTGCCTCGACTTTAAAGTTCATCCCTCCCCTTCAATAAAAACAGTGACTTAATAAGTGGATAAACTTGGTTGTTTTGGTGAGTCCATTCTAGATCTGTTCATTTTTTTTTTCAAAATTTTGGTGTCTTACAATTGACATAACTTTTGATTGGAAGATCAATTTTTGGGTGATTGAAAATTATGTTAAAAAAGAGTATTATTATTATTATATCTCATATGGAAAAGGGTTCTACAAGAAATACTATTCATAAAAACTCAAACATGACATTTGAAAAAAGTGAAGACTCAAAATACATGTTCTCCCAATTAAAGAACCAAGATGAAATAAGTCATATTATGCTGAAATAAGTGGATTTATCATGTTCTTGGGAATTTCATAAAGAGCAAATGGAATTGTAACATACCCCTACTAACCCTACCCCCTACTAAGGGTAGAAAGAGGCAGTTATTCTGAAAACCCGACCTCCAAGGTCTTGTTATGGAAATGGGGTCTAAATTTCTCGATCATTTTCAACTTCCCCAAGACTTAGAACAAATGATATTTTGTGTTTGTCTCATCAAGACCTTTCAAATGATATACAAATTTCCTTAATCCGACTTCGATAAAATGATATGGCCAATCAAATTCTAGCCTATCAGGGCTTTCTTGACACATGTTGCCCTTGTGAATACCCTAGTCATATGCCATGTCAACCCACATTGCAACTTCCAACCCATTCATAATCAGTGTCACGAGCTTTCCATAAATAACCATAGGGGCATATATATATCATAACTTCTATGCCATGCGGGCCTTGTTTTTCCACCTCACCCCAGGGATAAAATCTCTGCGGGATTGCACCACACGCCACAAGAAATCGCCGGGGATGAGGCATCAAGGTGATGTCACCAACTTTTATCGTTGGGGTGATGTCACCCTCCACGTGGCTCCACTCTAGGTGTAACATGTGTCACTCATCTATAGGCCACATGGCCCCACAAAACCCCAAATCTAACTAACATGTTTCTTGCTCTTAGGTTGCCACGTCGCACTGTGGCCACGTCACCTACCATGTTGTTCATGGATCCCACTAGTCCTCTGCACTGTGGTAAAGTTGAATTTTATGTTATAAAAATTATACGAGTCCTCTGCCTTGATACATCAAATGCTTAGTCATTGGTCCCACTGTGCCACGTCGTCCTTGTGCTTCAATCTTGGTAGTTTTGTCTCGACCTCCCTTTGAAACATGTAGGGAATTTTCTTCGTGGTCCATCCAACCATGGGAAGCACATACACCAATTCAATGACCAAGATCAGAGGGGAGGTCCCCATGATGCTACGTTGTCTCGACGACCATATCCTGGTGGGATTATCCTAGCCTCCACTTAAATTCTTTGGGGTAATTCCTTCGAGATGGAAAACTTCTTGTAGCTTGACAACTTTGCCACCCGTCCATTACCGAGACCTCCCCAACACTTACTTGTGGATCGCATGGACACTTAAGGCTCTAACCTCCTTGCTCCTTTGGGCCCTAAACTTCCATCTTGTGACAAATGAGAATATGTGAATGTTTGTGGCTTTTACCTACCCCTAATTCTTGGTCAAAGTGGTTCTATTACATATGGGCCTATTGCGATGCGAGGGTCGGATCCTTAATGCCTTAAGGCTCAACCCTATGCGGCTATCCCTCCCGAACTTTTAACAGGGCTCGACTCAACCCATTCAACATATATCAAGTTATATCATGCTATCCTTCATGAGCTTTGACAAGGCTTAACACAACCCATTCAACATATATCTAGATATATCACGCTATCCTTCCTTAGCTTTAATAGGGCTCAACAAAGCCCATTCAACATATATCTAGATATATCATGCTATCCTTCTTGATCTTTGACTAGGCTTAGCCCAACTTGCATGTATATATATATATATATACAAAGCCATCCTTCCTAAGCTTAGTGATCCTAAGACAAGGCTTAAAAGCCAATTCTTTTAATTTCATAACAAATAAAACATAGATCTATCCATTCATTTATGCTGAGGCCCATTGGACAAATTTCAAGCACAAAACATTTAAGAAATCTATAGGCTCAACAAAGCTATCCTGCCTGAGCTTTGACAAGGCTCAACACAACCCATTCAACATATATCTAGATATATCACGCTATCCTTCCTTAGCTTTAATAGGGCTCAACAAAGCCCATTCAACATATATCTAGATATATCACGCTATCCTCCTTGATCTTTGACTAGGCTTAGCCCAACTTGCATATATATATATATATATATATATATACACGCACACAAAGCTATCCTTCCTAAGCTTAGTAATCATAAGCCAAGGCTTAATAGTCAATTCTTTTAATTTCATAACAAATAAAACATAGATCTATCCATTCATTTACACTGAGGCCCATTGGACAAATTTCAAGCACACAACGTTTAAGAAATCTATAGGCCTCTTAGGCTAATGTTGAGAAGAAAAACAAGCTCATGAATACAAACTTGAATCCATTCATTTACTCGGGAAATACCCAAGTAATCAACATCCCTCAAGCATGCATAAAAATCATATTCCATAACATATCAAACACATTAGACCATCGCATTAGATCAATACCAAAACTGGCTTTAAGCCAATACACCAAACATATGATTAACAATCGATGTACAAAGACTTGAGTATACACTTATATGGTAAAATGTGCTCAACAACTAAGATTGAGACTTCAACTCTCCACCCAACCTTAGGCACACTGCAACCAAGCCTTTCTTGCAAAAGTCACTCTGAGCTAGATTCCAAAGCTTGAGGATGAGTGCTTAAGGAATTAAACCAATTCTGTCCACTGAAACAAGGACTCTAGAGGACCATCCACCTCCACCCAGAACTGAATGAGGGAATCCAGAAGCTTAACACCTCCACTCTCAATAATTGTTTCACACAATGGTTCCGCGCAATCCTGGGAATCTAGAACCTGTTGGAATATAAAAAATGCATAAAAATTTTCCTTACTTTGATAATTACTTGTGTTGTTCTTATTAACTTTTTTATGTTGTTCTTTTATCTTAGTTCATCAAACAATTACCAACAATAACACAAAGATCAAGGATACCAGGTGTAGGTGGGCAACCAGAGCAAAACCCCTATCTAGGGGAAAACCCAGTCAACAACTCTTCCTTCAATAGTTTCACGAGATGATCCAAGACTCTTTGACCTAGATACAAACTTCCTCCAATCACCAAGTCAACGCTTCCCTTCTTTTGCAAATGATGACCTTCCTGCAACAACTTTGACCTAGAACAGTAGCAACAATACTTCGATCTAGCAGTTATCTTGATTTAGACGCAACAACAACTTCGATCTCGCAACAACTTTGACCTAGCAGTAACTTTGATCTTGATGCAACAACAACTTCGACCTTGATGTAGTAGCACTTTCGACTTTGATGCAACAACTTTGACGTTGATTTAGTAACTTCGATCTTGATGTAGTAACCTTGTAAGTTCACACGTGTGAGAGAGAAGACCCAAAAAACTTTGAACTTGTACTCCTCTTCCTACATTTTCGTACGCTACAACTTCTCTTGCTTGTATATCGAACTTGTGAGTGGATGCTCCAAATGAATCGAATTGCACTGTATATATGGCCTCTTTTGGAGTTCGAATTACCTTCATGTGGGGGTGAGGATCGACTTGGTGTGGAGGTGACAAATTACATATTTGACTTAAAAATAATTCTTTTTACATGATTCAAAAGCCCATGAAGGGTCTCATAAAAGGACAATGACTCTGATGACTCAATATAAATCCTATAAGTCCTCAATGAGGACTTTGACTTAAAACATGATGACCCAAGCATGAAACCCATGCTTTAACAAGTCATAATAATAATGATATATATATATTTTTTGATAAATACATTCCATTATGACTGAAATACAATTATGAAGACCGAACTTAGTTACATTCTTCAACACCCCTTATTAACTAGGGAGGTATTCATAATGACATATACAAGTACAAGGAAGATCTCAAAACATATGAACCATGAAAATTTTAGGCGCTGCGATGCCATGGACTAGATTCATGATCAAGGCAATCTATCCAGGGCCTTGAATAATTTAGACACTCATGGTGTCACAAACTAGATTCCTGACCAGGGCAATCTATGAGGGTGGGACTAAGATGGACTAAAGCTTTTAACCTCTTTAGGTACCATCAAGCTTACTTGCTAACCATCAACCCAGGGATTCAGGTGCGTAATGCAAAACTAGAACTTTATGACCAACACCACCCTCCCTACTCCTGAAACTAGACATCAACACATAGTGCCGACCATATGTCCTCCCAGACAATGTGTATCACATACAAAGGCTTAACACTCCCAATTATTCAAATAGACAGAAAATCCATCCCGATCAAACAGATCGGTAACAAAAAATCTCTCCCAATCAAACATATTGGTAACAACAAGCATGTAAAACATGCTTCCAAAACTCCGAGAGATTTACCTGTACAAACACAACCCTGATCAGTAACAATCTTTCAAATGCACACAAGTAAACACAAACCTTAGGGGTCTTCAAACATCTTGATGTTACTTCTCATATTTTCACAGTAGGACTTAGATGCTTCCCAAACGAATCTTGACATGAGATTCCTCAATCATACAACTTCCTTTCCTACTTCTCATGCAATGACATTCTACAATTAGATCTTGCATTCCTTCATTCAACAACACTTCAATATACATTCTCCAATTTCTTCTTCAAGATATTCATCATGACTATAATATGCCCTCCCTCTTAACTAGGGAGATTTCTTCTATTCATGCTCCTTCTTAACTTAGGGAGATCAACTTTCTTTTAGGACATCGAAGAATCTTTCATGGCTTGCATCTTTCTTATCAAAGTTATCTTGATCATCTTCCTTCATCATGCTTATCGATCAAATCAAATTTACTTACGAACATCTTCACCAGCTTGAAGATTATGTACCCGCACAACTTAGATAGAAGTACAACCAAATACATAGAAGCATGAAGTTAACCATATCAGAATCATACAATAATGGAAGCATTAGACTCTAAACACCAAATACCTAAACTTAGTTAGGTTCATAATCAACAATAGACACATACTTATATACTTCAACTTCTTACTAGGGTTTTGTCATCAACCCTAGATCAAATTTACTTATGAACATCTTCACCATCTTGAAGATTATGTACTTGCACAACTTAGATAGCAAGTACAACCAAATACATAGAAGCATGAAGTTAACCATATTAGAATCATACAATAATGGAAGCATTAGACTCTAGACACCAAATACTTAAACTTAGTTAGGTTCATAATCAACAATAGACACATACTTCTACACTTCAACTTCTTGCTAGGGTTTTGTCATAAACCCTAGATCACATCATTAAAACTTAAAGATATCAGTCTCAATATATCTAGGGTTTCAATATTTTCTTTAGAGATATGATTGACTCTTCTATGACATATTTTGCAAAACCTAGAAGCAATTCAAACAATTACCATTCTACAATGCATCTAACAAGTTTTAGAATTCATATGTTAGACCTCTACTAGGATTTAATGCAAACCCTAGATTTCATCAATGAGACATTAGGCCTTAATAATCAACACCAATCATGACACAATCTCAAGTTTCAATAATATGACCAACTTTTCACATCATCACATTTGAAACAATCACATCATATCCTAGAATATCAAACTTCAACTAGGGCTTAGTTACAAACCCTAAAACTATGATTATCAACAATATACATATCTAGGATTTCATAATCATGCATATCACAACAACATATATCAGGCAAACCCAAGACACAAATATCAATACATTAAAGTTAGACATATAACAAAATTGATCATGCTACCGTTTTGATCAGACAGATGATACTCTAGATATCATAAGGGTTTTACTCATAAATCTTAAAAGATCTAGGATTTCAATGTTTAGACATTACCATCCAACCCTAAAGGACTAGGGTTTCCATAGTAATACCGCAACTCCAAACATGACTTTACCATCAAAACCCCAAAAAAGAATATATTTTTTTTCTATATTTCATCAATAATCCTAAGTAGATTAGGGTAGAGAAATGTCTTTTCGGATTAATCACATTATTATGAATTGGTCGACGTTTTAAACCAACGATTGTGGTTTATCCTCAAGACAAGATGAAAAAACCTTGATCTATCATTAGAATAAAAAGTAAGGATGCAATCGACATACCCTTAGGTTAGGATTTTACTAAGAACCTTTTTAGGGTTCAACAAAATGAAGAATAATTTTAATGAGGGTAGATTCAATCTAATGATTAATCACCCAAATAAGAATATTTATGATTCAAAGGTTCTAAACATAACATTGTTAGTAATGTAGAGTGGATTTATTAAAATGAATGAATATACCTTTATCATGAAGAGAACAAAGCTTATGGTCTAATTAAAAGGAATGAATATACCTTTATCATGAAAAGAACAGAGCTTATGGTCGAAGACAAACCTTTGAGTAGATTCTTAACAAACCTTTTCGGACATCAATTTCAATTGAACTTCTATCATGCTTTGTCGTGTGAGGTCTCCTCCATAACCATTGACTATTCAGCAAGCCTTTCCCAAACAAGAAAAATATGAAAAGTAATGTTATTAACATTTAATACAAACATATCTAGATACGAAAGGGACATCAAATATAAAAGATTAATACAAGGAGTAAGATACTTATCTTTGGAAAATGTTGAGGACTCCCTCTCAATCCAATCTTGAGGGATACTTATAACTTTATCAAAACAATTCAAAAATGTTTTTCCAAAGCATGTTAAACCTATAAATACTAGAAATCAAAGCATAGATAAAAACAATCAAAACTTAGAGTCAAGGATATAAATTTCCTAAGAGTCACTGGAAAATAGGTCTTTGATCTTCCATCTTGTTCTTCTTTGGTGAACCTTCTTCAACAACATTTGCTTGATCCCTGTTTCTCCTTTTACTCCTAGGACACTCCAAGAAGGTAGCATTCTATCTTGGATAGGTCTACCTTCCTCCTTGGCCCTTTAGACTTCTTGAAGGTTCCTTTGTTCTTATGATGAACAGAGTAGGCATTTGAAACATTCTCCTTTTCATTCTCTTTGTTGGTTACTAGTGAAATTCTCACTTCTTCTTGACTACATGCATTCCATAATTGTTCGAATGTAGGACTTTCCCTCCAACTGTTGATCCCTAAAGCAAAGACACCTCAAGGTGGTGGAAATCCCAGAAGTGCAACAATCACGAGTTCTTTTTCAGGTACTATCTCATCTATGGCTTGGAGATCATCTCTAATTCAGCTATCCTTACAAATAAGGAAGCCAAAATATCATCCTTTGTCATTTTCATGGTCCTTGGTTCATTTTTAAGACTTGCAACTTGACCAAGATTCTTGATGGCGAACAATTTGGATAATGCTTCATACATCTCTTGAGCGGAGTCTATGTTGGAAATGTATGGGATAAGGTTATCCTTCATACTATCTACCATTAGTCTCATAGCCAATATTTCCAATTCTCTAAACTTTGCTTTATTTTCATCACTTAACCCTTCTGTAGGTTTCTTCAGTTTGCCTTTGAATAAATCCAAGACTTTATTCTTTTCGAGGATGAGATCTATCTTGTTATTCCATGCCCTGTAATTTGATGCTATTTTTAATTTGTTTTCTCCCTTTATTGAGTTAGACATGGTTTTTAAGGATAGTAGGCTTCTCTCCTTACATAATCCTCTTTGATGACCCTTATTCCACTTTTTGAGATTTCCTTATTCTCCTTTCAATAGATCTTCAAACTTCCTTTTTCCTTCTTCTTCACCTTAGCTCTAATACCATGTTGGAAAATGTGAAAGGCATAAATATTTTCTTTACTTCGATAATTACTTGTGATGTTTTCATGTTTTTATTAACTTTCACGTGTTCTTCTTTTATCCTAGTTCATCAAGCAATTGCTAAAACAATAACACGAAGATCAAGGACACCTAATGTAGGGGGACAACCAGGGCAAAACCCCTATCTAGGAGAAAGCCCAATCAAGAACTCTTCCCTCAATAGTTTCATGAGATGATCCAAGACTCTTTGACCTAGAAACATACTTCCTCCAATCACCAAGTCAACTCTTCTCTTCTCTTGCAGACGATGACCTTCCAGCAGCAACTTCGACTTAGAACAATAGCAACAATACTCCGATCTAGCAATTATCTTGATCTAGACGCAATGACAACTTCAATCTAACAACAAATTCAACCTCGCAGTAACTTCGATCTTGATGCATCAAAAAGTTCAACCTTGATGCAGTAGCACTTTGACCTTGATGCAGTAGCACTTCGACCTTGATGCAGTAACTTCGATCTTGATGCAGTGACTTCGATCTTGATGCAGTAGCACTTCGACCTTGATGCAGTAACTTCGATCTTGATTCAATAACCCAATAAGTTCACACGTGTGAGAGAGAAGACCCAAAAAACTTCGATCTTGTACTCATTCTCTTCCTGCAATTTCGTACACTGCAACTTCTTTTTCTTGTATATCGAACTTGTGAGTGGATGATCCAAATGAATCGAAATACACTGTATATATAGCCTCTTCTGGAGTTCGAATTACCCTCATGTAGGCCGACATGAACAGGTGATGGTTGACTTGGTGTGGAGGTGACAAATTACATATTCGACTAAAAATTAATTTTTTTTACATGATCCAAAAGCCCAAGAAGGGTCTAATAAAATGGAAAATGAATCTAATGACTCAATATAAATCCTAGAAGTCCTCAATGGGGAATTTGAACTAAAACATGATGACCCAAGCATGAAACCCATGCTTTAATAAGTCATAATAATAATGATAAAAATTTCTTTTTCTTTCTTTTGATAAATACATTCCATTATGACTCAAATACAATTATGAAAACCAAACCTAGTTACATTCTTCAACATAACCTACTGTAGAAACCAGAAAACAAGCAAAGGGGGCTAAATAAATCTCCTTACTAGGAATCCAAGGAACAAGCCTCCACCAAAGCTATCAAGGAAATCCAGAGAAAGCTATCTCCACCCTCCATCCTTGAAGGATTTTCAACGACTACTATCCTCACCTGAGAGATATTATTCCACCTCCTAATGCTTGACTAAATGATTTATTTACTCGTGTTTTTGTAGCAAAACAAAGCTATATCCTATTTTTCCCATGCACTATGGCTTTGTTTCTCCCTCTATAGTGCAACCATTTCTTATTTTTCGTCTTCCTTAGGGTTTCTCCTCTTGTTCTTGTTTAGTAGTGCTCTCTTTGTGCTCTCTTTTTTCCTTCCCTGTTTGCCTCATTTTGTGAGAATACCCCTTTTCGAATGATGTCCTTTTGCTATCATGCTGCGACCATTTTGGTTGCGTGGAAAGACACTCTTGTTTCCCCTTCCATCTCGATCATGGTGGTTCCGTCTTCATGTGGTCGTGGGGATGTTGTTGTGATAGCTCCCCTTTCCACTTCCTATTTGTTGACTTCAGGATGTTAGTCCTACCTACACAAACCATCCTACCTTTTAATTCTGTTTTTCTACCTTATGAATTTATCTAAGGTAGGCATGGTTCCCCTTTCCTCTTGTCCAAATCCATTAATTGATATGATCAATCCAATTTAAAGAATACCTACCAACCATTCAAGTCTGTGATAAAAAAGTAGAACTTCCTTCCAATCCCAGGGAATCTCATTCCTCAAAATTTGGAATTTGTATCTCAATTATCATGCCTTTTTAATTACAATCAAGGTATATGAAATATTTACAATGAAGGAGAATTAGCCTATGGATGTCACATGGAAAACAAAATTAATGAAAATATGCAATAAATGAAAAGTACGATGGGTGAAATGGAAAGTAGGATGGTTGAAAAGAAGGAAGAAATAAAATACATGAGGGAAAAAACAAAAATATCTACGAATTCCATGGAAAGTATTCTCTAAAAGATGCTTCCTAAAAGAATATGGAGACCCAAGTGAATCATGGAAATGAGAAGAAAAATTCTGTTGGGACTCAATCATATATAGGGGTTATTTTATCACAATTTGAGAATACACATATTGAATCACATAATCATGATCCTTCGTCTCTCCAAGATCCTCATAATGGTTCAACTTGGCACCAAGAAACTACCTTTCAAAGATCAATATGAGACATTTTGATGTTAAATATCCTATAACATGGATATTCTTGATGGAGCAATACTTAGATCTACACCAAGTGTCAACCTTACAAAAGGTAACTATTGCATCCTTGTATTTAGAACATGATCAATTTGTATGGTAGCAATGGAGTGGTTAAAGGAAAAATGATTCTATTATATCTTAGTCCATTTTTATGGAGGAATTGATAACACATTATGAAGATATGCATTGTTTAGTCAATTCAAAAACTTTCAACAAAGAGGTCTAATCACAAAATTTAGGTCTTAGGGGAAATAATATTTGAGAGGATAATTTGTTTGACTTATTTATGGGAAATTTAAAGGATAACATCCAACATGAGGTGTATCACTTTGAACCTAAATCCCTATAGAACAATTGTGTTGGGATTCAATCACATATTGGGAGTATTTTATCACAATTGGAGAACACAAACTTTTAAATTACAAAATCATGATTATTCATCATTCTAAGATTCACATCTTCAAAGGTTCAACTTGGCACCAAGAAAATACTTCATTTCGAAGATCAATATGAGGAAGTTTGATGTTAAAGATCCTATAACATGGAGCAATACTTACATCTACACCAAGTTTCAACCTCAGAAAAGGCATCTGTTGCATCATTCTAATTAGGAAGGATCAATTCGTATGGTGCTAATGGATTTGTTAAAGAAAAAACGATTCTATTGTATCTTGGTCCATTTTTACGAAGGAATTAATAACAAATATGAAGATTTTACGAGAAATACATTATTTAGTCAATTGGTAAATCTTCAACAAAGAGGTCCAAGTCTAAAAGTAAAGTCTTAGGAGAAAGAGAATTCAAGGGGATAATTTGTTAGACCTATTTATGATAAATTTAAAGGAAAATATACATGAGATTCATCTCTTTGAACCTAAATACCTAGAGAATGATTTGAGTTAGACAAAGAAAGTTGAAAGTAAAAAAATGGCTACTATAAGATTGGGCACTAACAACTATAGAGAGCATGATGCACACTCTCCTAAATTCAATCAACTTACAAGGTTGACACCTCAAAAAATGGATGAAATAAGGGAAAAGTAAATATGTTTCAATTGTGATAGGAAGTATAGAAAGGGTCATAGATTATAGTGAAAATAAAACATTCTACATAGATTATGAAGAGGAAGAAGATCAAGAATTGGATCCATCTCAAGACCTAGAACTGGAAGAGACTACTCCAACCATACCTTGTCATGAACTACTTGGAATTAGTACTCCAAATACCCTCAATATATAAGGATATATAAAAAATACTTAGGTAACGATGTTGATTTATCCTGATAGTACCTATAACTTCATCAATTGCAAATTAGCAACATTCTTAATTGTTTTGTATTTCTAGCACTATACTTTCAAGCAATGGTTGTGAATGGGGGTACCATATATTTTTCAAGGAAGCACCATAATATTAAGCTCAATATGTAGATTATATATTGGAAAACCCTATGATTGTGATTTAAATGGGTGGTGTTGGTGTTGTATCATGGGTCCAATGGTTACAATAATTGGGAACAACGACCCTTAATTTTTAGGACCTTTTCATGAGATTTTACTCAGATGGAAATAAAATTGAACTCATTGATATCCAAGGGAAACCGTCTAAAGTGATAATCTTTAACAATATGGCAAAATTACTAAAAATGAGACAACATGGTGTAATTGCACAATTGTGCTAACTATATGTTTAAACATCTATATACTTTTCTAGAATAGGCCTCCACAAACTTATCAACAATCATTTTAATTTATTTGGAGATATGCCTAAGGGTCTTCCTTCTACTCGAGATAATGGCCATGATATTCAC
Organism: Pinus albicaulis; assembly: GCA_034641835.2. Classification (NCBI taxonomy): domain Eukaryota; kingdom Viridiplantae; phylum Streptophyta; class Pinopsida; order Pinales; family Pinaceae; genus Pinus; species Pinus albicaulis. The sequence goes on along the minus strand of CM076573.1, from coordinate 535,829,292 downwards.
TTGCAACTAGGAGATGTATTTCCCAACATTAGGCCTTACCGGTACCCATATGCACAAAAGAGTGGGATTGAATGTATTATTTAGGAAATGTTAGAGGCTGGCATCATTTAACCTAGCCAAAATTCCTTCTCTACACTAGTGGCGATGGTTACAAAAGAGGATGGTTCATGGAGCATGTGTACATATTACAAACATCTCCAAAAAAATGACAATTAAAGATAAGTTTCCTATTCTGGTCAGTGATGAATTATTAGATGAATTTCAAGGAGCAATTTTTTTGTACTAAGTTTGATTTTCTCTTTGGATATCATAAAATTAGGATGAGGCACAAATACATTCTTAAAAAAACTTTTAGAGTGGATGAAGGCATTATGAATTTTTGGTGGTGCCATTTAGACTTACTAACGCACCTCAACTTTCCAAAGTTTGAGGAACTCTATTTTCAAGCCCACCCTTTAAAAATTTGTGCTAGTATTTTTTTAGGATATACTAATCTATAGAAAATCCTGGGAAGAACATGTACAACATGTTTACATGGTCATAAAACCATTGGAAGAGAAACAACTATATGCAAATTCTTATACATGTTCCTTTGGTGTTCAAGAAGTGGAATATTTGGGTCATATTGTATCTCAAGATGGTGTCAAAGTAGACTCTAACAAAACTAAAGCTATGATGGAATGGCCAATGCCCAAAACCTTGAAGAATATTACATCCCTATCTAATATGAAGGTAGTTCAAATTAAAAATAGACCATGATAGTTTGAAGTACTATAGGTATAGCCAAGTCCGAAGTAAAGAATTTAACCATAGTAGTAGTATTTCAACTCACAAAGTGTGCCAATTTTTTCTCTTTCTCATCCTTATAGAGAAAGTGCATTATTGAAAAATTTCATGGAAGTAGTTCAAAAGCTACATGAAATCCCAAGATTTTTGTAAGTGATAGAGATGTAATTTTCGTTAGATTTTTGGTCTGAATCATTTTCTCATTCGAGTACTTAATTGTCTCATAGCTTGTCTTATTATCCTCAATTTGATTAACAAGTTGATATCAAGAATGACTTTATAAAATGAATTTCTCATTATTTTTATCCGATAAATAGAACAAAATATGTCAAATTGTTGCCATTGGAAAAATGATGGTACAATGTATCCTTCCATACTTCATAAAAAATGTCCCCATTTATGGAAATTTATGGATATCACCCTCCTTCCATCACATCACCCTTCAGAGGGAAGAAAAGGCTTATGTAGTGGAGGCCCACATAAATAAATGACAAGAGCTTCTCAAACTATTGAAGGATAACCTCGTGATAACTCAAAATAGGATGAAACAACAAGTAGATCAATATCACAGTGAATGTGAATTTTAAGTAGGGATTTAGATATTTGTGGCTAAAACCATACAAGAAAATGTCCATCAAGAAACAAAACTAAAGATAATAAAGTGGAAACCTATTACTATGGTCCTAATAAGCTGTTTTAGAGGATTGGAGTTGGAAAGTATAACTAGGTTCGGTCTTCATAATGACTAGTAATTATGAATTTATGTAATGAAGAAGAAAAAAATAATAAAATGTATTTTGTAAATGCTCGCGTCATGAATTTCAGGAGAAAGGAAGTTTTTATAAGTCAAATACTTCTTGATGTCTTTATGGGTTTGTCATTTTGTCATAAATGTATAATTTAGAGTCATGTACATGAAGTAGAGTTACACTTGTAAAGGAAAATTTGTTGATAAAAATGTATGCTACAAACCCTTGTCATGCTACTCCAAGAAGCCAGCTTAATAGTGCTGGGTATACTCCTTGATCTAGTCGGCCTATTTACAGTTGGTCATGTCGGCCTATAATAGAGACAATCCCTATATAAATAGGGACTATGACCTCACTTTATCACCATGATTTTTCAGATTGGGTCTGAGTACAAAAAAGTGCGAATAAAGGAATCTCTTTGTGGTAAAAGGACAAGAGAAGAAGTTAACGAAAGTAAGAATGATTAATCTCTTTCACATAAACTGAAGGAAATCATAGTAGTTCTCAAGTAGACCGGAGGCAATCTCAGTAAGGATCAAAACTATAGTAAGTGTGAAGGAAGGGCCTCTTTGTAGTGCAAAGAAGGAAGACTTCCCAACGAAGGAAAAAGAGATAGCAAGAAGTGCTCAAGGAAGGTTATACAAGGTTCAGTTAAGAGGAAATACACTTCTGGTATAGAAGACAGGGACTGAAGGATACATAACATAGAAGTAATAATCTCTATTCAGTGCATCAATGGTACAAAAATAGGAGGCTTATGAAGAGGTCTCTAGGAGGCCGAGATTAGACCAAAGAAAGGTAAAGAAGTAGTTCACTGTTTAGAGATAGGAACCGATTTTCGTAGAACTGATGCAAAGCAGTGTAGAAGATAAGGATTAGCAAGAGAAGCCAATAAGAGCAGTGACAAGGGTTTTGGAGGCATACTAGTGTCAGGGGTTTATGTCATGGTCATGATACTTGTCAATTGAAGATATAGAATAAGAATTGCTTTCCGGTTTTCCTCTCCAAGAGGGAGAGGTTTTGGCCCTGGTTCGGAGAGCCAAAATTTTGTGTTTCTTGTGTTTTGATAATTGTCTTTATGAAGAACATAATAAGCTAATGAAGAAAAATATCTAAGTAATAGAAGCATAACAAGTATACACAAGCAATTATCAAGTAAGAGAATTTAATTAAACATTGCACTGCTAAATTCTCAACATGGGATCATATCTAAGGTGCTAAGAGAATTTAATTAAACATTTCCCTACCAAATTCTCGACATGGGATCATAGCTAAGGTGATAAGAAAGGGCTGTTTGGAAAGAAGACACGCAAGGATCAATTTTCAAAAGAAGGATCTACTTTGCAAAAGTATATATCTAAGAATATCTTCATTCATTCAAGAAGGAGCAATTTGAAGAAATTGGAGAAGTCCTCAAGCCATCTCAAGAAGACAAAAGACCTTACTTAAATAACTTATACATCAAGGTCCTTTTGAGAGGTGATATTTATCTTCAAGGAATCTAAATTTATCTCGTGATTGAAGCCAATTCAACACTATTGGATTCATCATCAAGCCATTCTTGATCATCATAATCATCAAGGATCCAAGATGATATACCTCTTTAAACCACTCTTAAAGAAGTATATTTAAGAGGTAGCTCATGATGCTATATGTTGTTATATCATTCACCCTCCGAGTCCTAAGAAATCTTATAAAGGCGGATCACCCGACAACATAAAGAGGTGAATAGTTTAAAAGATGTGAGGGGGTAAATATGAAAAGAGATCCATATATGAAAGGGGATAAGGCACTATATTATAAGGAAAATTGGCGGCAAAGTTTTAACCGAAATAAAAAAGGTAAAGGTGCAAGACAGTGGTACTACCCGGGGCCCGTCCATGTTCCACACATTCATAAGAGAGGGACACGTGAAAAAATTCCGGGGGGGTCAAGGATGGTAAGGGGAAGGCATAAGCTCCCCCCCCCCAAGAATCCTGATGATGTGGTAGAAAAAGAGACTCGAGTTAAATACTATGCAGGGGAAGCGGCTGCAGGTATGAAGCTGCTACAAAACCCCTCTGGCTTTTCTAGTGGGCTCGATCACGATGTACACCTATCACTACGATCCAATGGTAAGGTAAGTCCTAGGACACCCAGTACATGACCAGTACCGGCATTTAACCCGACGCGTGGTATGCACCTAACCGAAATCTGATAGCAAATAACCAGATGCCACGTGTCTCAGTGTCGACGTCCTTATGACGTCAACCCTACTAGCATCACCCTAATCTCGTTTTCCGTGCTGTTTTCGAGTTGTATAACCTTGTTCCGTGATTTACTGTGGTAAAATACTTTCTTTTTATGGGTTACTGTATAAGCGAAAGCGCGAGCGCCCAGTACCAGGTTTTCCAAGTCGTTTTCAACCTCCCTGCGTCATTTTTCCCGAGCATTGTCCTTACTACGCAGGTATTCCATCCCTTTTGCACTATCAGATTTCCTTTCGCTTTTATTTTTTATAATGGTCATGGGTAAAGTCATGGTCAAGAAGTCAGAGCCCGAAACCCCTCAAGCTCGTGAGTCTAGGGCTGCCCCTGGACCTGAACCTTTCATAGATTTGCAAGCCCACATCCGAGACCCACAATACCCTCATTAGTAGTGTCAAGCCCGAGCTATTCAGAAATCATGTGGAAAATAGGGACAGGTTCCGAGTCGTTTTGTCCGAACTGTATCACCAAATTACTCCCCCTATCTACTCAGTGGTCGAATTTATTTTTTGGCTCAGAGAGGCTTACGATGAACGCCGGGATATGTTCCTATCCTCTCAGGGGAACAAAATATTCAGTATATCCCCCGGAAGCATCAGAAAATCTCTCTGCTACCCTACCAGTTCGAATTACGTCAGTTTCAATGAAATGACGCTATTTCGTCAGTTTTCTAAATTACCATGGAGGCAACAGAGCGATTTTGTCGCTGCTATTTCTGAATCTCGCTTCACAGCCTTCCCGTCTGCAGATTCAGTGCCCTTGTGTACATTCAAGGAGGACCTTCAGCCCACCCTTTCTCTCATTGCAGGACTATTAGGTATAGAAGGGGTCAAGCGAGTCTCGAAAGAGTGCATAGCCCTTTTATGGTTAATGTCGAAACCCGGTGTTGTATTGGACATCCCTGGTTTCTTGGCCTCCGCCATCCAAATTCAATTTCAAGACCTCTCAGATACCGGTCGTTTTCGTTTCTGTTCCATGGTCTTCTATCTTTTCCTCTTCCAATAGGCTGATAAGTTTGAGGGTTTGGGTTTAGAAAAAGTCTATAGGATAAATTCTCAGCCAAGAACTGTTTTTGACTGGAATCCCACAACACATCAGTTGGAAAATGGGGTGGGTTATTCAAGTTTCTTGAACGATTTTATGTCCATAGCTTATACCATTATCCATGATAATACTCCACCCAGGATTTTTCCTGAGCAGAAGAAATGGCTGTAGTACAGTGAGGCTGAAAGCACGAGAGACTAGTACCTATTTGATGAATACACTGAAATTAGGGTTTATAGTGCGGAAGTTTCCCCCTACAGATTGCCGATTTTTCCCGCCCTGTGGATTTATGCCTTGGAATACCTCCGGCAGACCTTGAAGGCTGACCAACTCCACTTCCTCCCTGTGAAAAAGGGGTTCATTCTCAAGCTTCCTACAACCATCGACCCCTTCATTGTTAACTCAAGGCATGCCCTTCCCATAGTGGAAGACTTGCTCAAGGGCATGGATTTAAGGCAAGGGAAAGCTTGGCCCTACGTTCTAAAAGGCATCATCTCAAATAAAAGGAAGAAGATTAAATCAACTCCTTATGCTCATGAAACTAGACCCTTCATTGAGTGGAGAGCTAATCTTGAAACCCGACCTTTGATTTCATAGATGGAGATTGATTCATCTATGACAGGGGAAAAAGGAGATACTACTTCAACACAAGAAGCAGGTCAGAAACAGGTGGAAGAGGTCAGTGCTTCAGGAGAAGGTTCCCCGCCTTCCAAAAGGCAAAGAACCAGAAACAATGAAGAAGAAAGTGCCGGAGAAGAGAAATTGCTGCAAAAAGAAACATTTTATGGTTAACCAGACAAGGGAAAAGCAGGTTTTGTGGTAATATGTGATGGTACATCATCTTCTTACTTCTCAGAAGTTTCACAAGCCATCACTGCTACTAGCTCCAGAGGGGAAAGTGAAAGGAAGGTGAGGAATAGAGCGGTCAGGGAAAATCACTTGTTTGAATTAGAGGGATATGTTGACAAGTATCATAATAGGTTTTCAGTTGCAATCGATATGGACAAAGAACAATTGATAATGGCCATGACTGAAGCGATTTTAGACCCAGATATTGGCACCACTAGCTATAGAGCTCTGGAAATAGCAGTAACCATGTCACAAGTCCCACCAATTGACAAGTGCAATTTGTTCCAATGTTTTGGTGATATGCTAAAGGATGAGGTGGTGAAGCTCTCCCTCACTCTGAGGAAGTTACAAATCAAGCATAACCAAGTGCTTGATAACCTCGGAATGGAGAAGATCAATTCTCGTGCACTCTCAAATGATTTACGCAGTCTCCAAGCAGTGGTGAAAGGAAAGGAGAGCGGTAAAGCAGACCCTCAAGGCCATCTCATCTCAGAATTGCAAAAGCAGGTTGCAACCCTAAAGCATAAGGTGAATATACTTGGCTCCCAACACGTACAAACTGCTTAATTAGCCCAGGTGGAAAAGGATAAGGCCAATCTGGCAGACTCCCTTTCCAAGGAAAGGGAAGAAAAGACTAGAATTTCTGGTGAGATGATCGCCCTCCAGGTAAAGATGGACGAGCCGCAGAAAAACTAGGATACACATGTATGCTCTACACCACCTCTTCAAGGGACCAGCTCACTCTCCGAGCAACTAACCATGGCGCTGGCCGAACTTTAAGTGGCGGAGAAACAGGTTTTAATGGCGCGACAGAAGATCAGCGAGCTTGAGGCCCTCGTCAAGGAGAATTCCAAGAAGGTAGCTGCTCTGCAGAAGGAGATAGAGGAGGGAAAGTAGCAAAAGTTATAGCAGGAGAAGAATATTCAAGACCTCACAAGTTGGATAAAGGGAAACATTACCCTTCTAGACGCTCGGCACTTGATTTGGACCGATATCATTATGGAAGTAAAGAAGCATTGGGTTTTCTTGACCATCATTGAAGAAAAGAGGGTCGCAGTGCACTTATTCAGAAGAACACTTCATGAAGGGAGTACTGACGCCTCAACTAGGGTCGAAAACGCTAAAAGGTATATTTATCTCTTAAATGATTTAAGTTCAGAAGATTTGGTTAAGCGAGGAATCAAGAGCAGGTTCAAGGAGGCGTCAGAATGTCAGAAAGTGATGGAAAAGGAATCTGCGCGCAGCTTTGCACTGAGTAGTTTGGAAAAGGTGGTGGCAAGTTTGGAATAGTTCAAAATGGTTTGGACCGAACTAACACTTGCCGGCCTCCCATCATGCTGGGAGCCTTCAAATGTAGTTCTGCAGCCGTTACCAGTGTATGAATGCCGGCTGGTAGAAGTGATGAATCAAACTGACATACCTTTCGAGAAGTCTGCCCGACTTAAGGCTGAAACTATAGTCTCAGTACTCAGTAAAGAATTCTCCCTCCTTCATCAGGTGAAATACAGGATACCCACTCAGGCGAGCTATACCGAACTTACTGAAGTTTACATTTGGGTTGAAACCTTCACCGCGATACCTGATCTTGCAGCCGACACCTGGCAGAGATGTACCAATCATGCGAGTTCGTTAGCCAGCTCTTTTGCAACCACAATAACACCTGTTTCAGCCACTGCCTTGACTCCTTCCCACCACTAAAAGTTGTTAACTCATGATTGGGCCCACGTGGCCTCTTGTTTTATTTCTTACTTTTCAATATTCGAGTGAAATTCATATTTCACTCTTGAAAATTTTACTTTCAGTTAGACAGTTGTGTTATTTTTATTAGAAACGTCCATGAGCCTGGTTTGTAAAATGATGGGAAGCGTTTCTACCCCATCATCAATTTTGATGTTTTGATCAGGACTTAAAAATGCATACAAGCACGTGGAGAAGATATTTTCCCAAAATATCTTTCTGCGTATGTCCATTGAAAACGCTATAAAAGCAGAAAGGAATGACATCTACAGGGTTCCAGATTTTCCAAAGAACTCACTAGTTAAAGGAATCTGTATGTATTTTGTCTGAATTTTGGATATCAATGTTGAAGATCCTGTTGGGATTCAGTGATAAGAAGCTTTGTTGATTTGGGTATTCTGATCTGAGTGATCCACAGTTTGTAGCTCTTCTTTATGTTTTTAATACACATGTTCATTTCACATATCTCCATATTTCTCATATCTATGTTCTGGAATGCGAGTGCTCATATCTTTAAATGTGAATTTATCATTATAGATACTCATGTTTACTCATGTGTAGTACTTTAAATATGGATCAGGCAGGATATTATGTTTCATTCTCCACCTCTTCCATCGTTCCTTTGATGTTAACTGCAATGGATCCTTGTCTTTAAAATTGTTCTCATATATGGATTCTTATCTTTGCATAGGCCCAGTATATGTGAATTTTTCCTCTGGATAAGCCAATTTTACAGGTAACATTTATTACATTTTCTTACACAGTCATCACCAAACTTTTATTAATATCTGTGAGTCATTTCAGAATTCAGCCCCCTTTACAGCGTTCTGTCTTAGAGTTGTCGGATACATTTATATATTGAATTTTGTACTGTGTTACTACAGTCTCATAGTTTTTGTGTTTTATTTTTGGGTCTTGGTTCCATTTTCATCAAACCATTCATCCAAGTGATTATAGCATGAGGGCCTTGTAATGTCAACTCCTATCAGTTGAATCATATGCTCCTTGCGGTTAAGATGTCCTAGGCATTGGTCTTTATACAAATCAAGACTGTCTCTAGGAGTTACAACACTATCTACATCATCATCAACAAGGAAGCTGATGGAAGAAGAAAAACATCTACTCAAGTATCTTTGTGAATCTATCAAAATGTCGTTTTGAAAAGAAAGCAACAAACTTGTTAGGATTTCAAACTTTCTAGCATGGAAGAAAAGGACAATGAAGTCATGCCAAATACATTAAGGGAGACACATAAGATCCTAGAGGATTCTTATAGAATATACAAAGGACCATCCCCTATGTATCAAAACTAGAATCTTCAAAAAAATATATGACAAAATTGGTGGAGCTATTCTCGGGGAGTACTGTAGGAGAAGTGATATCTCTGAGATAAGAACTATACAGGTTAAATATGTCAAGAGAAGGAATAAATTCATACTATATGAAGTACAATATCAATTGCAGGAGTTGAGAGAAGCAATGACTACAGTAATGCTGAATGCTCTATCGGAGGGCTTGGGAAACTTCACTTCAAGCATCTATGGGAAGAGATGAGCAACACCATTCCATGATCTATGGTCTCTATGTAAGATAGAAGAGACGAGGTTAAAAGCTAAAGTTTATATATGATCAAATGAAGAGAATCAAACCTATGCTTCCATGTCAAAGGGAATATTTGATAAGTTTGGTCCTTAGAAGAAAAAGAGAAACATGGATAAGTGATGATGATATATATATAATGAAATTGGGAACTATAAGAAAGACTGTCCTAAAAATAAGGACATGAGGAAAATGAAGGAAGCCCATGTTGTTGGAGAAATCGAAGAACCTGATTCAAAGAAGCCTAACAAAGAATAAGTGAAATATCTCTACTATGATTGAGATAATATTCCTCTTTAAGAGGTATCTGTTGGTTATAAAATAGTATGTTAGCAAACATTGTATATTAGGAATGTAATCATGATAGAAGCATTGAAGAAGGAACACTTGTCATAGGAGGATGTCTGCAATACACTTATGCAACGACTATGCCATGAAAGAAGTAACTCTTGGGAACCTCATCAAATAAGTCATCCAAGACGAGGCTCATCATACATTGAAAGAATTTTTTTTCCAAAATAAGGATATTCAAGGTCTTTAAGATTATCTGATAGAATCCTCATTGAAGGATTCACTGATCTAGAGAGGAAGCAAGGGTTTCATCAGGAACTCCAACATGTGAAGTTCATGGAATGATGGTATGCTGAAATAAGAGATGAAGCAGATCAAGGGATTGAAGACATTCCAATCAAGGAAGCTACTGAAAGAATACTAGATTACTTGAAGGTAAATGAGGTATGTATGCTTGTATTTATTATTATAATTGTTGGGTATGTGTTATATTCTTTCCATGACTAGCCCCATGCGCTGTACATTGCGCCGGGCGTAGCAGGGGGGCCACAAGGGGGGAGGCAACCCCCACTGTTGTGGTCCGGGGCAACGCCCCGGTGAAAATTTGTTTGGTGTGCGGACCCACTCATAGGCGGATCCACCCATGTTTTGTGCATGATTTTGCACATGGTTTTGGGGTACGATGGTTTTCGGCCCCTGGTATTTTGTAGATCTGGTCAAGGGAACTATGGTTATGTTCTAATCCAGGGTTAATAGATTGGGGTTTATGTATGCTTCGGCATGTATATATATGTGTTGTAACACTAAAAGGAATATAATGAAAAATCAAGCTGGTCGTCCCGATTTGGGATCCAGGGGAAAAAATCTGTGTTTATCTGTTTTATGTTTTATGCTCTCGCTATTGTTTATTTTCTATTATAAGATTTGTGTGTAGATAATTTCTGTTCAGGGTTAAAACCTACATTTGGTATCAGAGCTGTTTCGGCTTCTAGGGGATGCCTTTGCTGCTGAGGGTTTTTGCTCGGGCCTGAGGTAGACCCTGTTCAGTGGGAGATCTACGGGATCGATTCTTGCGGTGAAAGAAGATGGCGAGCGGCGGGAAGATAGAGATCAAGAAATTTAATGGTCAGAGTTTTGAGTTGTGGAAGCTCAAGATGGAGGATATTCTCGTGGATAAAGATCGCGATCTGCGAGATCCAGTACTAAACCAACAACAATGTCAGATGAAGACTGGAAGAAGTTGGATCAGAAGGCAAAGAGCACAATATGGTTGTGTGTCTCAGATTTAGTATTGTTGAATGTGTCTAGGGAAGCTACGAAGAAGAATTTGTGGGACAAGCTAGGGACTTTGTACCAATCTAAGTCTTTGGGAAATAAATTGTTCCTATGGAAAAAGCTGTATAACTCGAGGATGAAGGATGAGGATGAAGGATGGAGACTTGGTGACAGAGCATCTGAACGCCTTCAATACTATGGTAAGTCAACTATTATCTGTTGATATTAAAATATCAAATGAAGATAAGTGCATCAGTTTTTTGTGTCCTCTACCAGATTTGTGGGACAGTCTAGTTATTGCAATAGGTAGCAATACAACTACCTTGAATTTTGATGACATTGTCTCAACTCTCATTGCCGGGAGTGAAATGAGACTTTATAGAAATATGCGGCCGTAATGGAGATGCCTTATCCGTACGAGGAAGGTCCCAAAACAAACAAGAATAAGGTTTTGGAGGGAGATCCAAATCTAGAGGGAGATCTAAATCTCCTAAATTTTTTACAAAGGCCGGAAATGTGGAAAGGAAGGGCACTACAAAAAGGAATGCGCATCTAAAGCTCCTAAGAAAGGAAAGGGATCTAATGATGCTCCTTCAGAGGCAAACCACTCTTGATGAAGGTGGGGACGTGTAGTTGGCTTCTTCTTCAAATACACATGTAGATCATGAGTCATGGTTGATTGAATTAGGTATCCTTTCACTTCACTCCCCATAGGGAGTGGTTCTCACAAGTATGAGAAATATGTGGTGATGTCTTCCTATGGGATGATAGGAAGGCCAAAATCATCGAACGTGGAAAGGTCAAGCTAAAGCTGCAAGGTGGAAGGATTAGAACACTTCTTGGTGTTTTGCATATTCCTGCATTGGCCAAAAATCTGATTTCTGTAAGCAAGATGGATGATGCAGGTGTAAAAACAGTGTTCGAGAAAGATGCCTGCAAGATGGTTCGGGGAGCACTGGTATTAATGCGGGGAGTTCGGACTGGAACTCTATACAAGCTACAAGGTAGCGCTGTTATTGATGGGTGTAACAGTTCTATGGTTCCTGAAAGTGGATCGGAAAGCCTAGCTGTCTCTGGAGAAAAGACCATGCTATGGCATCAAAGGCTTGGACATATTGGAGAGAAGGGCCTTAGGATACTGCATAGAAATGGTATGGTAGAAGGTATGTCTAATTTCTCTCTAGATTTTGATTTCTGCGAACATTGTGTATATGGGAAGCAGAATCGGGTGAGTTTTCCTTCTGGTGCTAAGAGGGCGAACAAGATATTAGAACTTGTGCACAGTGATGTGTTTGGACCTGTGTCAGTTCCATCACTGGGAAAGTATGTGTACTATGTTTCATTCATAGATGACTTCTCAAGGAATACATGGATACATTTCTTGAGGAAGAATCTGAAGTCTTTGACAGATTTAAAGAATTTAAGGCTCTGGTGGAAAACCAGACAGAGAAGAAGATAAAGGTGCTGAGGACAGATAATGGTGGGGAATTCTGCAAGAAGGAATTTGAAGAGTTCTGTAAGAAGTGTGGTATAGCACGACAGAAGACTACTCCATACACACCTCAACAAAATGGAGTTGCAGAAAGAATGAATAGAACGTTGATGGAAAAGGCAAGAAGCATGCTCGGTGGTACTGGGTTAGGACAAGAATTCTGGGCAGAGGCAGTGGAGACTGCATGTTACTTAGTTAATAGATCACCTTCATCAGCGTTGGAGCATAAGACTCCACATGAGGTATGGACTGCTAAGAAACCCTCTCTTTCACATCTAAGGGTATTTGGATGTGATGCATATGTACATGTTCCAAAGGAGAAAAGGACCAAGTTGGATAATAAATCTGAAAGGTGCATCTTTATTGGGTATAAGGATGGTTTAAAAGGTTACAAGATTTGGAACCCGGAAACAAGGAAGGTTGTGTACAGCAGGGATGTGGTGTTTAGAGAGGTGATAGATGTTGTTAAACATGAAATCATACCAAAGGAACCTCAAAAGATAGAGTTTGAGCTAAAGGAGGATGAATCAGACTCTACAGCAGAAGAAGATTCAGAAGAGGAAGAGCCACAAACTCCAGCTTTGAGAAGATCAGTTCGAGAAAGAAGGCAACCAAAAAGGTAAGTCCATCTGCTTTTTGTTTAGGTTTTGCCTTAACTATAACTGATGATGATCCCAAAACTATCAAGGAGGCAGTAGATTCCGAGGATGGAAAACTCTGGAAGGAGGCCATGGTTGATGAAATGGCATCCTTGCAGAAAAATGAGGCATGGGATCTGGTGGAGTTGCCGGCTGGAAGGAAGTCCATTGGGAGAAAATGGGTGTTTAAAAAGAAGATGAATGTAGAAGGCAAGGTGGAGAAATACAAAACTCGGTTGGTAGCAAAAGGTTATTCCCAGGTGCTGGGAATTGATTTTGGTGATATTTTTTCTCCTATTGCCAAAGTTACTTCTATTAGATTACTTTTATCTGTTGCTGCTGCATTTGATTTTGAGATAGAACAGATGGATGTGAAGACAACATTTCTTCACGGGGATGTAGAAGAGGAGATCTACATGAAGCAACCTGAAGGCTTTATGGTGAAGGGTAAGAAAGAACTAGTATGCAGGTTTAAGAAGTCTCTGTATGGGTTAAAACAGTCACCAAGGATGTGGTATCAGAAATTTGATACCTATATACGAGGACTTGGCTTCACCAGAAGCAAGGAGGATCACTGTGTTTATTTTAAATTAATTGGTGACCGTGTTATTTATTTGGTCTTGTATGTGGATGATATGTTGTTGATTGGAAATGACAAAGAAATTATCCAAGATTTGAAGACCCAACTGTTCTCCAAATTCGACATGAAGGATCTTGGTGCCGCAAACTATATTTTGGGCATGGAAATTAAGAGAGATCGGGCAAAGAGGAAGCTCTGGTTAAACCAGAGGAAGTATGTCGAGACTATATTGCAGAGGTTCAATATGCAGGATAGTAAATCGGTGAATGTTCCTATTCCTGTAGGTGTAAAGCTATCTGCCGAACAGTGTCCCAAGACACAAGAAGAAGAGGAGGATATGTCCCGTGTTCCATATGCAAGTGCAGTGGGTAGCCTGATGTATGCAATGGTCTGTACTAGACCAGACATTGCACATGAAATGGGAGTATTGAGCAGGTTTATGTCAAACCCAGGGAAGGAGCATTGGACAGCAGTGAAGCGGGTTTTCAGATATTTACGTGGCACTAGTGATTATGGCTTGTGCTACCAGGGAAGACCAGGATTGGAAAGAATGTTGGAAATTCATGGTTTTGTTGATGTAGACTGGGCTGGAGATCTGGACCAAAGAAGATCTACAAGTGTGTATGTGTTTAGCCTATTTGGAGGCGCAGTCAGTTGGATGAGTAAAAGACAGTCTGTAGTGGCTCTTTCAACTACAGAGGCAGAATACATAGCAGCCACTCATGCAAGCAAGGAAGCAATTTGGTTGCATAGATTGTGTTCAAGTATGGGGTTGGTACAGCAAGCTATAAGGATAGACTGTGATAGCCAAAGTGCAATTTTCTTGGCTAAGAACCCTGCTTATCATTCAAAGACAAAGCACATTGATCTTCAATATCACTTTGTTAGAGATATGGTTGAGGCTAAAAGGGTGTTGCTAGTAAAGGTGGACACTTTGAAGAATGTTGCAGATGCATTGACGAAGTCTGTGAGCACTCAGAAGTTCTCTTGGTGTAGAGAAACAATGGGTGTTGAAGAATTGGCCAAATGAGTAAGCTCTCCTGTGGCCCCTCGTGGAAAGAAAACAACAAGTGGGAGAATGTTGGGTATGTGTTATATTCTTTCCACGATTAGCCCCACGCGCTGTATGTTGCGTCGGGCGTAGCTGGGGGGTCACGAGGGGCGAAGCAGTCCCCACCGTTGGGGTCCGGGGCAGCGCCCCGGCCAAAATTTGTTTTTTGTGCGGACCCACTCATAAGCGGATCCGCCCATGGTTTTGTGCATGGTTTTGCACATGGTCTTGGGGTTCGATGGTTTTCGGCCCCTGGTATTTTGTAGATCCGGTCAAGGGAACTACGGTTATGTTCTAATCCAGGGTTAATGGATTGGGGTTTATGTATGCTTCGGCATGTATATATATATGTTGTAACACTAAAAGGAATATAATGAAAAATCAAGCTGGTCGTCCCAATTTGGGATCCAGGGGAAAATCTCTGTGTTTATCTGTTTTATGTTTTATGCTCTCGCTATTGTTTATTTTCTGTTATAAGATTCGTGTGTAGATAATTTCTGTTCAGGGTTAAAACCTACAATAATGTCATGTCCTATGGTTGCAGGTAACATTGTTCACTACTTCTATCTTGAGAAGCATGATCAAAGGAAAGGGATATCCTCCTCTAAAATCATTCCAAAAGGCATGGTTCACACTAGATGAAATCAACATTATATATTCTCATATGAAGTATGAAATGATTGGAAACTATTAAGGAACTCTGATTGGAAGCTCCCAGGAATAAAATTGTGTGGAAGGAAGAGATTGTGAGAAGTGCAACTATGGTAAAAGGAAATCAATATCCAAGGAAGAAGAGTTGACTAGGAGATCTCCTAGGAAGATATGTGGACTCTGATAGAAGTCTGGAAAAGATAGAGACCCTTGATAATACATATCTTTAGGAGATGTGTCAATATTTAAACAAAGGATGCCAATGCCTACAAGAATATGTCATTGTGAAGGATCATCACTAAGGTAACTTTTGATTTAAAATTTCATATCTATAATTAATCAATATTTGATGAGCTTATGCAGGGATGCCAAATGGAAATATATGTCTTCCACAATTGATAACCATATGGCAGGATCAAAAATCCTTGAATGAAATATGGTATGAAGGGAAGAAACATAACATAAGCTACACCATGTGAGAAGAATGATGAATCACTTTCTGATAGAAGACATGGCTCTTGGATGAAAGTGATGGATGATCTGTGCCTTAAGAAGATATCCCAAATTTGAAGGCTCCTCAATTCATGAAATCAACGAAATGAGTCCTTCATGAGCAACTGAATGTTTTTCATCTTTGCTACTGTAGGTCCCTGATTAAGAAGGAGCTTGATAATGAGTTTATTACTTGAAGAATGATCCATGACTCCTAAGCCAAGAAGAAATATTAGATACATTCTTTATAAGTATATTCATTTGTGGAATATGTCCTCCCTAATTGAGAGGGAGAGATAGACATGTCATTCTGGTCTTCACCTTGGAAGACAAAATGGAGGATTGGGTAATCATCTAGCATCTGATACTCTCTGAGAATGTGATAAGACATTTCGATAAGAGTAGCCATGAAAGGATGGATATTCTTTGAGGATTAGATATCATGATAAGAATAGTCCTTAGGAGGTCATACTCAGTGAATACCTGGGTGGAGTATGTACCTTGGAGACAATGATGAAGGTGTATAATCATTGGTCTCACCAAAATTTTAGTTCATGATGGAGCTGTTATTCAAGGCCTTGCACTGTAACAATGCTGGTTAATATTATGCTATAACAAATTATTACCAATCAAATTATTCTTATGAGATTGTTTAGATTGAAAGTGAACATGTACCATTATGAATACCTCCCTAGTTAAGAGGGAGTGTTGGAAAGTGTAACTAGGTTCGGACTTCATAATGACTAGTAATTATGAATTTATGTAATTAAGAAGACAAAGATAATAAAATGTATTTTGTAAATTCTTGCCTCATGGGTTTCATGAGCAAGGAAGTTTTTATAGGTCAAAGACTTCTTCTTGATGTATTTATGGGTTTGTCATCTTGTCATAAATGTAAAATTTAGATTTATGTACATGAAGTAGAGTTACACTTGTAAAGGAAAATTTGTTGATAAAAATGTATGCTCCAAACCCTTCTCATGCTACTCCAAGAAGTCATCTTAATAGTGCTGGTTATACTCCTTGATCTGGTCAACCTATTTACAGTTGGTCATGCCAGCCTAGAATAGAGACAGTCCCTATATAAATAGGGACCACGGCCTCACTTTATCACCATTATTTTTTGGATTGGGTCTGAGTAAAAAAAGAGTGCGAATAAAGGAATATATTGGTGGTAAAATGACACGAGAAGAATTTAACGAAATTAAGATGGACTGATCTCTTTCACATAGACTGAGGGAAATCAAAGTAGTTCTCAAGTAGACTGAAGGAAATCTCAGTAAGGATCAAAATTGTAGTAAGTGCAAAGGAAGGGTCTCTCTATAGTGCAAAGAAGGAAAACTTCCCAACAAAGGAAAAATAGATAGAAAGAAGTGCTCAAGGAAGGCTATACAAGGTTCAGTTAAGAGGAAATACACAAATGGTATATAAGACAAGGACTGAAGGATACATAGCATAGAAGTAAGGATCTCTGTTTAGCGCATCAAGGGTACAGAAATAGGAGGCTTATGAAGAGGTCTCTAGGAGGCCGAGATTAGACCAAAGAAAGGCAAAGAAGTACTTCACTGCTTAGAGATAGGAACTGAATTTCCTAGTACTGGTGCAGAGCAGTGTAGAAGAGAAGGATCAACAAGAGAAGCCAAGAAGAGCAGTGAAAAGGGTTTTTGAGTCACAATAGTGTCAAGGGTCTATTCCATGGTCATGATACTTTTCAATTTAAGAGGGAGAGATTTTGGCCTTGGCTTGAAGAGCCAAAATTCGGTGTCTCTTGTGTTTTGATAGTTTTATTGATGAAGAATATAATAAGCTAATGAAGAAAAATATCTAAGTAATAGAAGCATAAGAAGTATAACACAAGAAATTATCAAGTAAGATAATTGAATTAAACACTGACCTACCAAATTCTCAACAATTGGAAATATGGAATACAAATAGATTTACCTACATATTCACATGTAAATCCAATGCTCCATGTTTCTTGATTGAAAAAGGTAATCAATGACAGTATTCCAATTAAAATATTTTTACTATGATTAAAGAAGAAGAGAAAATCATACTATAACTAGAAACAATATTTCAAACTAGGGTTAAGCAACTATGAAATAGAGAGAATATTGAGTAACTCATCAAGTGGAGTAACCTACTAGTAGAAGAGGAAACATGGGAAGATGAGTTATTCATGAAAAAAAATGTACAACTAATCAAGTGTTGAGGGAAACACTTGTTTGAAGGGGATATGCATGTTAAGCCCCAAATAAATCCCTAGATCTTGAGTTATTACATTTCTATCATTATATTAATAGGATGGATAGAACCTTTCATTATGGTTGTAACCCTTGTCTCCTACATATCTCTCTCATGCTAATACATGGTGTATTTTCCACCTAGATCCTTGTTATGCCATTTTTAGTGATGTTCTTAATAATTCGGTTGGCATCATTTTGTGCTTACGCCCATCTCATAAGAGCACAAATCATGTTATCAACAAATTCCAAAATGGAGCTTTCTATTTCAAATAGTTGTTATCGATTTCAAACGATATTGAAATGAAAGATAATTTTACATAGTCAAACACCATATTTTGAGCATTCTGGAAGTATTGTTTTCATATTTTGGATGCCTCATTTAGATACCACATATTTGAACTTATGTTTTAAAACTAGGTCGGTTTGACTCACAATCGACCTGGTTGATTGAGCCATACTCCCGCCTGACTCGAATAGGTCAATTAGCCGGTTCGACA
Organism: Pinus albicaulis; assembly: GCA_034641835.2. Classification (NCBI taxonomy): domain Eukaryota; kingdom Viridiplantae; phylum Streptophyta; class Pinopsida; order Pinales; family Pinaceae; genus Pinus; species Pinus albicaulis. The sequence goes on along the minus strand of CM076573.1, from coordinate 535,811,069 downwards.
ACCAATCCGCTACCAAACCAACCAAGTTGGTCACTGATTCGGTTGGTTCGGTAACGAACTGGCCAGACCGACCAAGCCAGACTTAAACTGGCTAGTCTCAGTGACAAGAAAAAAGGTGGGTTGGGCAGACTTGAAATCAATTTTTTTTTTTTTTTTGTTTAAAATATATCCTAGCCCCTCTACCCCTCTCCCATGCCTTTAAAGGTGACCCAACCCATCATATTTCCTCATAGCTATCTCATTGCATTTATATGAGCATTTGTGAGGAGTTTGTGAGCAGTCGGAGTTGGTCTTTGGAGCAACATTGAGGAGGTTCTTGGGAAATATTTGGAGCAACATTTAGGAGGTTCTTGGGTGATGTTTGGAGCAACATTGAGGAGTTGTTTTTTGGAGAAACGTTGGTTATTTGTTTTTTTTATGATATCTATATATTACATGTATTGGACAATGCACTGGGTGCTATTTTATATATATATATATATATTCATGAGCACACTTTGATCATATGTTGTCTTCTCTCTATTATTCTAATGCTTTGAGTTTGGAAACATGAATGAAAATCTTTAAAAATATGTTTTTTCATAAAAAAATAAATATTTAATGTATTTTTTACAAAGATTGAGTGATTAATATAAACTAGGCCGAGTCGATACTGAGTCAGAGTTCGAGTTGGATTCGACCCTCATCCTATTTTGAGTACGAGTTTGAGTTGACCCTCGACTTGTTCTGAGTTTGAGTTTTAAAACTATGATTTGAATGCATTTTTAATTCAATTATCTAGCTCAAATGGGAACATAATATATACGGTTGGAAATATTATTCAGAAACCTTTTCAACAATATATGGAAATCCATCTAACTCCTAATATTTGAGGAGAAACAATTTTTTAAATATTCATTATCAAGTTCACCAAGTCAGCCCAACTACTGTACAAGTTGGCCCTGTGTGTGGGGGTAAGTCACACTATATATATGTGTGAGGAGGACATACCATTAGGGACTCACTCAAGTGGCTCAAATATATCTAAGAAAGTGAAGAGAAGGGGTTATGAGGTTCTTTTCTCATGAACTAGAAGTGAAGAGAAGCCGAATTGGAGAGTCTTTATGTGGAAGGGTGTTGGCACATCTTTCGAATGATTTTTGGAACTATTCTTGGGAGGGGTTTTGGTTTGTTTGAGGTTTAATTGAAGAGTAGAATACTGGATTTTTGAGGGAAAAGTTAAAACCTATATTGAAGTTCGAGTTATGGTATAGAAGGAGTCCAATTTCATCTATGTGTAGGACAAGTTACAACCTTGTATTGGATTTCGTGCCGTGGTAAAGAAGGGGGTCAAGTTCATACATGTTCTATGCAAAATTACATGATTCTCTTGAAGGTTGAGTTTTGGTACATAAGGAGTCCAAGTTTTTTCATTGTGAAGGCCAGAGTTTGAGGGTTGATATCTATTGTTTTACAGGGCCAAGTTCTGTTATTTGAAGATCTATTTTAGGCCTAATTGGAAGGAAAAGTATTAGAGTCTTGAAGGCCAATTTCAATGTGCTAACAATAGTCTCATGTGCAACAGAGAGGAGAAATTTTCAGGAAGAAAAATTATCTTTGACTACGAATTGATTCTTGAACAAGTAAACAAGGTGGAAGTTGGAGATCATTGAGGATTGGTGTCCTCATCCCCTTGACAAGTTGGAGCTTGCTATATTTGTAAGTTGGTGCTTACAAGAGGATTGGTGTCCTCATTTCCTTCATAGGTTGAAGCTTGCTAAAATTTCAAGTTGGTGCTTATAGAGGACACAAATAATTTTAATAAATTGAATATTATTTTCAAGTGTTTAAACTTCAAGTTTTGACTTGCACTTTGATTTCTGTGTTCATATATTGTGGATGATCGATTATGTGATGTGAATTCGGTTTCAATATTAACTAAGTGAAATATTTTTAAAAGTAATGACAAACTAATTCACCCCCCTTCTTAGTATATCCAACAATTGGTAAAGAGCAAGCTTCTTCAAGAAAAATGTAACAGCGGGAAGAAGATCTTACTGGGGGGCATGACTAGTTGAGAAGCATCAACAAAAAATACTTTCTTTAATGGAACACATTTTGTCTATTGGAAGATAAGAATGAGAACACAATCAATGTATTTTGATGCTGAAGCTTAGAATTATATTACAAATGGATATAAGGTCCCATCCTATCCTCCAACTGACCAAGATGGGAGAAAGGCTTATGAATCCAATGCAAAATCTATGAAATCCATTTTAAGTGGTTTGTCAAATTCATAATTTGTTAAATTTATGCAGCGTGAATCAACTAAAGAGACTCGGGACAAGCTTGTAAGAAACTATGAAGGAGATGAAAAAAGTAAAGAAGGAAAAATTTCCAACTTTCATGAGATAATTTTAAAGCATAAAAAATAATGATGAAGAAGATGTTGCTTCTTATTTTCTTCGAATAGCTAAAGTGGTTGTTTCTCTCAAAGGATTTTTTAAAGAAGTTAAAGAAACAACAATTGTTAAAAAAATTATGATGTCTCTTCCTCTGCATTTTGAAGCCAAGGTATTTGCCATAAAATAATTAAAGGATTTAGAGAATATGTTAAATTTTATGGTATGTTTTATACTTTCAATAATTACTTAGATGTTTGATTAGTGATCCAGATTTATGAATGAACAAAATGAAATACATATATAGATAGAAACACCGAGATATAACAAAAAAAAAATTCTAGGTCCCTATAATACTAGTGTATCCCCTTATTGCTATTGTCAGTGTACCCCCTTATTGTTATTGTTGTGCTCATATAGTACCCATATTTTTATTATTGTGCCGCATAGAAGCCCACTATTGTTATTGTTGTGCCCTTACATTGTTATTGTTATGTCGACTAGGATTATATTGTGACCCCTTGGACTCCTATATATAGAAAGGAGGTTTTGTCATTTGTAACATCCAAGAATTGTTCATTTATGTAATTTAAAGGAGGTTTCCCCATGAAAGAGGCTGATTTCTAAGTCATTGATCTATCTTTTTTTCTATTTTTTGAGCTGGTTTCATAAAATTTGGTATTAGAGCTTTGGATTCTAGGGTTTTGTTGCTGCAAACAGGTCATCTTGGAATTTTCTCTATAAAGTTTTTTATATGAAGGTTCAAAATCTGAAAAAAAAAACATTTGAGCAGAAATCCTAAGAAAATTCGTGTAAAAATTTCAGATGTTGGTTCTGTTGAGATTCAACAAGATGATGATCCTAGTGAAAATTAAACACCTACACTAGGTGGGGCCCACATGCTATTTTTAGGTGTATGTCTATTTTTAGAATGGATGAGAAAATTCTATTTATAGCAGAAGTCTATTTATAGATGTTGAGAAAATTCTATTTATATATGATGCTCTATTTTTAGATGTATGTGCGAATTCTATTTATAGATGCACGTCGACTATTATTATCCCTTAATAAAAGTTGGGCAATAAATATTAATCTATTCTCGCGGAGCACTTGAAATAAGTTAACTGAAGTGGCAAACCAATTAGCTGAAGGAATTTCAAGTTCAAAGGTTGGTTGGTGTCACATGCAAGTGGACTTAGTTGTAACTGAGTGATTCGAAGTTGTAACAGAGTTGGATATGTAGTTATGTGAGTTGTAAAGTAGTTTAACTTAGTTAAGTGAGTAAAAATCAGTTGTGCTAGTTGTAACTGAAGAAAAACTAGTGAGAGATTAGTGAATTAAATATTAAATTAATTTACATGGAGTGATCTCACATGCAACTGAAGATTTACTACTGTTAACTACATGCGTACAAGATCCAGTGGAGACCCGGTTGAGAGGTAGGTGAAAGGGGCAATTGACTATCAGTTGTACTATATTGGATTGTGCTCTTGCCAAAAAAACATTCGATATGCTCATGAGGCTTGCACAATAAAGGAGGGCATGATTGCATTGAATTGATATTTGTAATCAACTTGGATTGTGCAGTGGAGGCATGCTATTGGGAGGCAGAAAATTGGCTAAGGCATTTGCCAAATTTCTGCATGACAGTGTGAGATGATTGTATATTGTACTGAGAGCTCTTGGAGTAGAGTTTTGTATGAGATTGTTTCATGATCCATGATATATCATAATATATGATTTTGGGATTTTTAGCTTTAAGCTTTCTCGGTAAACATCTGTGTTATGTGTGAATGATCTTTCTTCATGTGTTTGCAATTGGCGATCATGTTTTAAATTTACGCAAACATTTTTGTAGAAGAGATTCTGTATTTAACAATGGCATACAATTTTTAGATCAGGAGAATCTAAGCAATACATAATTTTATTAAAATTTCTACATGGTATCAAAGCACAAAAGATTACAACTTTGAAGCAGGAGTTGAGTTTGTTGGTGGAAACAATTCGAATTTGCTGCAAGAATTTCTTGGTGCAACAATTGAGTAAACATTGAAATGGATTTCAATGGCTTGCGGCTAGAGTATGCACTTGAGGGCAACTTGAACTAAATTTCCTGGAAGGACAGGATGGAGGTGGTGCTTGAAGATAATGGCTTGAAGGAATTCATCGACAATGATGCTCCTAAGGCCACTTCGATGGATGCTGCATTACTTGACACATGGAAAAAGAAAGTAGCGAAGATGAGAAGGATTTTGTTGGAAGGTGTACGAGACCATATTGTCTCAAGCCTTGATGGGAAATCCACTCCATATTCTATGTGAAAGGATTTGATGGATACTTTCCAAAGTAGCATCGACCATAGGAAATTGGTGCTGAAGGATAAACTCAGAAAGATCAAGATGGAAAAGGGCGACAATATTCCAAAGTATTTCACAAAGTTTTTCCAAAGTCAGGATGAACTGGGGAGTGTCAGAATCACTATTGCTAATGATGATTTGGTGAGCTTGGCTCTCTTGGGAATTCCTAAGAGTTGGCACAGTTATCAAGGCTTTTTCAACGGATGAGAAAAACTACTGGATTGGATTGGGAACAACTGTGGCGGATCTAGTGCAGGAGAAGTTCAGGCGGAACACCAGAGATGGCTCTTCATCAAAGAATGATGATGAAGAGGATTGTGCTTTGGATGCTAAGGCAATGAAAGGGAAGGGGAATAAATTCCACTCTTAATCCGAGTCTAAAGGCAAGAAGCTGGATTTGTCCAAGGTGAAGCGTTTTCACTGTCACGAACATGGGCATCTCGCCACTAATTTCCCACAGAAGAAGAAGAACAAGAAGGCTACTGGAGTTGCATCTAGTGAGGCCCTTGCCTCACAATTTGAACTTGATTTCTCCCTGATCTCATGCTTGGTATCAAGTGCAATGGGATTGGTGTGGTATCTTGATAATGGTGCTTCCTTCCACATGACGGGAGATACAAAACTTTTCAATGACTTGGAGGAGAAAGATCTCTAGATGGATATAGATATGGGTGAAAATGGACGATATAGTGCGACTAACATTGGTACCATTACCTTTGAAAGGGATTTAGGTAAATTGTTTCAATTGAAAGATGTTATGCATGTTCCAGGTTTGAAGAAAAACTTGGTATCAGTCACGATGTTGGAGGATAAAGGCTATGACGTTGTTTTTAGCGATGGAAAAGTTTTCCTGTGACATAAAACAATGGGTCAAGCCAAGAGGATAGGATTCGAGTCAAGAATCTCTACAAGTTGGAGGTAGAAGGCTACACTGCCATGATGGGCAAGGCAGAAAAAGTGGTGAGCTGGGATGCGGGCGAATTATGGCACAGGCGATTGGGCCATCTTCATCATGGAGCCTTGAAAGTCATGCATAAAATATCTACTAGAATTCCAATGGGAACACTTGCTCGATTAGATTAGTGCAAGGGTTGCACCATGGGGAAGTATGTAAAGTCCACCTTTCATGAAAAGGAGAACCATGCTTCAGTGATCCTGGAGAGAGTTCACACAGAAGTGTGTGGACCATTATCGGTTGCTTCAACAACAAAACACAGGTATTATGTTATTTTTGTTGATTAATTTTCTCTTAAATGCTGGATCTTCTTCATGTAGAAGAAGGATCAAACATTCTCAAAGTTCTATGAGTTTAAGGCATTGGTTGAGAAAGAGTCGGGGAAGCAAGTGAAGGCTTTGCGAAGTGATAATGGTGGAGAATACGTCTCGAATGAATTCAAATACTTATGTAGCAAATAAGAAATTCGAAGAGAACTCATAGCGCCTCATAACCCACAACAAAATGGGGTCGCGGAGAGGAAGAACAGAACTATCATGGGTGCGGCAAGAGAAATGCTGCATGATGAGGGCCTACCAATGCATTTGTGGGCGGAAGCATGCAACACTGCGGTTTATGTGAAAAACCGTTGTCCTCATAGAGTACTTGGCATGAGTACACCTGAAGAAGCTTTTACTGGTAAGAAACCAGATGTTTCTCACTTTAAGATTTTTGGCTCCTCTGTTTATGTGCATGTGACCAAGAATGTAATATTCCCTTTCTTGATCCAGTCAAAGTGGACAGAATCGATCCACGGTACTTACCGTGGTATTTTCCCATGGTATTTGTTTTCGGTTTCCGAGAAAAATAATAAAATAAGGTCTCTAGAAAGTCCATCAAGCCTAGAAAAGGGGAGATAAGCTAGGCATTTAGATTCATTCTGGTATTATATATATTATTGTGTTTCGGCTGAGAACTTGGCCTGGCCAGTTCTAACATTGATCCTGGGACGAAAACCCCGTGGTGAATTTGTCTGGTGGATCCATCTAGGGTCCATGATTGTGCTTCAGTATTGGTTTTTTATTTTAATGAGAAGCTGAGCATGCCACTGAAAAGGCTCAGATATTTTTTGTGTGGCCATGTATCTTTGTTTTTAGTTAATAATATAAATAAAATGATGCATTTCTAGATCCCGTCTATGTTCATGGTTTTTACTGAATGTAATTTTATTGAGAACACTAGAAAATGTGTTAGATCTGACTAAATTATTAAGGTTTGGGATCTTACAGTGGTATTAGAGCTGTGCATCCTGCCAGCCTGAGGGTTTTATGTAGGGATCTTTGGTGGGATTTCTTCTCACCCTAAGCCTGCATCTTCTAGCTTCGGTGGTATTTGATATCACACTAGTTGATTTCCTAATTTTTACGTCTTTTAAGGTTATGAAGGACGAGTAGTGTTGGAATCGGAGAAGATTATGGATATGGAGTACTCTTTATAGCTATAATTGTAGCAACTATTTTGGTCTCAAATCAGTTAGAGATCAGTCATTCCAAATTTGTCCATTGCTATTTGTTATTTGGTCTTAAATAAAGATCGCTCTTAAAAAAAATAAAAATAAAAATAAAATAAAAATGGAGTGTTAGAAATATTTTGGGAAATATATATATATATTTATATATATTTTGGGGCTTTGACTTCTTGATTGTTACATTGGATTATTTTCACTACTATTATTATTTGTACGCGATTGATTTCCTTATGGAGGCAGAAGATTCAAGTCGAGTTCTCAAAAGGATTTAAATCAGTTTTATTGAAGAAAGCTGAGGAGAGAAGAAAAAGTATTGAGATCCATTGATGCCAAACAACAATGTCATCATTTTACTTTTGGAAACGCCACAAGAATCAACATAATGATACATCACTCGATTCTATGGGCTACAATATTTCTATGGATCACAGATGGAAACAACATACAAATCAGAAGCAAGAGCAGAACAACATGCCTTTCTCTTGAAAGGTCCATGTTATCCTTCAACAATCAAAAGATATCTGGAAGGAAGATGTAACAAGCAAGTGTCTCTTCGAACTTGGATCCAAATTGCAGGATACAAAGTTAGAAGATGTCCTAATACAGCTAAACACATTAAATATGGCTTTGAGATTGATAGAGAAATCAGAATGCGAAGGGTCAAGTTGGGCCTTGAAGCCATCCATGCTTGCTTTGATACAACCTAGGTTCTTGGAGCATTCTTGTGAAAATGTTAGACTCATAGTCGCCTCTTGTCTCTGTAAAATCATAGCCTTAACAACATCGCTACTGCCCTACAATGATGACATGATGAGGGGGAATTTTCAGGTAATGGTAGAAGCACTCCAAGGGCTGAACAACACCACCCTTCTTATTTTTTTTCAAAAGCGCACAATTTTGGAACGCATGGTGAAATTTAGATTTGGTATACTTATGCTGGATTTACAGTGTGATGACTTAATCCTTCATATGCTTCAATAATTTTGCACTGTAATTACAACGTTTCAAACTTCATCAAAACAGACATGCAAAAGATCATGTCTCCGATCTTAGGAGAAGATAGGGCCATCTGTGAACAATTAAGATCCAAATTGTTGGCCATTTGGAGGAAGGAGCTAATTGTATCACTTGCTACCTATGAACTAGCTGAGGGGTTGATCAAAAAGACCATCAAACTACTTAGAAAGAATTTAACCAAGGATGAACTAAAAAATATTTGTGGAGACAACAAGAATGAACTAAGGAGGAAAGGCTTATGCTTTGTATGCAAGGGATTTTGGGCACTGGACCATTCATGTCCATATGATAAGGAGGCAACAAGGATGGAAAAATTAGAGGCCTATTTAGATCATGTGGATTCATCCATAAATGGGTTCATCGGTTTTCAGGAGAGGGCCTGTGAAGGATCTGAGCAGTCAAGTACCAATGATAAGCAGCGACACCATGTTCTTCAAAGAAACTTGTAGGACAAGTTGATCAGTCAACTTGACAAAGTACATGACAAAAGGAAGGAGGTAATTCCTCTTGATGATGTGGTAGTTGAGTCTATAAATACACTGGAGGACATCCATAAAGAGTATGGGCAATCAGGTATAAGAAACAATCCACCAGTACATCCATGTTGGACAACCAAAAAGGATGGACAACTTATCCTCACATGTAAAGAGGTCTAAGAAGAATACACTCAAGGAGAATCAAAGGAGGAGCCAACCGTAATAAATCGATATGATAAGCATGATCATGCAGGGAAGCATGAAAAATATAGTATGCAGGATGAGTCATTTCTAAAGGGCTAATCAAAGGTTAAATTTGAAGTAGTGGGGCATCTGGTGCAGTCAAATATAGAGACATTCCGCAGTACACTAGAATTGCTAGTGAAAGACTTTTGGGAGAGGATCATGCATTTCAAGAAAGATCTTATGTTGTTGAAGCAAATAATCTGGACAACCCGAGACACTATCTTACAGGAGAATAGAAAAATTGAGGAACTCATAGGGAAATGTGCCAAATCATTGACCAAATTTTCTAGTATTGAGGAACAACTCAAGTCCCTCACAAGGCCGCATGAGGAATACAATTGGGAGTTCCATAGCAGCGCTCTACAGGAATACATAGATAAGGCTTGCAACACCAACAACCCACCTTTATACATTGAGAAGAGCAGGGAAGAGTTCTCCAAATACATTATGTTGGGTAACCAAGTAGAGCAGCACGAATCGAGCATCAAACAACATCAACATAGTAGATTTGTAGATATTCATTCTTTCCCAAGTATGGATTGGCGAGAGATTATGAGTTCACATTCTATTGATGGATTGATTATTTGGAGGATATCCATAGCCAAGGGAAAATTATAGCTTGGGCCATTTGGTGCGGGCAACGATGGAGGGTTGAAATGGTACCATAACCCTCAGGTCCGAGGATTTAGGTGTCATTGGGATCCAGGAGAATCCATTGGGGGCAGGATTGGCCAAAGGATTGTTTGGGATCTAGATAAATCTATTGAGGGAAGGATTGGTTAGAGGATTGTTTGGGATCCAAGTATCGAAGGATCCATTCAGGACCATTCAACATGGAGGGATGGAACAATACATCAGGTTGTATGGGATCCTGGTATCAATGTACAAATGCTTCTGTTGTGGATAGAAGTGGATCGCTTGAGGACAAACAATCTTTGGGCGGGAGGATTTGTAATATTCCCTTTCTTGATCCAGTCAAAGTGGACATAATCGATCCATGGTACTTACCGTGGTATTTTCCCATGGTATTTGTTGTAGGTTTCCGAGAAAAATAATAAAATAAGGTCTCTAGAAAGTCCATCAAGACTATAAAAGAGGAGAGAAGCTAGGCATTTAGATTCATTATGGTATTATCTATCTTATTATTTTTGGGTTGAGAACTTGGCCTGGCCAGTTCTAGCATTGATCCCGGGACGAAAACCCCGTGGTGAATTGTTTGGTGGGTCCATCCAGGGTCCAAGATTGTGCTTCAGTATTGGTTTTCTATTTTAATGAGCAGCCGAGCATGCCACTGCAAAGGCTCAGATATTTTTGGTGTTGGCATGTATCTTTTTTTTTTTTTCAGTTAATAATATAAATAAAAGGCTACATTTCTAGATCCCGTCTATGTTCATGGTTTTTATTGAATGTAATTTTATTGAGAACACTAGAAAATGTGTTAGATCTGACTAAATTATTAAGGTTTTGGATCTTACAAAGAATGCCAGGAAGAAGCTGGAGCTGACTGCTGAAGTTGGGATATTTATGGGGTACATAGAAACACCCCATAATTATCGTGTGTATTTTCCTAATAGTAAGATGACTGTTATGCAATGGGATATAAAATTCGATGAGGGGAAAGCCATGCTGTTGTTGCTTGAGAGGGAGCTAGACCTGGATGTGGAGGAGGAACTGTTGGTTCCCAAAGATGAGTCTCTAGATGTGGATCAGCCACAGGAGGAGGTTCATGGAGTGGAGGAGTCCACTCACGCAGAGCCAAACATCAGAACTGGCAGAAGGCCTACCACAAAAGCTAAGAGGCTGAAACTTGATGCGGCATAGAATGTAGGAGTCCCTACTTCCCAATGCAAAAAAAGACAGTCTCCTGATCGATTCACTGGATACATGGCTCTCATGAGAAAAGTATCGTGACTGATCCATATTCCTTTCAGGAAGTAGTGCAGGAGCCCACATGGGTAGATGCAACGGTGGAGGAGTATGACTCCATTGTGAGAAACAATGCTTGGGAAATTGTTCCAAGGCTGGTTGATAAATCAGTGGTAGGTTCAAGATGGATATACAAGGTAAAACAAGCTGCTGATGGGAGTGTTGAGAAATACAAGGCCAGATTTGTGGCCCGGGGCTTCTCACAGATCGAGGGGATTGATTATGAAGAAACCTTTGCACCTGTCGCACTGTATTCTTCCATAAGCACGATCCTTGCTCTCTCAGTGTAGATGGGTTGGCACATTCATCAGATGGATGTGAAGACTGCATTCCTTAATGGGATCATTGAGGAATAAGTGTACATTAAGTAGCTTGAAGGATTTGAGATCTTCAACAGTGAGTCGCATGTGTGTAGACTTAAAAGAGCGCTGTATGGGTTGAAGCAAGCACCCCATGCTTGGTACACTTAGATCGACAGCTATTTCACCGGACTTGGCTTCACCAAGAGTGAGGCAGATGCAAACCTATACCAAATTGTGGTGGAGGGTAAGCTTTTAATCATTGTTCTTTATGTTGATGATTTAATATTGACTGGTGATGAGCAGCTGATACACTCATTCAAGGAGGACCTTGTGAAGGAGTTCGAGATGAAGGACATGGGCCTCTTTCATTATTTCCTTGGATTGGAAATATGGCAACGAGATGGTGAAATTTTTGTGTCTCAAGGCAAGTATGCAAGGGAGATACTGGGTAAGTTTCACATGGAGGGACACAAACCCATGAATACTCCTCTTCCTAGAAACTGGAGGAAAGAGGACGCTACATCTGGAGAGGTAGTGGATGCTACTGTCTATCGATAGTTAGTGGGTTCGCTAATGTATTTAGTGAATACAAGACCAAACATATGATATGCGGTGAACCATCTTAGTCAAGCGATGGTTAAGCCTACCAAGCTTTTTTGGAAGGCATACAAGCATGTCCTGAGATACCTGAGGGACACATCTGAGTATGGCTTGTGGTACAGACAGATAAATGAGGTGAAGTTGCATGGCTTCACAGATGTAGATTGGGCAGGAAACCCAACTTTCAAAAAGAGCACATCAAGAGGGGTCTTCAGTATCAGATCTACAATTGTTTCTTGGTACAGCAGGAAACATAGATCCGTGGCACTCAGTTCAACGGAAGCGGAATACATGGCAGAAAGTCAAACTACATGTGAGGCTATCTAGATGAAAAAGATCATGGCTGGTTTCTTTGGTTCTCATTTAGATCCTACAGTGATTCATTGTGATAATCAGAGTTACATTAAACTCTCGATTAATCCTGTGTTTCATGGTAGATCTAACCATATAGATATTTGGTATCATCATATCAGAGATTGTGTGCAGCAGAATATCATGTTGCTTCAGTACATTCCTATGGAGGATCAGGATGCAGATATTCTGACGAAGGCGCTTGACAGGAGCAAATTCGAATACCATAGAGACAAGATCGGGGTGATGGATAATCCCTTTCTTGTTGAGAGGGAGTGTTGATATTCAACAAGATGATGATCCTAGTGAAAATTAAGCACCTACACTAGGTGGGGCCCACAAACTATTTTTAGGTGTATGTCTATTTTTAGAATGGATGAGAAAATTTTATTTATAGCGGAAGTCTATTTATAGATGTTGAGAAAATTCTATTTATAGATGATGTTCTATTTTTAGATGTGTGTGCCAAGTCTATTTATAGATCACATATCTATTTATAGATGCACGTCGACTATTATTATCCCTTACTAATAGTTGGACAATAAATATTAATCTATTCTCATGGAGCACTTGAAATCAGTTAACTGAAGTGGAAAACCAGTTAGCTGAAGGAATTTCGAATTTAGAGGTTGGTTGGTGGCACATGCAAGTGGAATTAGTTTTAATTGAGTGATTCAAAGTTGTAACAGAGTTGGATGTCTAGTTATGTGAGTTGTAAAGTAGTTTAACTCAGTTAAGTGAGTAAAAGTCAGTTGTGCTAGTTGTAACTGAAGATACACTAGTGAGAGATCAATGAATTGAATATTAAATTAATTTACATGGAGTGGTCTCACATGCAACTGAAGATTTACTGCTGTTAACTACACGCATGTCAGATCCAGTGGAGACCCAGTTGAGAGGTAGGTGAAAGGGATAGTTGACTATCAGTTGTACTATATTGGATTGCACTCTTGCAAGCCAAATACACATTGGATATGCTCATGAGGATTGCACAGTCAAGGAGGGTATGATTGTATTGAATTGGTCTTTGTAATCAACTTGGATTGCGTAGTGGAGGTAGGTTGTTGTGAGGCAGAAAATTGGTTAAGGCATTTGCCAAATTTCTGCATGACAATGTGAGACGATTGTATATTGTACTGAGAGCTCTTGGAGTAGAGTTTTGTATGAGATTGTTTCATAATCCATGATATATACATTATATATGATAATGGGGTTTTTAGCTTTAAGCTTTCCAGGTAAACATATGTGTTATGTGTGAATGATCTTTCTTCATGTGTTTGCAATTGACGATCGTGTTTTAAATTTTCGCAAAGTTTTTTGTAGAAGAAATTCTGTATTTAACAGTGGCATATAATTCTTAGATCAGGAGAATCCAGGTAATACATAATTGTATTAAAATTTCTACAGGTTCACTATATTTTCCGAGAAATGATCTGAGGAAGTTAGGGTTTTTGCATGCTCTAGAATTTCATCTCAAACAAGTGGTTGAGGGAAAATAATCATAAATTTTGTTTTAGAAATTGGATTGGATTTTTTAAAAAATTGGCCGAAAGGGAACAGAATTTAGTTTCTTGTGTATCTATTTCAGAGCTGAAGGATGAAACAGTGGCACGTGGCATGCCGTACAATGTCGCTCTATTGAACCAGTCCATAATTAGGTCATTGTGAGAGATTGGGCATAACTTTGCCTTGAAGAATCTAGATCAGGTCTTACTTGTGGCATTGGAAATAAGACTTAGAGGGCTACTATAGGACCGAAGTTCAAATCTTAGAGATCCAAAATTACAGAGATAAATCAGTTTCAATATCGAGATCCTCATAAGAAAGAAAAATGTGTGTATATTTTTAAAAAAAATTCATGAGTCTTGTTTGAAAAATTAGTTTGAAGTGATTCCAAGGGCATATTGAAGCATACATATTTATATTAGGTTCTAAAATCCCCCCCCAAAAATAATTCCACATCCATTAAGCCCTCAGAAGGCTCTACTATGGCTCATGAAGAGGAAGAAGTGCAACACGATATGTCAAAATTACGAGACCAAGTGCAACAAATTTCACTCTTGCAAAGAGTAACAAAAACTAAAATGGAAGCTAAGATGGATGGCTTGAAGAAAGACATGGATGGATTGAAGAAAGTATTGGAATCTAATATGCATGGTTTGAAGAAAGACATGGATGGTTTGAAAAATGGCGTGGAAGCTAAGATCGATGGTATAAAAGAAAAACTGAAAGGCAACATGGAAGACATGAAGAATGGTCTAAAAGAAGACATGGAATTTCTGAAGGAATGTTTGACAAAGATGCTACAAGAAATGATTCCTAATGGTGAAACAGTACTAGATGAAACTCATGATGAGAACAAAACAAATGTTAATCATGATTTCATAGATTGTAATGTTGGATTTAAAACCCAACATATTCCAAAGATCGATATAAGGAAGTTTGATGGAAAGGATTTGGTAACATGGATTCTACAGATAGATAAATATTTTGATCTCCATAATGTGCAAAAAATACACAAAAGTTATGCATTTCAACTTTATATTTAGAACAAAATACAATTATATGGTATCGATGGCTTTGATCTCGTAAAAAAATTGTCACTTGGTCAATTTTTACGAAGGAAATGATAGCACATTATGAGAATACAAAGAGCAACACCTTCTTTAGCCAATTGATAAATCTCAATCAAAAGGGTTCAAAGGTGGAGCACATTGAGGACTTACAAAAATTGAATATAAGGGTAATTGATATTCAAGAGGAACGTGGATTGATGTATTCATAAGGACTTTAAAGGATAACATCCAACATGAGGTTCGCCTTTGGGAACCTGATTCATTGGAGAAGGCATTCAGGTTGGTAAGAAAAATTGAAAGCAAAATTATAGCGACAAGGAAGCCGACCACTCACAACTATAAAGATGGTAGTGTTTCTACTCCTAGAATTCCACAACCTACAAGGTTGACACCACAAAAATTTTGATTGAAATACATTAAAGATCATAAGTGTGTTGAGAAGAAATTATTTTACATAGATTGTGAAGAGGAGGAAGAAAAAGAATAAGAAAATTCAAAAGAAGAGGATATACACTAGGAACCAACCCTAGAGGAAGAAGAAATGAATCCGACCATATCTTGTAATGCGTTTCCAGGAATTACCACTCCTCAAACTCTAAAAATAGAACAACATATCAAGAAGAGAAATGTAATAGTGCTGATTGATTCAAGTAGTACCCATAATTTTATTCATTGTAAGGTAGTCAAGGAATTGAATTACTTCCTATACCCAACACCAAAGTGTCAAGTGATGGTTGCAAATGGAAGAACTATAAATTGCTCTGGAAAGTGCCATAATATCAAAATAACCATGGGGGAATACATATTAAATAGTCCAATTCTCTCCATCCCAATGGGTGGTGCTGATGTTGTACTAGGAGTACAATGGTTACAATCCTTAGGGACAATAGTTTTTTTTTTTAAGAACTTTTCTCGAATTTTGTTTTGGAAGGAAAGTAAGTTGAATTACGAGGTATCACGGGGAAGCCAGGAAATATAATCAACTCTAATGTCATGAAAAATCTTTTGAAAAAATAACAACGAGGCGCAATTGAACAATTATGCTCACTACAGGTTCAAACATCAAAATCATCTATTTCTCCAGATCTCTAAAAATTATTGGACAATCATTCCAAAGTATTTGAGACTCCCAAAGGACTCCCACCTATTCATGATTATGATTATACTATTCATTTTATTCCAGGTAATGTTCCTTATGATCATGCTATTCATTTGATTATAGATATCCTTATGCTCAAAAGAGTGAGATTGAACGTATGGTTGCATAAATGCTAGAGGCTAGTATAATTCAACCTAGTCAAAGTTCTTTCTCTGCTCTAGTAGTATTAGTGCACAAGAAGGATGGATCATGGCATATGTGTCTAGATTATATTGTCTCAACAAGCTCACTATTAAAGATAAATTTCCCATCCCCGTCATTGATAGAATTTTGGATGAATTAGATGGAGCAATTTACGTCACCTAGTTGGATCTTCGTTTTGGATATCATCAAATTAGAATGAAGACTGAAGACATTCTGAAAACAACATTCAGAACTCATGTGGGTCATTATGAATTTTTGGTCATGCCTTTTCTCCTTACTAAAGCACCTTCCATATTTCAAGGTTTGATGAATTCCATTTTCAAACCCTTCCTTAGAAAATTTGTGTTAGTATTTTTTGATGATATACTAGTCTTGGAAGGATCATGTTCAACATGTTGATATGGTGCTCAAACCATTGGAGGAGAAACAATTATATGCAAAAACCTCCAAACGTTTCTTTGGAGTACAGGAGGTGGAATATTTGGGTCACATTGTATCTCATGAGAGTGTTAAGGTATACCCTAACAAAATTAAATCCATTAGGGAATGGAAAATCCCTACAACCATAAAGCATCTTCAGGGATTTATGGGGTTAACAGGGTATTATCGCAAGTTGGTTAAGAATTATGGGAGAATATTGACACATTTAACATCATTACTGAAGAAAGATGCATTTTCTTGGATTCTAGAAGCAACTAAGGCCTTTGAACATCTTAAAGAGGCAATGTGACAATCATCAGTCTTAGCTATACCGGACTTCACAAAAACCTTTATTGTTGAAGTGATGCCTCAAGAAATGAAATTGGTGCAGTTTTAATGCAATAAGGAAGACCCATTTCTTTTGAAAGTCATCCAATAAAAGGAAAGTATTTACTGAAACCTATTTATGAGAAGGAAATGCTGGCAATACTACATGTACTAAAGAAATTGCGAACTTACCTAATGGGAAGACACTTAAAGTAAAAATAGATCATGATAGTCTTAGTAATTTTTGGAACGAATATTATCTTCAGAAGAGCAGCAAAAATGGGTCACAAATATGTTGGGTTATGACTTTGAAATCATCTACAAAAAAGGGAAGAAAAATGTTGTTGCAGATGCACTCTCAAGAAATGATGAGGATGTGGAAGCATTGCTTTGTGCCATTTCTATTATCCAACCTGAGTGGATAACTGAAGCAAGGGATGCATGGAATAATGATGAAGAGGCGTGGACACTCATTCAAAATTTGCAGCAAGTTCCCAATATATATGAAACATTTAGTTGGAAAAATGATTTAATATGGTACAAAGATCACTTATATCTTTGTAAGAATTCCCAACTCAAACAAAACATTCTTTTGGAATTGCACACCTCTCATTTAGGAGGGCATTCAAGATTTTTAAAAACTTATCACAGGGTCAAGAGGGATATTTTTTGGAATAGCCTTAAATCTGATATGCAAAAGTTTGTGGTAGAATGTTTGGTTTTCCAACTATTAGAGGAAGCTTTAGCCTAAAACTGCCCATGAAATTTTCACATAATTTCCATGTCATAATATATAAATCAACAAAAATCCATTAAAATTAAAATAGGTACATGTAAATATTTTGGAGGGAAAATAAGAAAAATACATTTTTTATTTGTATTTTTGGCTTATCTCATTATAGGTTTACTCAAATTTAAAGTGTAGACACTTGTTGGATGCAAAATTAAATTACGCATCCAATGAGTACCCATCATGCATAATTTTGAGAAGATCCACATTGTTAAAAATTTAAGATAAATTAAAAAAATGTGTTCAACACGCTTTTTCAACGTATCTTCAATTTTTATCAATGTGGGTCTTCTCGAAAGTGTGCATGATGGGTACTCATTGGATTAAAAATTTAATTTTGCATCTAACAAGTGTCTACTTTTGAAATTCAAGTAAACAAATACGGAGATAAGCCAAAAATACAATTAGCTAAGTAATTTTCTTCTTTTCCCTCCTGTTGACCACTCTATGTCAACGACCCCATAGTAGTACACCCCCTTTTTTCACAAAAGAGATATATCATGTTCAAATTTTCCCGCCATTCAGATTTCATCATTCAGTCGACAATTTGTAAAATATGTAAACCCATTGTACATATTTATAATGTAAATGATCCTAGTAAGACCATCATGTATGTAACAACCTAGGTAAGCCTAGTATTTTGGTGACGATTTCTATTCTAGGAGGTTTTTCATCTCACTGATTCATCTGTCTCTAGACACAAATGATTGGTATAGTTTTTCCCCTCCATCCTCACCCAAAATATAGGGTGGATTTTGTCATCAATATAGTAAATAAGTCTTAGTGTTTTTTATCGAGTCTTTGTAAAAGTAATTTGGGAATGATCATAGCTAATTAGCTAGATCATTATATTACAGATTGTTGGGTCTACTAGATCATATTTTGAGTCACAGAATTGGGTAGATTATTGAGGGTCTATTACGAACGGGTGTTCCCCTTCATGTGTTTAATGTATTAATCTTATGTAAAGAGGGTTGGAAAAATAATTATTCCCCTCATAAGTCAATTACTTAAATTTTATGGCCAAATTAAATCAAAAAAATCCTAAGCGAGAAATTTACTTAATTTTATGTCGTAGGTCAAATTAAATTCTTCAAAGGCAAAATTCGTGGGTCTCTAAAAAATAAATTTTTAAAAGGGCCCGGGCCAAGGGAATATTGAAAATTTTCAGAAATTTTGGACCCTCAAACCTTGGTATTTAAGTCAAAGTCAATTTTTGAAGTAATTAACTCAAATTATTATTTTTGAGTTATTTAAAAAGGAATTAAATGAAAAATTTGAAATTCCTGAAAAAATAATAATTTTGACAAACAAGATTAAAAGATAATCAAAATTTTTTTGACGGTCAAGATTACTTTGACAAGGATCAAGTGAACTAGCCATTGGAGAATTTATCTATAAATTAGAGGTCGGTGTCAGTATTTTCTTCATCTGATCTTTGATCGTGTACTAGCTCCTGAAACTCTCCTATACTTCTTACTGGAATAATACAATCGAAGTCTTTGGGTTTTATTTGATGGTGGTGCTCCTCTTCAACATTTTAAGGTAAACTTGTTCTTTATATTTTGACAGTAATTATTTTAATGAATTGTTGATTAACAACTCTTGTAGAGTAATTTATTGCAGAGGTATATTGCTTAGGTTATTGGATTTAAGGTAAGAATTTTAATTAGATTGAATTAACATGTATCTCTAATTCTCGACTTTTATTTTTAATCTTATTTTTCTATTGATTTAACAATTTAAATTTAAGTGTGCTGAAATATCTCAGATTTAGAATTTGGAGTTTGGGGAAGTCCTCGGCTAGACCAGCTGACTCCTAAGGAAATAAGATCTGAAGAACCCTCTAGGTCTAATTCCCAAGCTTATCTTAAGTTCTCTTCTTGCAGGGTTTTTCTAGAGCTTGTGCTTAAATAATAATTTATCTTCAATATGATCGAATTTAAAGTTAGATCTGGCTAGTAAGAGCCTTAGATCTTCAGATTTGGGAGCGAAGTCAGACTTACACTCCTTAGATATGGCAGATCTGCAACTTTTGTGCATAATTCTGTAATTTTAACGATTTAAATATTTAGATTTTTTTTTTAGTTCTTCTCATTTCTAACTTGGGATTGGGGTTTCATTTTCAATTTTTTTTGGGTTTTTGGGTTTTGGTTTCTGGTTTTGTGTAGGTGATATTTGAAGGGTTTTTAGATTTTTTTTTTTTTTTGGATTCGACACAGATCTTGGCCCTTGAGGGTAAGATCTGATCTCAAGGTCAAAATTTTGCAGGGATTTTTCAAGCACAATTTTTAGATCTAAGTTTATTGGGTGAATTCAAAATTTTTGGGCAAGGAAAAATTCGAATTTTTTTTGTGCACCAGTGTTTTCCTCTAGTTGGCTACCCTCATCTGTTGCTCTTTTTCTCTGCATTTGCCTCTCCATTTCCACTGTCAATGCTCCCTTTTGCTGTTGCGATTTTTGTTTTGTTTTTCGCACTGTCTTTTCTCACTACTTGTGTGTGTCCTATCCCTGCCTGCGTGAGCTCTTTTCTTTCTCTGTAGCCCCTTCGAGCTCCCTTATCCCTCACTCCTTGTTCCTCACGGCTTTGGCTCAAACTCATCTCCCTCGATTTTTATTTTCTGTTCTATTATCTTCTCAGCATTTCATTTCCCTCTGTCGGCTACCATCCCTTTCTTGTGCAGTCCCTTTCCCTCTCGTTTTTTTTTTTATTTTTTTTATTTTTTATTTTTTTTTTATTTTTTTATGCGTCCTCCCTTTCCCTTAGTTTCTCGACGACATCTCCTCCCTTCACGACTCCCTATCCTCTCAGAATTTGCGCTCCCCTCAAACGCTGCCTTCCCGCAACGTCTTCCTCTCGCAGTTGCTCCTATTCCTTGCGCTGCAATCTTCTCCCTCTCTGCATGTGCAATATATCACCGTCCCTCTTCACTACTCTCCATTTCCATTCCCTTCCTCGTCCTTGCTACAACCTTCTCTCCCGCCATCATATCCTTGCCCTCCTCTCACTCCTTGACTTTACTCTGACCTGTATTCAAATCTAAATCAAAGAAAAACAACCATAAGAATATAACATAATATTTAAGTTTGATTTTTTTTTTTATTTTTTTTTATTTTTTTTATTTTTTATGAATAAGATTCGATTTTATTTTATTTTTAGTTTGGCCTTTATATAATTTTATTTTATTTATTTTTTATATAATTTATTGATTATTATTATTATTATTTATTTATAATTTATAATTTTATTTATTTATTTATTTTTTAACTTTTGACATTTAAAATTTTTAAAAGCCTTGACTTTTAATTTTTTAATTTTTATTTGTACATTAAAAACAAAATAAAAAAATTAACTATTAACGTTAGCACTTAAAAAAATAAATTAAATTCTCGAAAACCAAAAATTTCAAGTCAATTTTTGACAGAAGATTTTGGGCTATTTGTTAATGTTGAAATTTTGGACTTACGAATATATATATATATATAGTTGACATGATTTAATTTTTTAAATATCTTAAGTTTGACTATAAGAGAAAAATATATTTTTTATTGGATTCACATTATTTTTAGAATATCTTTTAATCCATAAATTGCTTAACGAAGTGTTTATTTAGCATCAAAATTTCATGGTATGTCTTGATGAATAATTACTCAGATTTAAGTGTTGAATACTTCCATTTGCTTCAGCTGAGTTTGATGATCATTGGCACGAGATTTTTAAATGTTTGATATTGATTAAAAACGCTTATTGTTTAATTAACTCTTGTTTCATTTACTTGAAATGTTGGATATTTATTGAATTTTTAAGTTTGGGAAACCTTCAAGTAATTGTGATCGATATCTTTATTAAATACTCTATTGTGGATATGTGACAAATTGTACATCTTTTAATTGCGTAATTTTTGGCATCTTCATAATTGGCACTCTCGCTTAATTAATTAGTGGTTGAATCAGATAATTTGTAATCTAAGTGCTTTGAGATTTTAACACCACCTCTCATATTCAAAGCTTACGTCATCTCCCTCCATATTCTAATCATTCTCATTGCATTTTTCATTCTAAGTTAGCATTGCATATAGGATAGTTATTCATCCAAGCAACAGTTTCCCATCAAGTACTTGGTCCTAAATTATTAGCGAGATAGTTGACTCCATAAGGAACTGGTATCAATCATTCAAATCTAATCGAATCCTTTAATCTTGCTAGAACTATTACAAGTGTTTGGTCATTTAACTGTGTCTCCCGAACTGGTTGGTTCCCAACTGGTTCTCCTTCATTCCATTTCCATAGGGTCTACCCCCCTTAGTTTGTTATAGGGAGACAGATTAAACAGAGAGATTGGCGATCAAGGTGACAACCCCTGATCTGAGCCGTTATCGTGGTGCCTAAACATTTTGTGCGACAACACCTCAAAAATTCATAACTCTTATTTTATTATTATTCTTTAGGAGGCCACTTTTAGGCAAAAATTTCCTCTAATGAAAATAAAGTTGAGACAACTAAGACCCCAGGACTGTGACAAACTTTATCCATTTAAAATCAACATTGGGAGGAGGTTTCAATGGATTCTATCACATGTTTACCCAAGTCTGAAGGAAAGACTGTCATTATGGTAGGAGTTGATAGACTTACCAAGTATGCACACTTTTGTGCATTATCTCATCCATTTAAAGCTAGTGCAATTGCTATTGCATTTATGGAAACAATTCAAAAGCTACATGGAAACCCAAAGATTATTGTAAGCGACAAAGATCCATTTTTACAGGAAATTTTTTGACGAAATTATTTTCTTGTTTGGATACTCATTTAGCTCATAGCTATTCATATCATCCTCAATCTGATGGGAAAACTGAGATAGTGAAGAAATTTTTGGAAGGATATCTTCATTGCTTTGTATCTGATAAACAAACACAATGGGTCAAGTGGTTACCTCTGGCTGAATGGTGGTATAACACTTCATTCCATACTGCGGCAAAAATGACTCCATTTATGGCACTTTATGGATATCATCCACCCTGCATCACATCATATTTAAGAGAAAATTAGAAGGTTCAAGTAGTGGAAGATCACATCAAGCATCAACAACAATTTCTCCAAATATTAAAGGATAACCTCACCTTGGCACAAAATTGAATGAAATAACATGCATATCAACATCGCAGTGAAATAAGTTTTGATGTAGGCGAGTGGGTATTTTTACGTCTACAACCAATCAAACAAATTTCCCTCAGACAAGCTACGTAAGATAATAAATTATCACCAAAGTATTACGTTATTTACAAAGTGTTGCAAAATATTGGTACTATGGAATACAAATTGGAGCTTTCTGCATCTTCCCGAGACTTAGTTTTCCATGTTTCATGCTTAAAGAAGGTTATAGGTGTTGGGAAAAATACTAAGTGAGGGGGGGCGGGGGCGCGCGCGGGGGATCAATATTTAAAAATCACACGAACTTTTACTTTTCTTTAATAAATTCTATACGCAAATTTACTTAAGCCAACTAGTGTATGTATACGACTTTCATTCAGGAAACAAGCGTACGCGTAGTTAACTTATAATTCAGATAAATCTTCAGTAAATTTTCTTAGACCAGTGCATCATTTATTCATCACACATTTATTAAGAATAAAACATGTGCAATAAGAATATAATAAATCATCACACATAAGAAACACACATGAAAATCAGGATTTAAGGTGGAAACCCAATGTGAGAGAAAATCACTACTGCTGTTGTCTCTGTCTTCAATATTTATTATATAGAAAACTGCTTAAAATATTATACTGGCGCAGACTTAAACCAGCATGCAGGCACCCACCTGCAGAAGGTTGCTAACTTCACTCATTCTCCAGCTGCTACTGGAAGGGTGCTCTAACCCCCTCATCTTGTTTACCAGCCACCATTAGAAGGGAGCTTCGACTCCTTGATTTTGTTTACCAACCACTCCAGGAAGGGAGCTACAACCCCCTGATCTGATTAGTAGCTCCTACTGGCCACTTCCTCACTAAAGGCTCCAACCCTCAGCACCGCCACAGACCACGTTTCATAATTTTTCACACTGGATCCACTGGCTTCAAAACATCACAACTTGTAGGTCTTTTTTATCATATTTTCAGACTGGACCCACTACACTAATTTAAGCCCAATACCATACATCAAACCGAAACATATAACTATACCAAACCATTCACTGAATCATCAATCAACCAACCAATCACTGATATTTAATCACAATCATCTAGCAGCATAATCAATACTCAAACAACCTAGATCTATATGAAGACATCATGGACAGACAACAGAAACATGACAAAACTGATCAAACATTTTCTTCATGGACAGACAACAGAAACATGACAAAACTGATCAAACATTTTCTTCATCATTCTTCAGCAAATCCCTGGCTTGCATACGGGCCTTCTAGAAGACGTATTTGCGTATGTACGCGATTATCCCAAAACCAAATCACGTATATATCTCAACATATTATTGAATATATACGCTACTCTGCAGAACCAAACTCGCATGTATACGTGCCTTCCTCGTGTCAAACCCGCGTATAGAACTATAAATAATTTAGGACTATGCAATACTTCATAACTTCAAAAGTTACTCATATCACACCCTTCACTATAGCAAACACACGCTAGACCTCAAATCTAAACAATTCATAAACAGATCATGCAAATACATAGTCATTTCAGGTCTAGAGATCTCGATCCATCATTGTATTCATGAGTGCATCATTATATCAGATCTATCAACCAACAATATCCCATACCATGCAAATATAATTCAAATTGAAGTAATCATTCATTAACATTGCTCATGCACACTTATCACTTTGATCTTCACCTCCTTATATAGTTTGAGCCTTAGCCAATACCATGAGACAAAACCACACAAGTGACGATCGTGTTCTTGGACAGGGTTAAATAACTGTTACTGCGCTCAATATTCTGGGTTAACACCATGGTAAAGACCCTTGGTATTGTTAAAATTAGTGCGCCAACACATACACAACTTTGCTTCTTTGGACCCACGTGTATACATGACTTTTCTTCACCAAACCTGCGTATACACTACTTCGCTTCATCAAACTGACATAGACAATTGTGTATACGCGACTTCCCTTCATAAAACCTATGTATATACATGAATTGAACTTGTGTGTACACCTACGTATACGCGGCTTCCCTTCATCAAACCTGTGTATACTTCTTGAAACTTTGCCTTCATCATTCCTCTGTCACTGACTGTTATTTATTTCGCTGTCACATCTGAACTAACCTGTAGATACCATCTTCATTAAGTAGGTTGCTATCAAAAGGTAACTCATCGAGTAGGTTTCCATCAAGAACAAAAAATTACATCATAATGCGAAAAAT
The DNA here is from genome assembly GCA_034641835.2 of Pinus albicaulis. Lineage (NCBI taxonomy): Eukaryota > Viridiplantae > Streptophyta > Pinopsida > Pinales > Pinaceae > Pinus > Pinus albicaulis. The sequence continues at coordinate 535,786,147 of CM076573.1, read as the reverse complement.
CTCACCCTTTTGACTTGATGGCAACCATGTTGGTGTTTTATCACCACAACTTGTAGATACTTGTTAGACACATCAACATAAGCATTATTCAAACACCAAGTGACTCTCCCCCTTTAATGTCAAGGGAAAAGGGCGGACCAAAGTTGAAACAAGTTTCTCTTTCCTTGTAGAGAAAATATCTATGTAGATATGATGTAATATCCCTTTTTTAGGAATATCTCAAAACACGACAAACTCCAACCAGAGATTGACTGGGAGAGCATTCACCGGATATGTCGTCTCTAAAGAGAACAAGATCCAGAGGCTATCTGGCCCTTTCCAGACTCTGTCTAAGAGTGGAAGACTAAAACACCAAGTGGTATAAAATTATAACACACAATAATATATGGCAACTATGGCAACTCGTCCAGAAAATGAATTTCTCAGCAACTCATGCATGAAAAACGAACTATTCAGGTGTGATGGCTGTAGATACCATAGAATATATCTGAGAATTCCTAGAAACCAAAAGAAATAACAGCAGAAACCTTTACTCAACTTTTAAGGGCAAAAAGGTGGGGAAAAGTGAGGATTTTGGCCCTAAAATGAGTGGATCAGAAAATCTGCTTAAAATGACAGCTCAAGGTTTTGGAATATGATAGAATAGGTTAAGAGGGACTTCCATGTTTAATTTAAGCTCAAAAAAAGGCGTTTTACTTAGTTAAACAGTTCCTCCTTCCCGACTAGTCAATAGAAACCCTGATTTCCCAAGACTTTGAGTATGCAGAATTTTACTGAAGCAAGGGCAGCGTATTTTCTGAAGGTATGAGATGTAAATCACTATGAATAATCAGATAATGAGTTTTAGTACAAGGCATAGGCTTTCAACAAGGTTAAACATCAGTTTTATATAGGAAACCCCTCAAGATAGAGGTGCCGCAAGACAAGAAAATAATCCAAAAACCCTAAAGCATTTTCTGCAGTCGCTGTGAGATAGAAGATGCATATATAGCCAATAATAATGTATAGCAGCAGAAGAGAGTACAAATCTTGAGGAAACAACCTCTCAAGAGAAGAAATGCAAGCCACCACAACACATGTACATAAACATGAAAAGCATTGCTATTTTTGCATAAACCTCAGGCTATGAAAAACGCAGTCTAAGACAAAATTCTGCTCCAATACATAGATATGACAGTATATAGCTCAAATACAATAGGGGAGCAAAGCTCTAACCCTTATAAGCAATAAGATCTCAATCCTCCAAGGGATTGGCTGAAATACACAACACGACCAAAATGCCGGAGTTGCTGGGCAGCTACTGCAACTCCAAACTGAAACCAAATAGAGAAGGCTGAATATGATGATCAACTGAAGTAGACCTCCTCCAATAGATCTCCAAAGTGGAAGGCTGATCCTTACACTTGAGATCTTCCCCACAAATCAACCGACAAACCCTCACAGTAGCTACACCATAAAAATAACGCAGATACTAAAAGGGACTGCGCAGTAGGGGCAGAATAACTGTTGGCCTGATGCCAAGATCTGAAAATCAGCTCCACAATCTCCCAATCTGATCCTCCAAAGGAAAGAGAGACTCTCCCTCTGAAAAACAAGAGAAGGAGGTGGTGTTGTAAAGTCACCACGACAACACCCTACAACACAGAATTACGCTGTTGTAGCAATAATGCTGTCCTGGAGGATGATGCTAAGAAAATAACCTTGCCCGAGCAAGCACTCGAAGTCCCCTGGGGCTAAGGGTGAGATCTCCGCACGGAGACACTCGGTTGCACTAAACAGTGCAGCAGACGGGCTAAACAGCCAACGTGCCAAAGAGAAGACAATATGTCCCACTCAATAATCAATAATCCAAATATCCAAGCATCTAAACATGTCCCAAATGAGGAGGCTCCTCCATCTTTTATAGTGTTGGTTTCCCTCCAAAACCAAATGTAGCATCTCTCTCTCTCCTCCACATCCTCATCCTTATCCACATTCTCATCCTTATCTGCGCAGAAGCTTGGGGAAACTTCTAGAGTGTACATAGTCCCCCTCCTCGACGTGGTGTTGGGTCCCCTCTTGACTCCCACTTAAGTCGCAACGTTGTGCTACTAGGTGGATGTTTTATTTCATTTAAGTGAGTTTAGAACCTCTTTACTCACTTTTTATTTATTTGCAAACTATAGGTGGAAAAATAAACAAAATAGAATATTCCAATTTGCTGTCGCAAATTAGGAATATTACAGTCCCCCCCGGAAAAATGTTGCTTGCCCTCAAGCAACTGCCTGAACAACTCTCCACCGATACTGCAAAATATGCCTGGGTCCCAGATGCGCCACTGAATCTCCCCTGAACTCTGCATCATCCTGATATGAAGGGACTCTCAATGCCAGGATCCCAAACTGATCTCTCATGGTACCAACCAACCAATGAAGACCATGACTCCTGTTGTGCTGTATCTGTCACGGTGTAAGCTGTCCCATCGACTGTGTACCAACTCATCTCCTCTCTCCACTCAAGGCATGGAGTCTGGAATATGATGAGGAACATCTCCCTCATGTGGATCCTCCATCTCCAAGCAATCATCCAAACAAAATGAGCCACCTCCCAACAAGGCAACTCCTGAAAATCTCCTTCCACCTCAAGCTCCGGTAATGAAGGTGGGCTGAAAATCTGACCGTGGCAAGCATCATAGCTTACCCCATGGTGTCCTTCTCTCCACTCATGACAAGTGTAGAGCATATGCTGATCCTGGGCTGCAAAATCATTGCCCTCCAATGGAAAAGTGAAGAAAAATCCTCCAGAGAAGGTTCCTCCATCAATGAAGAACAAGTTGGCCCAAAACAAACCATCCATGAAGAATAGGACATGGTCATCATGGAACATCTGAATGAGAGGTTTGCTGAAGGTTTTACATGATGATACATGATGCAAACAATCTCTCACAAGGATACAATGCAGTCTCATCCACTGCAACTTCAGAAAATTACATGGCAAGCAATGTACAAGATCCATCACATCTACTAATGGATAGTAAATGGATGAATATGACAAAAACATAAGACCAAACACTTGCCCATGGCTGTACAATGGATGAATATCAATCTCATGGCCCACCTCAAAAGAGAATGAATATGTAGTAGTGGTGGCCATGCCTCCTCCTCCCATGCTCCCATTAGAACATGTAGTGCAGAAATTGTGAGAATTCTTCCCACTCAAAGACACATCCAGCTCATGTGTCTCCCTCATAATCAAGCCTCCCATACAAATCTGATCAATATCAGCAAATGGAGACATATTCAGCAGAAAAATGAAGGAAACGCTGAAGGTTTCATGTGGTGCAAGAAGGTACCAACAGCTTCCCAAACACGTACAACGCAGTTTTACAAGTTGCTGCTTGATGAAAGTACAAGGCAAAATGTTTCTTCTTACGTAGTTAATCATGCATGTCTTTATATGATACATGTTATAGTACAACAAATTAACATACATGTAGTGATAAAACATTTTCCCAAGGCCACAAAAGAGATGGCTGCCTCCATCATGTAGATTGGCCCAATACAACTCATGGAGCAATGTGACAAAATTGCCCCCTTGTGAAGCAATGAACTGCATAGGAATGGCATGAGTGTGCAAATAAATGAATGTATAAACAAATCCCTCACCATATGCTGGAATTAAGATGGTACATGGGTCCATACATGAGTCCTTCATAGTGTTTTGGCATGCTATGAAGAAGAATGAACCATGTGCTGCAAGAAGATAATCCTCCTCATGCTTGGAAACCCAAGTCAAGAAGAATATGCCATAGATGTCTCTATCATCATTACCTCCTCTTTGTGCAACAAATATGAAGTGATCCTGGGACTTATGGGTTATAGATCCACCATATCTCTGCTGTGCACACTTCATCCATAATGTTCTGCTCCAAGGTGACAACGCTGTGAGCTCATGCAAATAAGCTCCTGTCAATACAAGACTCTGTTCTTTGACATGCTCCTTGTCAAAGACTCCTCTAATAATGCTGCAACAAATGTGGAATACTCCCCAAGATGTAAGTTCTTCCCCATCATCATCAAAGATCAAGGAGATAGTGCCATCTCCTCCTCCTGCAATATTATACAAAGTGTTAGAGAAAATCTACCCTTGCTTTCCCAAGCAAAGCAACAAGACATTTTGCTACCTCAAATGCAAGACCTTGGGGGATATTGGGCTATTCTTGTGTGGATGCAGTATTTGTATCCTCCAATGCAATGGCTGCCTCATCCATAGATATAGAAGGCTGCTCCTCCAAAGCTGTAACAACGTTGGTGCAATCCTCCTCCCATGGTGGTTTGGCTCTCTCTTCCTTTGCCCTTTCTCCATAAAAGGTTTGGATCAACCTTTGAGAAAATTCTGCAAAATAACTCACCCTTGAATGAACCAAGGGTTTGAACCACCAAAGAGAGGCTTCATCCTCCATGTGCAGCGCTGCAATCTCCACTGCTTCTTTCTCTGTCACTGGATGTAGCAAGAAAAATGCCTCTAGCTTTTTCACCCAAGCTCTAGCTGAAGTGTTCCCATCAAATGTAGACAATAGAAACCTATTGCCTTTGATTTCTCTTCTACTACAGGGCCTTCTCTCCTCCTTTTGTTGAATAAACTGTAGGAACGATATAGCTCCCCTGAATGCTGTAGAATGGAATTTATACTCATCCAGGTATTGATTTAGAACTTGATGATCGAAGCATCTCTCATGCTTGCTTTATTTTTGAGAATAGGAAGTGCATGGACCTTCCTCTTCTTCTCTTTGCTTTTCCTCCTTAGGGAGGCTCTTCTTTGTCTTGAAAATAGAGGAGATCAAGCTCATCTTCTGCATCATCTCCTTTTGATATCAAACTCACAAGATGTGCCAAGTTTGATGCTTCGATACCACTGTAATATCCCGTTTTAGGAATGGCTAGCAATCCATGGATGGAAAATGCATTTTCCAGAAATGGAGGTAGCAGGATTTGATACCAAGACCTGGATCCCCTTAGACCAATGTGTCTAAGACCGAAATCCAAGGATTGGGATCAAGGAAATCCTTCTAGGGTGGTGAGACAAGCCTCTCACACCTAGTTCCCTTTAGAAAGTGCCCAAGGAATGAGGCTGCAACAATGTACGAACATACAAGGAATCCACAACATTATTTTAATGAGCTAGGGCACATGAAGATGAAAATAGCTGAACAATGTATAATATAGCATCAATAGAATACAATTCTTTGAAGAATCACGCACTCAAGCTAGGCAATGAGAGCCTCAATAAGACATGTACATCAAATATGATAAAACACTGCTATATAAATTTTCCCTAGCTATGGCAGCGCTGTCTATAGGAGACACTACAACATATAACATGAAAATATAATGATATATCAATGATAGCTCAAGAAATGAGGGGGATCAAGCTCTCAACCCCTGAAAACACTAATACAACAATCCTTAGAAGGATTGGTTACAATACATGTACAAAATGGGAAAATACAATAATGCCAGAGTTGCTGGGTAGTAGCAACTCATAAAAAAAATAGGAGGAGATGGCTAAATATGATCTGAAATATGAAATGGCCTCTTCCAATAGAAATCTGAAGTGAAAGACTGATCCTTTCACCTAAGATATATCCCTCCAAATGTCTGCTAATCCCTCACAACAAATGCTCTCCAAGAATAACGCTGTCCAAGAGAGAGACTACACTGCCAGTGATGGTAAGTGGTTGGCCTGGTGCCAAAGATGGTGGAATAAGCTCATGAACCTCCTTTGCTGATCTCCCAAAGGGATGGAAGCTCCCTCCTCTGAAAAACTAGCCAAGGATGGTGTTGTGGAAAACCTCCCTAGCAACACCCAGCAACAATGCACAATCTCTAGCTGAAACTGTTGAGATTGCAACAAGATGATGAGCTTAGTGAAAAGAGTCGCCTTCACTAAGTGGGCCCGTAGGCTATTTTTGGCGCAAGTCTATTTTTAGACATGTCGATCATATTATATAGTTACAGGATGCTATTTGTGGATGGTTGGTCAAGTTGGAAAAATAGATGGACTTCTATTTTTAGACATATTGGGCGGAATCTATTTTTAGATTGCCAGTCTAAAAATAGATATGTCGAATATTATTAGCTCTTAATAATATTTGGACTATAAACATTATCTTATCCTCTTGGAGAACTTCAGTTAAGTGCATAGATGTGACACAGGAGCTGACAGAAGGAATTACGCTATTCCTAAGGGTTAAGTGGAGCTATTGCATGGAGAGTTCAATTAGAACTCATGTGATAGAGTTTGGTGGAGTTATTGAGGTGGTTGGTGGAGTTGTGTTCAGTTTAACTCAGTTAAACATAGTTGAGCTAGTTGTATCTAGTCTAACTGATTGATACACTAGTGAGAGCGGTGTGAATTAATTATTAACTCATTAATCAACTAAATAATACATCAGGTAACTATAGTGCATGGACAGTTTCGGTGGAGACCAGTGGAGAGGTAGGTGAAAGAGCAGTGTGACTATCAGTTGTGACTATAGTGTTGCATGATTTGCAACACACAGTGGTTGGAGATTCCAATGAGGATTGTGTGAGAAAGGCTGGACCAATTTGAGTTCATTTAGAGCCATTCTTCAGTAGTGATTGCGCAGTAGAGGCAGGCTAGCAGGTGGCAGAGATCGGTGCATGGGATTTGCTAGATTGGACCTGATTAGTGTGTAGCAATTGGAGATTGTATTGAGAGCTTGTGAGGAGCTTTGTATGATGATTTTTACATGATATCTATGACATATAATATAAAGATAATTGGGGGTTTTCAACTTTAAGCTTTCCCATAAATTACTGTGTTCATATGTGTGAATTTTTATGGTTTCAATGTGTGCATGCAATTGATTTAATTTCCACAAGTAATGATCAACAGTAGAAGAGATTCTGTATTGTTCATGAAGTTGAAATAGTGTGTGATCAGGAGAATCTCAGATGTATAACACATTAGTTATATAATTTCTACATGGTATCAGAGCGATATTGATCATTGGAGCAATTGCAAAACATTGAAGTGGTTGAGTTTTGTGTTGGTGGAATTCGAATTTGCAGCAGTGTTTTCTTGGTGTCGAAGTTGAGATGTCTTTCAACGAATTGCGATTGGAGTATGCCCTTGAGGGCAGCTCGAATTATATTGCATGGAAGGACAGGATGGAGGCGGTGCTGGAGGACAATGGGTTGAAGGAGTTCATAGATGCAGAAATTCCAAAACTTGCTTCTAGCGATGCTGCTGCACTTGACACATGGCAAAAGAAGATAGCAAAATGTCGAAGGATTCTGTTGGAAGGTGTGAAGGATCACATAGTGTCCAACCTTCATGGTAAATATTCTCCATTCTTGATGTGGAAAGCTTTGATAGACTTGTTCCGAAGCAAGAGCGACCAGAGGAAGTTGGCGCTCAAGTATAAACTCAGGAACATAAAAATGGAGAAATGCGAAAATATACCCAAGTACCTCACAAAGTTTTTCCAGTGTAGGCATGAGTTGGGAAGTGTGGGGGTTACTGTAGATGACAAGGACTTGGTGAGCTTGGCTCTCCTTGGGCTTTCGAAGAGTTGGCATTCCTATCAGGACTCTGTCAATGGTTGGGAGAAACTGCCAGGATGGGAGTGACTTTGGTCAGATCTTGTGCAGGAGGAGATAAGGCAGAGTACCAGGGACGGATCTTCATCGAAGAATGAATATGAAGAAAATTGTGCTTTTGCTGCCAAAGCAAGGAAGGGGAAGGACAAGAAGAATGCTTCTCAATCCGGTGCGAAAGGAAAGAAGCAGGACATGTCCAAGGTGAAGTGCTTTCACTATCACCAACACAGACATTAGGCCACTAATTTTCCACAGAAGAAGAAAAATAAGCAGGTTGTTGGATCTGCAGCTGGAGAGGCCTTAGCCTCACAGTTTGAGCTATATTTTTCGCTGATCGCATGCTTGGTCTCAAGTGTGATGGGTTCAATGTGGTTTCTTGACAGTGGTGCATCATTCCACATGACTAGAGACAAAGATTTATTTACTGATCTGGATGAGAAAGATCTTGGAGTGCACATCGAGATGGGTGATGATGGTAGATACAGTGCGACCGGTATCGGGACCATTTCCTTTGAGAGGGAGTCTGGTAAACCCTTCGTATTGAAGGAAGTCATGCATGTTCCAGGATTGAAGAAGAATCTTATCTCTGTGGCGATGTTGGAAGACAAGGGATATGATGTTGTCTTTAGCAAGGGAAAGGCTTTCCTGCACAGTAAGGCAACTGGTGAAACCCAGAGGTTAGGGGTTCGAGTTAAGAACCTTTATGAATTGCAGGTAGATGGCTGCGCAACAATGGCAGGCAAGGCAGAAGGAGTGGTGAGCCGAGATGAGGGCGAGCTATGGCACAAGAGATTGGGCCATCTTCACCATGGTGCTTTGAAAATTTTGTAGCAGATTTCTACCGGGCTTCCCAAAGGTACACTTGCGCAGTCAGATCAGTGCAAGGGATGTACTTTGGGAAAAATTGTGAAAGCCACCTTTCACGAGAAGGATAGTCACGCCACGATGATCCTTGAGATAATTCACACAGACGTGTGTGGACCTTTCTCAGTAGCTTCAACAACAAAGAACAGGTATTATGTGATCTTTGTTGATGACTCTCGGAAGTGCTGGATCTTCTTCATGCAGAAGAAGAGCGAGATATTCTATAAGTTCTGTGAGTTTAAGGCACTGGTGGAGAAAGAGTCGGGGAAGCAGGTGAAGGCTCTTAGGAGCGACAATGGTGGTGAATTCATCACTGGCGAATTCAAGGACTTTTGCAGCGCAGAAGGAATTCAAAGAGAGCTCATAGCACCTCATAACCCATAGCAGAATGGGGCCGCGGAGCGAAAGAACAGAATGATCGTGGGTGCTGCACGGGCAATGTTGCATGATCAGGGCCTTCCCATACACTTGTGGGCTGAAGCATGCAATACTGTGGTTTATGCGCAAAACCGTTGTCCTCATAGGATACTTGGCATGAGTACACCCGAGGAGGCGTTTTATGGTAAGAGGCCTGATATTTCTCATTTGAAGATTTTTGGCTCACCTGTTTAAATTCATGTGATGAAGGATGCCAGGAAGAAGCTGGAGCCAACCGCAAAGGTTGGGATATTTGTAGGGTACATTGATACACCCCACAACTATCGTGTGTATTTTCTAGATAGTCGGAAGACTGTTGTGCGACGGGATATCAAATTTCATGAGGAGAAAGCCATGAAGTGTTCGCTTGAGAGGGAGCCACACTTGCATGTAGATGAGGAGCTATTATTTCCTAAGGATGAGCCTCAGGATGTGGATCAGCCACAAGAGGAGGTTCATGGAGTGGAAGAAACCACTCATGTAGTGCCAACCATCAGAGGGCGCAAGCGCACTACAGAAGCTGAGCGATTGGATCTTGATGTAGAGAAGATTGTAGGAGCACCTACATCACAACACAGACAGAGACAGTCACCTGACCGATATATTGGATACATGGCTCTGATGAGCAAGTGTATCGTGACAGAACCATCCTCTTTCGAGGAAGCTCTAGAGGACCCTACATGAATAGATTTCATGGTGGAAGAGTATGATTCGATTGTCAGAAACAGTGCATGGGAGATTGTCCCAAGGCCAGAAGGGAAATCAGTGGTAGGTTTGATATGGATCTACAAAGTGAAGCAAGCAGCTGACGGGAGCGCCGAGAAGTACAAGGCAAGATTTTTTGCCCGAGGCTTCTCATAGATTGAGGGGATCGACTATGAGGAAACCTTTGCACCTGTCACAAGGTATTCTTCCATACAGACGATTCTTGCTCTCTCAGCGCAGATGGGGTGGCACATTCATCAGATGGATGTGAAGACTACGTTCCTCAATGGATTCATTGAGGAGGAGGTGTACATAGAGCAGCCCGAAGTTTTTGAGATCTTCAACAGCGAGTCGCATGTGTGCAGGCTCAAAAGAGCGTTGTATGGGTTGAAACAAGCACCTCGTGCTTGGTACACATGGATAGAAAGTTATTTCACTGGACTTGGATTCTCCAAGAGTGAGGCGGATTCGATCCTATACCAGATTGTGGTGGAGGGTAAGTTGCTGATCATTGTACTTTATGTAGATGATTTGATTCTGACAGGTGATGAACTGTTGATACACTCATGCAAGGCTGATCTTACAAAGGAGTTTGAAATGAAGGACTTGGGCCTCCTTCATTATTTCCTGGGATTGGAAATTTGGCAGCGCAGTGATGGATTGTTTGTGTCTCAAGGCAAGTATGCCCGAGAGATATTGGAGAAGTTCAACATGCATGGCTGCAGGCCTATCAACACTTTTCTTCATGGTGGATGGAGGAAAGAGGATGATACATCGGCAGAGGTAGTGGATTCGACTGTTTACCGATAGTTGGTTGGGTTGCTCATGTATCTAGTCAATACACGACCTGACATATGCTACGCTGTTAACCAACTTTCACAAGCTATGGTTAAGCCTACCAAGCTCTTTTGGAAGGCGGGGAAGCATGTATTGAGATATCTCAGAGGCACATCGGGATATGGATCATGGTACAAACAGGAGGATGAGTTGAGGCGGCATGGCTTCACGGACCGGTATCACCATATTAGAGATTGTGTGAAGCGGAAGATCATGTTACTTTCTTACATTCCTACGGAGGATCAGGATGCTGATATCTTGACGAAGGCGCTCACCAGGAGAAAATTCGAATACCACAGAGGCAGGATCGGGGTGGCAGATAATCCCTATCTTTTTGAGAGGGAGTGTTGAGATTTCAACAAGATGATGAGCTTAGTGAAAAGAGTTGCCTTCACTAAGTGGGCCCGCAGGCTATTTTTGGCGCAAGTATATTTTTAGACATGTCGATCATATTCTATGAGTTGCAGGATGCTATTTGTGGATGGTTGGTCAAGTTGGAAAAATAGATGGACTTCTATTTTTAGAAATATTGGGCGGAATCTATTTTTAAATTGCCAGTCTAAAAATAGATATGTCGAATATTATTAGCTCTTAATAATATTTGGACTATAAACATGATCTTATCCTCTTGGAGCACTTCAGTTAAGTGCACAGATGTGGCACAGGAGCTGACAAAAGGAATTACGCTATTCCTGAGGGTTAAGTGGAGCTATTTCATGGAGACTTTAGTTAGAACTCATGTGATAGTGTTTGGTGGAGTTATTGAGGTAGTTGGCGAATTTGTGTTCAGTTTAACTCAGTTAAACATAGTTGAGCTAGTTGTATCTAGTCTAATTGTTTGATACACACTAGTGAGAGTGGTGTGAATTAATTATTAATTAATTCACTAATTATTAACTCATTAATCAACTAAAGAATACATCAGTTAACTACAGTCCATGGACAGTTTCAGTGGAGACCAGTGGAGAGGTAGGTGAAAGAGCAGTGTGACTATCAGTTGTGACTATAGTGTTGCATGATTTGCAACACACAGTGGTTGGAGATGCCAATGAGGATTGCGTGAGAAAGGCTGGACCAATTCGAGTTCATTCAAAGCCATTCTTCAGTAGTGATTGTGCAGTAGAGGCAGGCTAGTAGGTGGTAGAGATCGGTGCATGGGATTTGCTAGATCGGACCTGATTAGTGTGTAGAAATTGGAGATTGTACTGAGAGCTTGTGAGGAGCTTTGTATGATGATTGTTACATGATCTCTATGACATATAATATACAGATAGTTGGGGGTTTTCAGCTTTAAGCTTTCCCATAAATTACTATGTTCATATGTGTGAATGTTTATGGTTTTAATGTGTGCATGCAATTGATTTAATTTCCACAAGTAATGATCAGTAGTAGAAGAGATTTTGTATTGTGCATGAAGTTGAAATAGTGTGTGATCAGGAGAATCTCGGATGTATAACACATTAGTTATATAATTTCTACAGAAAATGCATTGATGAATAAGGATGATGCTTGACCTCAATGTTTGAATATGGGGAATAGAGTGCAATCCTCCAAGAGTTACTCAAGAAGGAGTGGAAATCCTAAACAGGAATTTCCCGGCAATTCTTGCTAACCATTAAGAAGTTGCAGAAAGTCCACCGGACCAAAGATGAATAATACTCAAGATGATTTGCAATGGCTACCTTTCCCACTCATTAGGGTTTCCTTACCCATTTTATTACCTATTTGTATATAAGATCTTGTTCGTATCTTCTAGAACAATAAATTACTTCCATTGAACAGTGGTGGCATGATATAAAGTACTCCTTCATGACTTCCCATTGCGATGGATCTCCTTCAAGAGATCAAGATTTTTTAGAAGGACCTGCTCTGATACCAATTTTTGGGAAAAATATTGAGAGGGGGAGGGGGTGAATCAATATTTAAAACTCACACAAACTTTTACTTTTATGAAATTCTATATGCAACTTTACTTAAGCCAACTATAGTATGTACACAACTTTCATTCAGAAAACAAGCGTATGCCCAATGAACTTATAATTCAGATAAATCTTCAGAAAATTTTCTTAGAACAATGCATCATTGATTCATCATACATTTAGTAAGCAAAAAACACGTGCAATAAGAACGTAATAAATCATCACATATAAGCAACACACATGAACACCATGATTTTAGGTGGAAACCTAATGCGAGAGAAAACCAACGCTGCTGTCGTCTCTGTATTAAATATATATTATATAGAAAAATTCTTACAATATTGTATTGGCACAGACTCATACCAACACACAGGCACCCACCTGCAGAAGGCTGCTACCTTCACTCATTCTATAACTGCTACTAGAAGGGAGCTCCAACCCCCTGATCTCGTTTACCAAACACAATTGGAAGGGAGCTTTGACCCTCTGCTCTCGTTTACTAGCCACTACTCGATGGGAGCTACAACCCCCTGATTTGAACACCAACTCCTACTAGTAGGAATATTTGACTTCCTCTCTAAAGGCTCCAACCCTCAATACCACCGTGGACCACGTTTCATAAATTTTCACACTAGATCCGCTAGCTTCAAAACATCACAACTTGTAGGTATATTTTCATAGTGGATCCACTACACTCATTTAAGCCCAATACCATACATCAAACTGAAACATATAACTATACCAAATCATTCACTGAATCATCAATGAACCAACCAATCACTAATATTTAACCACAATCAACTAGTATCATAATCAATACTGAAACAACTCGGCTCTATATGAAGACACCATTGACAGACAACAGAAACACAACAAAACTGATCAAAGATTTTCTTCAACATTCTTCTGGAAAAAACCTAGCTTGCATACGCGCCTTCCAGAAGACTTATCCGCGTCTGTATTCGCTTATCCCAAAACCAACTTGTGTACTTATCTCAACATACTACTGAATATCTAATCTACTTTGCAGAACCAAAATCGTGTGTATACGTGCCTGCCTCATTTCAAACACACGTATAAATATGTAAATAATTTAGGACTGCGAAATACTTTAGAACTTCAAAACTTACTCAGATCATACCCTTCACTGCAGAAAACATGTGCCATACCACAAATATAAACAAATCATAAACATATCATGAAAATACATAGTTATTTCAGGTCTAGAGATCTTGATCCATCATTGTATTCATGAGTGCATCATTATATCAGATCTATCAATCAACTATAGCCCATACCGTGCAAGTATACTTCAGATTGAAGTAATCATTCATTAACATTACTCATGCACACTTATCACTTTGATCTTCACCTCCTTATATAGTTTGAGCCTTAACCAATACCATGAGCCAAAACCACAGAAGTTCTGATGGTTTTATTGGAAGAGATCAAATCGTTGTTACTGCGCTCAATATTGTGGGCTAAGACCACGGTAAAGACCCTTGGTATTTTTAAAATTAGTGCGCCAATACATACACAACTTTGCTTATTTGAACCCACATGTATACACCACTTTTCTTCACCAAACCTGCGTATACGCTACTTCTCTTCATCGAACCTGCGTATACACCTATGTATACACGACTTCCCTTCCTCAAAACTGCGTATATACATGAATTGAACCTGTGTATATGCATGCATATACAATGATTCCCTTCATCAAACCTGCATATAATTCCTGAAGCTTTACCTTCATCATTCTTCTATCACTGATTGTTATTTATTTCTGTCACATTTGAATTGGCCTGTAGATACATCAAGTTCACATCTTCAACAAGTAGGTTGTTATTAAAATGAAACTCATCGAGTAGGTTTCCATCAAGGACAACACATTACATCATAATGCCAACGATATCCCCCTTTGGACTTGATGGAAACCATGTTGGTGTTTGATCACCACAACTTGTAGATAGTTGTTAAACACATAAAAATAATAATTATTCAAACACCAAGTTACTCTCCCCCTTTGACATCAAGGGCAAAGGGAAGACCAAAGTTGAAACAAGGTTTCTCTTTCCTTGTAGATACAAGAGCTCTATAGATCTGATCTGCACTATATTGACTATGCTCCCCCTGAGCACATGCTGAATCTTCATAAATATTTTCAATAAAGTACATCACTCTCTAACTCAACTAAGTATGAAATTTACTATCACCAAGGACACATACTTACATCAATCACCTAATTAAGTGGGGTTACATATTTTACTCAATCACCCAACCAAGTAGGTTTAAATATCTGAAAAAGTCCATACATGACTGAATATTCAGCATGAACTTTACATCAAATTACATATATGAATTTTTTAACCAGGAACAAAGGATGTCAATAGAGAGAGATCATCAAACATAATTCATATACCATTATAAACATAATGCCAACAATGCATTATACTCAGCAAGGCTAACGCTCCCCTAGAACCTGTGCTACTTGTTCATTGTCAAGTCTGACCACAACAACTCATTCATCAAATCATATTCATATATAAGGTTATCATAACTTAATACCATATCAACAGACTGTAACCATCAACATTAGACCAAGAAAATTAAATCATAACTGTCAAACACATTTCATAATCTGTCTTGAGTTCGTCTCACTGTTTTTCTATCAAAGAAAAAACATATGAGACTGTCTGCAAAGGAATTGGCATGCATATGCGATTTTATTTCTTTGAATCCACATACAAAATGTGAAATACTAAAAATTTCATTGCTTCAGCTCCCCCTGAGCTTGTACAGACTGTACCTGTCTTCTGTTGTCACATCAGATTCACTCTCAGAAATATAAACAACAATAATTACCAAACCAACCATGGGAAACACTATATATTACTCCCCCTATGATGATACACTACTGATTCCGATAATGTATCTCACATCACTCCTACAATCACTAAGAAAAGTAAGCTTTAGAAACATATGACTGTAGTAGGGTTAAATTCCCCCTACATTTTTGACCGATGTTTCCTCTTTTTCCAACTTTGCTTGGAATTTCTTATTGTGTGTTGGAACTTATCCAAACTCCTGGTTCTGTTCAACATAATTAACCTACAATTAGTGGCCTTATGCCCAAATGAGTTACAAAAGAAAAAACATCCATGAAACCATCCTCCTTCGTTGATCTATGCGATTCTTCAATAAAAGGATTCTTCTCTTTTAGGGCATTATCATCATTAATAGTAAATTCCATGAGTACTTGCAGATCTTGATTAGACTATCCCTCTTCTCCAATTGATAAACCATCACTATCTTCATTTGTATAAAATCGTTTCCTATTTTCAAACCGTTTCCCTTTGTCATGATTTTCTTTATAAGGGCACTTAGCAGCATAATGACCAACTCTACCACAAGAAAAACACTTGAAGGGAAGCTTACCTTTGAACCTTCCAGTACCTGCTTGAAGTTTCATCACAAAATGTTCCTCATCTTCTTCTAATATATAACTTGATTCCTTGAGAAATTCATATTCCTTTTGCACATGCCTTAAATGCGGCTTCTATAACTTCTCAGGGACCTCCTTTTCTCATTTCAAAAGAAGTTACGATCTCGTAAAGTTGAATAATAGTAAGAGTCTGCAGATCTTTCTTTTATTCAATAGAAAACACTTTTGACTCGAAATTTGGAGTTAGAGATCTCAAGATTTTCTCTACTAAAGTTGAGTATTTTATATCTTCACCCATATTTCTTATAGAATTCACAATATCATCTATTCTTAGAAATAAAATTGCAATACTTTCATCATCATGCATTATGAGATTTTCATATTGAATTCTAAGAGTTTGAAGTTTAACTCTTTTTACCTTGGAATCACCTTCATAGATCTGAATGATATTTTCCCATATTTCCTTTACTGAATTTAGCTACATGACTTTAACAAATTCTAATTCTGTCAAGATTCCCAATAAGGAATTGGCAACTTTTTTATTGGTTTCATATATCTTCTTTTCTACTGCATCTGTAGGAACGACTGCTAGATATTGATAACCTCCTTCCACGATTCCCCATACATATGCACCAAGACTCTGCAGATAATCTCTTGTTCGTATATTCTAGAACAATAGATTACTTCCATTGAACAATGGTGGCTTGATATAAAATACTCCTTCATGACTTCCCATTGCGACGAATCTCTTTCAAGCGATTAAGCTTTTTTAGAAGGACCTGCTCTGATACGAATTGTTGGGAAAAACACTGGGAGGGGGGTGGGTGGGGGTGGATAAGTATCTAAAACTCACACATACTTTTAATTTTATTTACTGAATTCTATATGCAACTTTACTTAAGCCAACTAGCGTATGTACACAACTTTCATTCAGGAAACAAGCATATGCCCAGTGAACTTATAATTCAAATAAATCTTCAGTAACTTATCTTAGACCAGTGCATCATTGATTCATTATTTTATCGCACACAAATTTTCAATTTTTATTGATAGGGTCACTCACCTTAGGTTTCATTTTATCTTAATAGGTTGGTTCATGAAATTGAGGAAAAATCCATGGAATAAACATTTATCCTAAGTCTAGAACACTCCATTAATCATGTCATGTCACTCATATTCACCAAATTCTACTTTAGGTTCACATGCATGGTTTCAAATCAAAGTAATGCCACTTGTCTTTTTTTTCATGGTTTTGCAACAAATATAACTACAAAATGGTAGATTTCGCTACGGAATCACCTGGAAATTCCGTAGTGAATCTGCTAGGTTTATAACTGTCCTCACTGTGGAATCATGTTTTTCTGAATAAAAACAGAGGACGATGAGTTGTCAAAGTTCTAGTGGTTAGGGATAAAGGTGAGGTCATCTAATTCCTTATCATGATCACCCAGGCATGCAAAAGCATAAATACCCTCATCATTTCCTTTTACTCCCACATTTGGCATCATTCTCTCCACTTTCAAATTGATTTTTTTAAACCCATCTCAAAGCACCTATCTGTCATCTGTTGTTCGAGTCTTGCATGCAGCAGCCCAGCATCATCTTTTAGAAGCTGACTCCCAACACAAGCAACTTGTTGTTTAGTTTTTTCTCTCTGCAGGTGTCACAGTGAGGGAGCCAACGTGGTTATAAGAAACGATGTCTATGAAGAAGAAAATCAACAAGGGAGGCTCTTGTGTGAGATACGAACCCATGGACCTCAAGTTATTAAATCT
Source organism: Pinus albicaulis (assembly GCA_034641835.2). Classification (NCBI taxonomy): domain Eukaryota; kingdom Viridiplantae; phylum Streptophyta; class Pinopsida; order Pinales; family Pinaceae; genus Pinus; species Pinus albicaulis. The sequence goes on along the minus strand of CM076573.1, from coordinate 535,768,581 downwards.
AGACCCCAATTTTGTGGAGGCATTCAACAATGTCGGATGCCTACAATTCTGTCAAAAGCTTCAAGGATTTCATGCTCAAATATCAAAGGATTTTGCAGTGAAATTTAGAGGCAAAATTCAAAGGTGGGGGTTTTAAATTTCACAGTGTCACCTGATACCATTTCCTAGGCCACAAAGATACCAAGAGAGGGTGAAGAGTGGTTCAAAGCCACTAAATTCAAGATGCAGAGTTGTGATGAATTTGTTAAACTCGAACGCATTGGATGTGACATGGAATCTGGGTTTCCAAGGAGTTATATGAAGGCAAATTATTCTAAATTGTTTTTTGTGATCCAGAAGTACTTTACTTGTGAGGGGAGGTTTCATATGGTTTACCTGTACCATTTTAGGCTCCTATTACATTTCACTGGTAAGCAGTCCCTTGATCTTCCTTTATTTTTGTTTATGAGTTTAGGGAAGATGTCTGATAAGGTTCAAGCCAAGGCTGAAGGCAGTGAGACATCAACCATTCACCATGGTTTGATTAAACTCTTAGTGCTGGATGAATTGAAGAAAATAAACAGAGATTGGGCAGCTTTCTTTTTCCTCAGTGGTTGTGAAGTTGATTCAGTGACACCTAAGAAAAATTCAAAGCCAAAAGCTTCTTCATCTCCAGCTGTGACAAAGGGTGTAAATGAAGAAGAGGGAGAGTCTGTCCTAGAGCCAATGGATGTCGAGATAAATTCTATACAAGAGGAATAAATTCCACAGCTTTCACCTACAAAAAACAAACAAAATATTAATAAGCATGGTAGTAGAAGGATAACTAGAAGTCAAACAATTGGAAAGGGAAATCTTGAAGACATATTCCAAGCTATAGATATTGAGGAGACTCCAGGTTTCAGAGTTGAAGACATTGAAGGTGAAAAGAAGAAGAAAAATAAAGGTAATATTGTTAAAAATCTTGATTTTGCAGGAGAAGGTGCAGGTTTCTTATTTCAGCCAAGGAAACCATTTACTAGGCTACAACTTGAAAAGGGTGTCATGGAAAACAAGAAGACATAATATGTTAACAAAATAAAGCAACCTATCATAGCAGACATCATAGACCTATCTCTAGCAACATAAATTTTTTTTGTTCAAAGAAAAGGAAAGAAGAAGATGGTGGAAAAAATTGAAGTGCAGGTATTAAAGGAAAAATTAAGAGAGGCCAGAGAAGAGGTCATTGAAATCAATTTATAATGACTGGAGGCCAATTTGGATAGAAATCTACTAGAAGATTTCAATGAAGACGTAAATGATCAACTGAACTAATATGATAAATCACTAACAATTTCCAAAAAGTTGTTGAAAAGAACACTTCCTTTGAGAAGAGTAATGAAACACACCAAAAAGAGAAACCTATGGATACAGTGTGAAAGGAAGAATCTCAAGGGAAATGTTAAATAATTAGAGGATCAAATGGAGATGATTCAGGCAGAATTGAAGAAAATAGCACTTAAAATCAAAGTGATAAATGAGCCTGAGGCGATGCATCCTTATGCTACTAAAGATGGAGTTCCCAAAGTTTGAAGAGTTAGCCTGAAACATTTTTGACAATTTTGCAGCATTCAAGAACCATCATTTTTAGTTTTAAAGGTGAAATTTTGAGGAAAAGGGAAATTTTGTGTTTTTCTGCCTACTAGGCAATTTCGTTGTGAAGCCTAGGCTTGAAGGCCAGATTTCACTACGAAAACGCTGTAGATTAATTTTTGCAAAAAATCACAGTTTTGGTGGAAATCAAAGGAGGATAAAATTTATATTTAGTTTATTTTATCCAAAAAACACATCAAAATCAGAGAGGAAGGCTAAATATTGACCTCGATGGGTGAAATGGAATTGCTACCAAACCATGCTACAAAACTGCCTGTTTCACTCTGTTTTTGCAGTGAGCAGCTTTTGGTAGTATTTTGGTATTTGAAAGGTGTATTGAAGGTCAGCCAACCATGTGGAGGCATTAAAGAGTATCAGTGGAACACTCCAACATATATTTTCTCCTTGAAAAAGGTGTCATCTGTTCCAGCTCAGCATAAAGGCGGTGACCAAATTTCAATATTATATTTTCCTTAAAAGTAGGGTGATTGGTTGCTATATCTAGTGGAGGCATTTGTGTATTAATTATGGTTAGTGCCACTCGAAAACTTGGCCATTATTGATGTAATTATCTAGTTATGCAGTTAGTGAATGTAATATATAAGATGTAGAGTCCTAATAGGCTTCTAAGTCTAAAGTCATTAGGTGTCTGTTTTAGTTCCATGTATATAGTTTATTGTTAAGTGAGGTGTCAAAGATGATGGTTCGATGATCTAGCCAGATGGGAAGATCCAATGTAATTGAAAAAATCCTATTAATAGGTAGAACTTCAAAAAAAGAAAGGGTTGGAGAATGTTATTTGACACTACCACTTTGTAAATTTTTGATGACTAGTAATATATAGTGACTGTTTTTTCTTCTTCACCTGAGATTCTTTTGGTGTTTCAATGAGTTTATGTCTTATGTATCTTAATATTTTTCTTTCAATAGATTGATGTTTAATTACTCAGAATTCATGTTGCTCATGCTATGACTTCCTTTAAATATTAAGCCATTGAATAATTTTGTCTGTTGTCTTTTCATTGAAACATTACATGCCTCAACTTCCATAAGGAGAGCCATTGTCATTGAATTTCCTAACACTGACTCCATAAGCACAATGGTAGTGAACCCTACACATTTTTCACCTGCAATCAAATATGTCCAAGTCAATGTCACAAAGTTAGCCATCTGATTGAATCCTAATTGAAAAAATCACAAGTTAATTTCAGAGAGCCCTCTCAGGCTGAAGAGGCTAATCCTCAGTCAAAAGCTGGCTTGAAAGAGTCACTCTAAGTTGTCTGGTGGAGCAACCTATCAATAACAATTTAGAGATAACATTTTGGTGCATCTGTCAGGAGTTTGAAGACATATTACTTGAAGTTTGTGCTCAAATAGTGAAGCTAAACTATTGGAGGTATTAGGAGCTCAGAACATTTCAAGGTTGCAGAAACTACCTTGGTGACTCCACTAAAGATCTTTATGCTTAAAGGTGGCTTCGAGAAAGAGGTACACAAGGAGAAAACCATGGGCTCATATCTTACACAAGAGCCTCCTTTGTTAAATTTCTTCTTTGTAGCCATCCTTTCTTTAACCACGCCATCTCCTTCACTGTGACACCTGCAGAGAGAAAAACTAAACAAAAAGCTGCTTGTGGTGGGAGTCAACTTGCTTGCATCCCACCACAAGTAGCTTGCCCCCTGTAATTATAACTTGATTTCAATGACCTCTTCTCTGGCCTCTCTTAACTGTTCCTTCAATACTTTCACTTCAATTTTTTCCACTATCTTCTCCTTTCCTTTGCACAAAAAATTCTTCTATTGTTTGAGACAGGTCTATGATGTCTTCTATGATAGGATGCTTGATTTTGTCAACATATTTTGTCTTCTTGTTTTCCATGACACTCTTTGCAAGTTGTAGCCTAGTAAGTGGTTTCCTTGGCTGAAATAAGAAACCTACATCTTCTCCTGCAAAATCAAAATTTTTAACAGCCTTACCTTTCTTTTTCTTCTTCTTGTCACCTTCAATGTCTTCAACTCTGAAAACTAGAGTCTCCTCAATATATATAGCTTGGAGGATGTCTTAAATATTTCCCTTTCCAATCGTTTAACTTCTAGTTATCCTCCTGCTACCATTCTTACTAATATTTTGTTTGTTTTTGGTAGGTGAAGGAAATGGGATTTATTCCTCTTGTATAGGCTCTGTCTCGAAATCCATTAGATCTAGGATAGGCTCTCCCTCTTCTTTATTTAGACATTCTGTCACAATTAGAGATGAAGTAGCTTTTGGCTTTGAAGTTTCTTAGGTGTCACTGAATCAACTTCATAACCACTGAGGAAAAGGAAAGATGCCCAATCTCTGTTTAATTTATTCAATTCCTCTAGCACTTAGAGTTTAATCAAACCATGGTGAAATATTTATGTCTCACTGCCTTCAACCTTGGCTTGAACCTTATCAGACATCTTCCCTAAGCTCCTAAAAAAAAAGAAAGAAAGATCAAGGGACTGCTTACCGGTGAAATGTAATAGGAGCCTGAAATGGTGCAGGTAAAGTACTTATGGATCACAAACAACAGTTTAGAATATTTCTCCTTCATATAACTCCTTGGAATCCCAAATATCATGTCAGCTCTAATGTGTTCTGGTTTAACAAATTCATCACAACTCTGCATCTTGAATTTAGTGGCTTTGAACCACTCTTGACCCTCTCTTGGTATCTTTGTGGCCTGAGAAATGGTATCAGGTGACATTGTGAAATTTAAAAATCCCACCTTCGAGGCTGTGTCTGTAAAGTTCACTGCAAAATCCTTTGATATTTGAGCTTGAAATCCTTGAAGATTTTGACAGAATTGAAGGCATCCGAAATTGCTAAATTCCTCCACAAAACTATGGTCTTCATTTAATAATTTTAGGTCCATGGGCTCGTATCTCACACAAGAGACTCCTTTGTTGAATTTCTTCTTCAAAGCCATCCTTTATTATAATCACACTGTCTCCTTCACTATGACACCTATAGAGAGAAAAAACTAAACAACAAGCTACTTGTGGTGGGAGTCAGCTTCTCAAAGATGATGGTGGGCTGCTACATGCAAGACTTGAATAACAGATGACAGAGAGGTGCTTTGAGATGGGTTTAAAAAATGCAATTTGAAAGTGGAGAGAATGATGCCAAATGTAGAAGTGAATGGTAATAATGAGGGTATTTACGCTTTTCATGCATGGGTGATCATGATAACGAATTAGATGACCTCACCTTTATCCCTAATGTCCACTAGAACTTTGAAAATTCATCATCCTCTGTTTTTATGCAGAAAACATGAATCCGCAACGAAGACAATTATAAGCCTGGAAGATTTTCTACAAAATTTTCAGGTGATTCTGTAGTGAAATTTTCCATTATGTAGTTATATTCGTTGCAAAATCGTGAAAAAATAGACAAGTGGGATTACTTTGATTTGAAACTGATATGAATGGAATGTATTATTTTTGCTGTGCTAAGTATCCAAACAGTAATTAAAATGTGTGCATAATATTCTCTGAAGTTTGCAGGTGAAACAAATGATTTTAAATTAGTTAAACAAATTTTTGTGTAAGGTTAAAGCATGTAAATTTCTTATAAAACACTATACAACAGTAAATAACAGAGAATTAAACATCACATGTAACAATACTCAGCAAATTTTATGAAGCAGTTCACCCCTCCTGGGCTACATCTGTTGGTCCATCTCCCAATGGCATGTCCCTCATATCTTATTGCTAAAAAATGGTAAGTACATGTGAAATAAAGCCTCAAATAGTTTTTCTCTCTATAAAATCAACTTTAGAATGCTTGAATTAGCCAGGAATGACTATTCATTTGTAGAAAAAAGAGAATGGATGCCCAATACACTAAAAACACCCTGGTGGCCCTAGTGGCTCCTTGACCTCTCCTGAAGAAAAACATGCACAATATGACATTTTATGGCTATGAAACCTCTTCCAATGTGTTCATAATGTCGAGAATACCAAAAATTTACTATCCATGCATCCAAATTGGCTGAAAATCCAAGGAGTTATGGCCAAAACAATAAACTGCCCAATATCCCTTAAAAACTCCACTAAATGTGGAGAACTCTAGATAAACTCGACATAACTGTTTCTAAATGCTAAATTTTGTGGCATGACCCATAAATGGTAGTGGTTAACTCTGGAATTAAGTTTCATGTTAGGAGTGGTCACATATGTTCCTCCGAAACCATTGGTGTAACCACCGTGTGGAGAAACCGTGAAGTTAAATGTTGTTTCAACCACTGCATTAAACTGCTAGGATATATGGTCACATGCCCTTCAAAACCACACGAATAATGTTTGTTATGTAACCACCGAAGGTTCTAGGAGCAGGTCGCGGGTGAGAGGTTCTATCAAGCAGGGGTTGGCCCCCTTTTCCAGTGGCGGTAAAACTTATGAAGTTTAAATATACGCTGTCGTGTAGATAGGTTAATAACCACTCATAGCCTGAATGGTCGAGCGCACTGCACATGGACAGGAGGTCATGTGTTATATTCCCGCAGGCTCCAAAATTTTTTGCCACACTCTTTAACCTCTGGCCTGGGGCCACATGGCAACCTTCGAGCAGGCCATGTGGCGCCCAATGATAGGCCCTCCAAAATTTAATATAAAAACATTTTTTCCAAATATATTTTTTTCAAAATTTTCATATAAAGTCAAAATGAGTCAAAGGTCCAGTTTTTGGAGTTTACTGGACTTTTCAAACCTTCATAACCTCTGCATACGACCTCTGTTTTGTGAACCATTTGAGGTGCCATAATCGCAATGATGAGACCTTTCCCATCGCTCAGGTTGTAACCACTTCTGAGAACTTTAATTTTTTGAGCATTTTTGAGCAATGGACATGATCTCCTGATCACACCTCCCCATTAAGAAGCTTTTGGACCCCAAAAGCCTTTAATTACTTGTTCAAAAGATGAGGGTACAACCTCCTCAACTTTTCCACTTCCATCCATCTTTCCTTACTTGCTTTTTTGCCCTTATGCCCAATCCAAAGGTAATCGACACTTCCTCTCTTAGAAATGCATGTCCTCTTGTCAAGGATGGCATCCTCCTTGATCTCGTCTAGATATTCTAGTGAGAAATATTCTATAGATGGCAGCTAAATGTCACTCCCTTGATCAACAATCAATGGAGGCTCATACAAACGTAAATTCTCCACATTGACAATGGAATACATTTTCATATATGAAGGCAAGTCAAGTTGAAATGCATTATTACCAACTTGTTTAATAATATTGAATGGACCATAACGAATAGGCTTCAACTTTTTACCTTCTCCTTGCAACCTTTCTTTTCTAATGTGCAACCATACCTCATCACCTTCCTGAAACTTATGATCAACTCTATTTTTGTCATGCCTCTCCTTGAACTTGCTTTGATTCTTTTCAAGCTGTTCTTGAACTTGCTGATGAATAAGCTGAATTTTCTCAATGAAAATGCGAGCTTTGTCAATGTCACTATTCCCATCAATGGAAACATCCTTCTCAAGAATGAAATCTAGAGGTGAATTTGGCAAATAGCCAAAACAAGCTTCAAAAGGTGAAGTATTTGTAGAAGAGTGCTTGGCTCGGTTGTAAGCATGCTAAATGTAATGCAGGTGCTCATCCCATAAATTAGGATGCTTGCTACAATAACCTCTCAAAAGATGCACAATGGTTCTGTTCACTACCCTGGTTTGGCCATCTGTTTGCGGATGAAAAGAAATACTCTTTTTAAACTTGGTGTCCATCATCTTCCATAGATTGGACCAAAAATTCCCCACAAATCTAGAATCCCTATCACTAACAATATAAGTAGGCAAACCATAATGAACCCATAGATGTTGAAAATATAATTCAACAGTTTGTTCAACAGTAATAGATTTTTTACATGGCATAAAAATACACATCTTGCTGAATCTATCAAATACTACATAAAGATAATCATGCTGCTTTCTAGACATAGGTAGGCCTCCAAAAAAGTCCATAGAAACACTTTCCCATGGCCTTGATGGTACCGGTAATGGCGTGTATAATCCAAGCTTCCTATTTCTAGGCTTTCTTGTATCACCTAATGAAAAACCTCTAATGAAACATGAAACCCTATCTACTATGTGAGGTCAATAACAATACCTCTGTAAATGTGCCATTGTTTTGGTTACCCCGAAATGTCTAGCAACAAGAGAAGAATGAGCTTCTCTCATGACACTTAGTTTCTCTGCTTGTGGTATACACAACTTTCCCAAATGAAACAAAAAATTGTTATGCAAGTGATAACCATTCTCTTCAACTTGATTCCCTTCACTCAAGTTAGCATACACATCCTTAAAATCAACATCTGATGCATACTGTTCTATGTAACTCTCATGTACAATAGAATCATTCTTAAGCAAAGTAGAAGCACTAATAATAGGACTTGAAAGAATATCAACAACTTTATTTAAAATACCTTTCCTATAACTTATTACCAAGTGAAATTGTTGTAGGAAACCCATCCATCTGAAATGACGTGATTGCTGCAATTTACTTTGCAACTGCAAGTACTGTAATGGTTGGTGATCAGTATGTACAACTGTCTCTTTACCCATCAAATAATGTTTCCACTTTTTGAAACTTTGAGCCAACACATACAACTCCTTATCATATTTAATATAATTAACTATAGCACCACTAAATGTCTCAGAATGAAAAGCGATGGGCTTACCATGTTGTAAGAGAACTGCACCAATGGCATAATCACTAACATCTGTCTGAATCTCGAATGGTTGTCTCAAGTCCGGTAAAGCAAGGACTAGAGCTAAATTGATATTCTCTTTCAAATATTCAAAATATTTTTGTTGTTTTCCTCCCCATTGGAAAGCACGTTTCACACTTGTCACTGCATGCATAGGAGCTGCTATGGCAGAAAAGTTAGCAATAAAATTTCTCCAATATTGAGCTGCACCCAAAAAAATTCTTACCTCTGTAATGGATTTGGGAGTAGGCCAATTCACAATGGCTTCTACCTTAGAAGGATCAATTCTCAATGCACCTCCTCCTACAATATGTCCCAAATAAACCGAAGAAGTATTTCCAAATTCACACTTAGACATCTTAAGAAATAATTTTTCTTTCCTCAAAACATCAAGTACTTTCTTAACATGCATGACATGCTCTTCTCTAGTATTGTTGAAAATAAATATGTCATCTAAGTATACTATAAAAAAATCATCAAGGAATGGATCAAAACATCATCCATAACATGCATGAAAGTTGCAGGTGCATTACATAAACCAAAAGGCATAACTAGCCACTCAAAAAGTCCTTGTTTGATTTTGAATGCAGTCTTCCAAATATCACTTTATGCAATTCTAACTTGATGATATCCACTATGTAAGTCTAACTTAGTGAAAAATTTAGAATCTTTCAGCTGATCTAACAAATCATCTATCCATGGGAGTGGGTAACGATTTTTTACCATAATCTTGTTCAAAGCTCTGAAGTCCACACACATACACCAAGTTCCATCTTTCTTTGGAATCAACACTATCGGTGATCCACCTGGCGACGTGCTTGGTCTTATGAGTCCCTTGTACAAAAAGTCTTTAATTTTCCTCTTTATTTCAACATTCTCCATGATAGACATGCAATACATGCCTATGTTTAGAAGACGACAATCTTGTTGCAACTGAATCTCATGTTGAACCTCCCTTTAAGGAGGCAAACTTGTTGGCTCCTGAAACATCTCATGATGTGCAACAACTACATCATATAAATCTGAATTTAACATGGGATCATAATTTTCAAATGACTCATGATTCATATCATCTTTAGGCTTAACCATAAGGAGTACGCAACTCTTACTAGAATTCACTAGCCTTTTTACCTATCCAACATTTACCATCGCAATGTTTGTCTTCTTGCGATGTGCTCTAACAATAAACTCCTTGTCATATTTGAATAGATGATACTTTTTCTCATAGCGATAGAAGATAAATTTCCTATCATATAAGTAAGGAATTCCCAAAACAATTCCTGAAATATCAAGCAGAACAACATCTAATTCAACTGTGTCAATAAAATGTGCAGTAATTTCAAAGCGCAATATACACTTCTTTGAAACCTGTAAATTTGCATCCTTACAAATCCAACCAAGTGGATATGATTTTGGATGTGGAGTGGTCTCGAGTTTTAGTTGCTTGACCAAGTCTTCAGAGATAAGGTTCATTTGTGACCCACTGTCAAACAATGTGTCAATTTTTGTATGTTTTGAAATAACCCTCACATGAAACAATTCAATTCTTTCTTCTTCATTTGGAGCTTGTACATGACAGTTTGAAGTACTAGTACTTGGTTTAGTTTCAGTTTCTTTTCCCTTCATGTTCTTCAAACCCATGGCTATAATTTTAGTTTCTTCACTTGAATCATCACCTAAGCCTTGTTGTGTAGCAGTAGCTGCAGTTTTATGCTTCCCTTTGTTTTTATTAAATTGGGTTCTTTTTTCAAGATGTAACTTCCAATAGTTTTTCTCTTCATGGCCTTCTCTTGAACATTGTTTACAAACCACTTTCTCTCCCTTTTTTTGGACAGATGCATTCCTTTTTCCTTTTCCTTTTGAGGTTTTGTCTTTGTTTTTCCCCTTGAAAGGCTTGTTTTTGCCCTCTTGAAAAGTGTTTTTCCCTCTAGCCTCTAAATGTGTGGCTTGAATACAAACCTCATCTAGACTAGTAGGATTGAACATAAGGATAGTATATCTAAGGTAGCTGTGTAAGCCTCCTATGTACTTCAGAAAAGTGTCTTGACTATGCAAATATACCCCGAATATGAGAGCTCTTCTCCTAAATTTTTGGGTGTAGTCTTGTACATTTTGTCCCTTAAGTTGTCTAAAATTTTTCCAATTCATGATAGCTTTCTGTAAATGAGCTAATGGATAAAAGTGTTGTTTTATTGCAGTAATGAAATTAGCCCATGATAAAATAATCTTACTATGTTTTTTAATCTCCTCCTTTATCTTGGATTTCCACCAAACAAGTGCTGCACCTTCCATTCTCAAAGAAGCTAGCTGAATTTTAGTGTCATCATCATGAAGGTTCTGGATTCTCAAATAAACCTCCAACTGCCTTATCCAATTGTCAAGTTTTTCTGCATTGAATTCACCATTAAACATTGGCAATTAAAACTTAACATCAATTTAAAAAAAAGGAATTTTACTAATGTTCTTTGACTTGTGAGATTGATTCACTGAAGTGGAGGATGAAGATGATGAGGACAAGGATGAGGATGAAGATGAGGATGGTGGATCTCCATTTCCTCCATTTCCTTTCTTTGACTTATCTTCATCTTTCTTTCCTCCTAAAGATCCCTCTCCTTCCTTGTGAAGTTTTGACCCTTCTCCTTCAAGTTTTTCATTTCTTTCTTGATAAAGAACTCTTACCATTTCAGTCAAGTCAAGGAATGCTTTCCTGAACACTCCTTATTCCTCCTTGGGATCAACTTCTTCAGGAATTTTTCCTTCTCCTGAAGTCATGCTTATGGCTTCTTCTGCCTCTCTTTGAGGTGAAATTGAAGGTGGAGATAATGGCACTCTTTCCCTCCTTGGCTGAGAATTACTTTGAGCTTTCACCAATTGACCTTCTCCTCTCTTAAGATTTAGCCTAGTAAGCATTAAAACTGTTAAACAAACTTTTCACAATAAAAATATTGAGAGTAAAACTATAGCTCTGATACCAACTTGATTTGAATTATATTTTCATCATGTATGATTTAATTATGGTTTTCCTACTTCTATTGTTAGTGACAGGGATTCGAGATTTGTGGGGAATTTTTGGTCCAACCTATGGAAGATGACGGACACCAAGTTGAAAAAGAGTATTGCTTTTCATCCGCAAACAGATGGCCAAACCGAGGTAGTGAACAAAAGCATTGTGCAACTTTTGAGAGGTTATTGTAGCAAGCATATGAAGTTATGGGATGAGCACCTGCATTACATTCATCATGCTTACAGCTGGGCCAAGAACTCTTCTATAAATACTTCACCTTTTGAAGATTGTTTTGAGTATTTGCCAAAGTCACCTCTAGATTTCATTCTTGAGAAGGATGTTTCCATTGATGGGAATAGTGACATTGATAAAGCTTGCATGTTCATTGAGAAAATTCAGCTTATTCATCAGCAAGTTCAAGAACAACTTGAAAAGAGTCAAAGGAAGTACAAGGAGAGGCATGACAAACATAGAGTTGACCATAAGTTTCAAGAAGGCGATGAGGTATGGTTGAAAATTAGCAAAGAAAGGCTGCAAGGAGAAGGTAAAAAGCTGAAGCCTATTCGTTATGGTCCATTCAAGATTATTAAACAAGTTGGTAATAATGCATTTCAACTTGACTTGGCTTCATATATGCAAATGTATTCCATTTTCAATGTGGAGAATTTACGTTTGTATGAACCTCCATTGATTGCTGATCAAGGGAGTGACATTCAGATGCCAGCTATAGAATATTTCTTGCCAGAATATCTGGATGAGCTCAAGGGGGATGCCGTCCTTGATAGGAGGACACACTTCTAAGAGAGGAAGTGTCGATTATCTTCGGATTGGCTTAAGGGTAGAAAACCAAGTAAGGCAAGATGGATGGAAGTGGAAAAGGTGAGGGGGATGTACCCCCATCTTTTGAACATGTAATTAAAGGCTTTTAGGGTCCAAAAGCTTCCCAATGGGGAGGTGTGAATAGGAGATCATGTCCATTGCTCAAAAATGCTAAAAAATGAAAGTGATTAGAAGTGGTTGCAACCTGAGTGACGGGAAAGGTCTCATCATTGCGATTTTGGCACCATGAACGGTTCACAAAATAGAGGTCATATGCAGAAGTTATGAAGGTTTGAAAAGCCCAGTAAACTCCAAAAACTAGACCTTTGACTCATTTTGACTTTATATGAAAATTTTGAAAAAAATATATATTTGACAAAAATGTTTTTATGTTAAATTTTGGAGGGCCTATCAGTGGGCGCCATGTGGCCTACCCGGAGGCTGCCACGTGGCCCCAAGCCAGAGGTTAAAGAGTATGGAAAAAAAATTTGGAGTCTGCGGGAATGGAACACATGACCTCCCATCTGCATGCAGAGCACCCGACCATTTGGGCTATGAGTGGTTCTTAACCTATCTACATGACAACGTATATTTAAACTTCATAAGTTTTACCACCGGTGGTAAAGGGGGCCAGCCCCTAAGGGCGAGCCCTCGCTTGATAGAACCTCTCACGCGCGACCTGTGCCGAGAAACTTCGACAGTTACATAAAAAACATTATCCACATGGTTTTGAAGGGCATGTGACCATATATCCTGATGATTTAATGTGGTGGTTGAAACAACATTTAACTCCACAGTTTCTCCACACGGTGGTTACACCGACGGTTTCGACGGAACATATCTGACCACTCTTGACATGAATCTTAATTCTGAAGTTAACCACCACCATTTTTGGAGCGCGCCAACAAATTTAGCGGTCAGAGCCAATTATGTCAGGCTTATCTGGAGTTCTCCACACTTAGTGGAGTTTTTTAAGGGATATTGGGAAATTTACTGTTTTGGCCATAACTCCTTGGAGTTTCGACCAATTTGGATGCATGCATAGTCAATTTTTGGTATTCTTGACATTATGAACACATTGAAAGAGGTTTAAGAGCCATCAGAGGTCATATTGTGCAGGTTTTTCTTCAGGATAGGTCAAGGAGCCACCAGGGCCACTAGGGTGTTTTCAGTGTATTAGGCATCCATTCTCTGTTTTCTGCAAATGAATAGTCATTCCTGGCTAATTCAAGCATTTTGAAGCTATTTTTATAGAGAGCACAGCCATTTGAGGCTTTGTTTCACATGTAATTACTATTTTTTAGCAATAAGATATGAGGGACATGCCATCGGGAGCTGGACCAACAGATGTAGCCCAGGAGGGGTGAACTGCTTCATCAAATTTGCTGAGTAATGTTACATGTGGTGTTTAATTATCTGTTATTTACTACTATACAATGTTTTATAAGAAATTTACATGCTTTAACCTCATAGAGAAATATTTTTAACTAAGTTAAAATCATTTGCTTCACCCGCAAACTTCAGAGAATCCTATGCACACATTTTAATTACTATTTGGATACTTAGCACAACAAAAATAATACATTCCATTCGGGCTATGAGTGGTTCTTAACCTATCTACATGGAAACGTATATTTATACTTCATGAGTTTTACCGCCAGTGGCAAAGGGGGCCAACCCCCGCTTTATAGAACCTCTCGCCCGCAATTTACAAGCAATTTCCATGCCTTCTCTAGTAGCGAAATCTGCCATTATGTAGTTATATTCGCTGCAAAACAGTGAAAAAACAAACAAGTGGGATTACTTTGATTTCAAACCATGCATGTGAACCTAAATTGGAATTTTGTGAATATGAGTGACATGACATGACTAATGGAGTGTTCTAGACTTAGGATAAAGGTTTATTCCATGGATTGTTCATCAATTTCATGAACCAACCTATTAAGACAAAATGAAACCTACCAGAGTGACCCTATCAATAAAAATTGAAAATTTGTGTGTGTTAACACATCAGAAATTTAGTAAGAAGAAAACAGGTGCAGTAAGAACAAAATAAATCATCACACATAAGAAACACACATGAACACCCGAGATTTAAGGTGGAAACCCAATGTGGGAGAAAACCATCGCTGTTGTCATCTCTGTCTTTAATATTTATTATATAGAAAACTGCTTAAAATCTTGTACTAGCACAGACTCATACCATCATGCAGGAACCCAACCGCAGAAGGCTGCTACCTTCAATCGTTCTCCAACTGCGTCTGGAAGGGAGTTCCAACCCCCTGATCTCGTTTAGCAACCACCACTAGAAGGGAGCTTCGAACCCTTGCTCTCGTTTACCAACCACTACTATAAGGGAGTTACAACCCCTTGATTTGATCACCAAATCCTACTAACATGAAGCTTCAAATTTCTCACTGAAGACTCCAATCCTCAGCACCACCCCGAACCACGTTTCATAAATTTTCACACTAGGTCCACCAGTTTCAAAACATCACAACTTGTAGGTCTCTTTTCATCAGATTTTCAGACTGGACCCACTGCACTCATTTAAGCCCAATACCATATATCAAATTGAAACATATAACTATACCAAATAATTCACTGAATCATCAATCAAGCAACCAATAACTGATCTTTAATCACAATCAACTAGCAGCATAATCAATACTCAAACAAACCAGATCTATATGAAGACATCATTGACAGACAACATAAACACAACAAAACAGATCAAACATTTTCTTCAGCATTCTTCAGCAAAACCTTAGCTTGCATACATGCCTTCGAGAGGACTTATCCGCATATGTATGCGCTTATCCCAAAATCAACTTGCATACAAATCTCAACATATTACTAAATATATACATTACTCTACAAAATCAAAATTGCATGTATACACGCCTTCCTTGTGTTAAACCCACATATAGATCTATAAATATTTCAGGATTGCACAATACTTCAGAACTTCAAACTTAGTCATATCATACCCGTCACTATAGAAAACATGCGCCAGACCACATAACTAAACAACTCATAAAAAAATCATGCAAATACATAGTCATTTCAGGTCTAGAGATCTCGATCCATCATTGTATTCATGAGTGCATCATTGTATTAGAGCTATCAATCAACTATAGCCCATACCATGAAAATATACCTTAGATTGAAGTAATCATTCACTAACATTACTCATTCACACTTAGCACTTTGATCTTCACCTCCTTATATAGTTTGAGCCTTAGCCAATACCATGAGCCAAAACCACACAAGTGCCAATGGTATTCTTGGACGGGATCAAGTAGTCGTTACTGTGCTCATTATTGTGGGCTAATACCATGGTAAGGACCCTCGGGATTGTTAAAATTAGTGCGCCAACACATACACAACTTTGCTTCTTTGAACCCGCATGTATACACGACTTTTCTTCTCCAAACCTAGTTATACACTACTTTTCTTCATCAAACCTTGTTACACTGAAAATTGTCATCCTGACATTTTTCTATGTGTATGAGCTAATTCCTACTCATTCTTCCCCCTTTAAAATTCTAACATATCAAGTTCCTCATATCAAGCCTTGAAAATCATAAAGAATTCCTAAAAGTCTCTTAAACTTTGGTGTCGCACTTTCTGGCTATGTTGCCTGCAGTCCCGCACCCAATGTTCAGCCCTCCTACGGGCTTGAATGAACTTTCTCTTTGTTAAAAGTGCGAAAACCTGTAAGATAAAAAAGGCGCAAGTAAATTCCAAAAATCTCAATTAAAGTAAATTCTGGAAGCTTCTAGAATGGAACTTGCAGTGGCAGAACCGCTCTTGTGAGGTGCATGAATCCCTTACCTTATGGAGCTAACCCCTTGATGTAAGGAGCTTATCCCTTTGAAGAAGGACTTATCCCTTCATACTTGGAATAGAAAACCTCCTCTTTTCTACTATAAAAAGAGGCATTGGGTAGCCTCAAAGGGAGTTCAAGCTTTTAGAATATTTTGAAGTTAAGTGCTGTTGAGATTTAGACTCAGTTGACTAAGACTTTTTGAGGAGAGATTACATACCTCTTTTCATCTTGGTTGGAGGAGTGCAGAACTTGTCAAAGTAAAGGAGACTCCTACTTCGGACCCCGGGAAGGCCTGTGCAACATCAAGGCATTGGTTGTAAGGTTTTCCTTCTTTTTAGATTAATACAAACATACTCATTTTTCTCAATAAGCTGTTTATTTGTGGTTTATTTCATAGATTCCTTGATCACTATGATAAGCATGGTTATGATAATGTCTATACAGGTGCTATGTAATATTTTGCTTGTTTTTGATTGCAGGTTTACGAGGAAAACTCCTTCAAGCATGCGAGGGACAACAACGACTTCAAACAAGCACTGGACAAACGGTAAGTCTTTGACACCTTTATAGAGCTTTTGGTAAACCTTACATGCTTAGAGAAAGATTAGTCTGCTTGGCTGTTTGTTGCTAGATACTTTTAGTACTAGGGAGATCAGTCTTGTCTGCAAGATGGATTAATCCACACAACAAATTGGCGACTCCGCTGGGGAAGAACTTGTTGTTTTTGGTTCTCTTTTATTTTGATGTGAGGAAACGTTTTTCCTAGTTTTTCATTGATAGACATTTTCCTGGGTAGTCTAGCTTTTCTCTGTTTTTGAAAATTTTGAAATCTTTTAAGTTTTTCTCTTGTTTTTCCTGGGACCTCACTTTGCCTTGTTTGCACAGTGCGGGCAGTTTCACACTTTTTCTGTATAAACAGTGCGGGACCACACTGTGACTTTTTGGAGCCTACAGACCCTGTCAAAATTTTGAAAAACTCCAGATTTCTATTTTTAGTTTATTTTTATTTTGATTTTCAGCTTTTATTTTTTGCCCAGATTGATGATTGTTTCTGTCAAAAGCTTTCTGTTAACAAATCTCAACAGTATTGGTGTTTTGATGACTTTCTAGACGTTTTGCGTTTTGGATTGCTTTTCACTTGGTCTTTGTAGCGATTTGAAGCATTTGACATTTTGAAGTACCTCAGATTAAGTTGGTCTTTTTTGTCTTTTTTCTGGATCTGACCTAATTGTGAAATCATCCTTTATTAAGAAATAAAGCTACTTGTTTGTTTGCAAATCTTCAAAAAGGAACTTTGTTCAAGTTTTTGAATTTCATTTTTTATAAAAAAAACATATTTGAGTGTTTTTGATCTGTTTGTTATTCTGAATAAACAGATCCTTAGTTTGCTGAACAACTAAGTTAAAACATTCTTTAAAAAAAAATCTTTAAGCTTTTATTCAGTTAGATTATTAAAAGTTTATAGATCTCGAAATTATTTTTGTAGTTTTGAGTTTATAGATCTCGAAATTGTTTTTAAGTTTTGAGTGCTTTTGAAGTTTGTAGATTTCTTTTGAAGGAAAATTGTTTTGTAGCTTCAAGTTTTTGGAAAGTGAAAGGATTTTTAGTGTGAGCTTTGAAATTTTGTTTTATTGGAAAAGACAAAAATATTTTCTTTCAAGTATTCTTTACATTCAAAGAAGAAATTGTTTATTGAAAGAATTGCATTCTCCAACTCTTTCTTAGATAGAGTTTCATTGAAAGAAAACGATTTGATTATCATTTTTAGGTGCATTTTTAGTGTTTTTTGGAGTCGAGTCTTCACACCAAAAAGTTTCATTTCCGCACCCATTTGACTTAAGGAACAACTCTTAAAATTAACGCTTAAATTAAAATTCATTTAGTAATCTTTTTATTTTCCTGGGCTCTTATCACCAACATAGCTTAGGCTAGTATCTTGGAGTAGGGAGTAATTAACTCTCCAAGATAGTAAAAACAAACAAGTAGACGAAGCTTGCGGTAGGAAATAAATCCAATTGTAATTTGTATAATCTGGGAAGCTTCTCTTAAAGAAGTCAATCACGAGATCATATCCGAACCTTTGAGACAATCAATTCTGTTTCATTGGGGAAGATAGAAGATTTTGCAAGTATTACAAATGGTAAACCTCAGATTAACCATTGTCGAGGAGCCTGGGGTCACTTGTCGGTAAACCTCGGATTGACCATGTCGAGGAACCTTCAAGGAGCTTTGATACTCTGCCCTTACGCGTGGAATTGGATCGTAGCCTGTTCCCCCAGTTATATTTGTTACTGTTGGTAACCTTAGTGACCATTATCTTAAGATTATTTCCTAAGGTGACGGTGAAGGAAAGATCTCACTGTACCTGGAGCAGATGTCGAATAGACTCACTTGGACTCTCTGGGGGGTTCTCTTCACACGAGATGGTTATGTGAGGAAATTTGTGCCAGTCTGTTTCATTAAGCAGGTTGTCGGGGTAACTGTTCCAACCGCCCTTTTTGTATTAAAATTCTACTAAGTTGGATTTCATCACCAACTAGTGTTTTTAGTACAGGAAGTTATTGTTTGTGTGTGGTTTGAACTCTTAGATTTTTAAGCGCGTGATTCAATTTCTTGTTTCCTTAGAGAATTTAGGTGTTTTCATTGAAATTTTCTTTGTTTGCGTGTGATTAATTAATATTTAATAGTGGCAGAATTGCCGAGACAATCCCGGAGACTACAAGGGAAACCCCCTGAATATACACCAAGTCAGCTTGAAGGGCTTCGTGCTCTGGTACCACACAGTAGCCATAGGATTAGATCAATAGAAGTTGAAAGTTAATCTATAGTTGTTCATCCTGATCATCAAATACCCACAGCAGAACACATTCAAGAACCGATTTCGGTTTCTGAAGTTACTGGTATTATTTCTCCTTCCAGTGAACTAGCTGACAAAATTGAAATCTCTGAACCTGAAACTGAATCTTCTGTTTTGGAAACATCCTTAGGATTTATTTCACCAACTTCTAGCGATCTTGATTCATCTAGGGTAAGAAATATTGTCACTGACGATCTTCTACCTGGTCTTATTTCTATTGAAGAACGTACTAATCCAGACGAAGATATATCTCTTCCCGAATCCCCTCAATCTTTAAATATTAGGGAGCATGAATCTATTTTCTAAAGCCCTATTCGAACTAGTGCTTGGTATCTATCCTTAAACAATTTTTTTAGAGAATCCGAGTCTTTCTTTTTATCCACCTCGAATTCCATTTCAACCTATACCCAGAGGTTAATATCCACCATCCCATATGGCTGGAGAGTCATCCATGTTTTCTCAGACACCAGAATCATTTTTACATGGTGGTCCTTCCGTTCCTGTGGGATATCAGGCTCTGTCTGGTACTTTCTCGGGAGCATCTCCTCAACCCGTTGAACAAGTGTTGTCATCTGGTTTGAATGGTGTTAAAACTGAAACGTTGAACGCAGAGAAAATTTTTATGATGTCTGGAAATGTTCCGAATCCTCAACCTCAAGGTAGTCAGTTAGCGCCTGGGGGGCAACCTCAAGGAAGTCAGTTATCGCTTGGGGGGCAACCTCAAGGTAGTCAGTTACCGCCTGGGGGGAAACCTTCAGGAAGTCAGTTACCGCCTGGGGGGCAACCTCAAGGTAGCTTTTTTCCAGGACAAACTGTGGAATCATATTATTTTGGAGGACAACCCCAAGGACAATACATACCTCAAGGATATCAACCTTCAGGACAGTACATGCCCAAAGGTCAACCCCAAACTCAATATGCTCCTCAGGGTCCTTATCAACCCCAGCCTCAGTACGCGCCTCAGGGTTATCAACCTTTAGGTCAGTACCCAATTCAAATTTACCAACAACCTTCTGGTCAGTCATCTATTCAAGGAGTCGGAAATTTACCACTTACTTATCAACCCTACGTTCAACCAGGTTATGGTCCCTACGTTCAACCTTCTGCGGGACAATACCCCGGAACGAATATGGTGTGGGATCCGTCCCAATATCAACAACCTCTGCAGCCTAATGTGCAGTGGCCGTATCAGCCTGGAAAACCTTTAGTTTCTGGTCCAACTCATCAACCTGTCCAGCCTACTATTCAAACTCCTGCATCTAGTTCCGTTCAGCAGGCTGGGCCTAGTTCACCTCGAACTCTGCCTCAAACTACTGCAACTGCTGCTACGTCTGTTCAACCTGTAACACCTATTTCTGGAGTATCTGTAACCCCGAGTTTTTCTATCTCTGCATCTGTGCAAATCCCTCAAGTCTCTGTACTCTTGTCAGGACCTTCAGTTTAGACTTCGGTTCAGATGCCTACGGGACAAGCCGGTACGAGTACAGTTGTCACAAGTCAGCCGCAATTTACGTATCAACCGTACCAGGGACAGCCGCAATTCGGTCCCTATACACAAAATCCAAACTATCAGTATCAACCGTACCCTGGTTATACTTATCAGCAGCCACAACAACCCCAATTTGGTCCGGTTAATCCTGGTTTTCCAGGAGGTTTTACGATTCCTAATGCAAATCCAATTCCCAGTTACCCTGGGTATCCACCTCCTGGAACTTCTTTGGCTACTCAAGGTTTTCGTGACCCGAACTGTCAGTTACCGTTTATTTCAACTTTGGATTTACCTAATTTGACGCGCCTTACGAATGATCCAATTTTCTATTATCCGTATTGGCCGCCAATGCCACATAAGTTGCCCAATGATATACCGAAGTTCGAAGGTAAGCCAGGAGAGGATCCATCAAATCATGTGATGACTTATCACCTCTGGTGTGCGTCTAATTCCATAATTGATGATTCGATTCGCTTACGTATTTTCCAAAGAACTTTTATTGGTCTTGCAGCCAAATGGTACATTGAGCTACCACGAGGCTCGTTTAACAATTTCAGTCAGTTAGAAACTGCTTTCTTGACTCATTTTCAGTTGCCTGTCAGATATGAAAATGGCACGAAACTACTAACTTCACTGAAACAATCCATGTCCACGTATATTTCTGATCATATTCATGAATGGCGACGTAGGAGATGTTTGGTGAAAGTTTATATTCCAGATCAAATTTTGGCGGAATGGTTTGTCAAATCATTGTTACCCAAAATCACTGAAGATGTAGCTAAGGCTGGTGTTGTTACTGAGGAGCAAGTAATTGCTCAAGCTCAGTACCTCGACCTCTTTTACACACAGTCAGGTACTTTACATGAAAAAATCCCAGACCTTCCGAAACAAGGTCAAATAGCTGCTGCTCCTTCAGGGTCTCATGCCGCTGATGGTATGATTGGTATAGTCAATACAAAAAGTAAGAAGAAATCTTCAAAGAATTCTTCTCCAATTATAACTTTACCTGATTCCCCGAAAGGAGAATCTTCCCCCGAAGTTTTTGCCGATATTCATGTTGTGGAGACATCCACGGCTAAATCTAAATCCGGTGGTAAAAAGAAAGGGAAGAATAAAAACAAGAAGAATTCGAAAGAAAAAACTGATAAAAATGAATCCAGTGACGAAAAACGTAAACCACGGTATCCTTGTTACATTTGTGACGAAGATCATTTCACTAAGGAATGCCCACATCAGGCTGAGGTTGCGAAATTCGTTAAAGGTTCACAACAACCTGCTGTCTTGAAGGATCCTTTTCCAACTCAAGATAGTAAGATGGTTGGTTCTACTTCGACTATTTCAGAAGAACCTATTTTGATGATGTCTCATGTAAGGATTGCGACGCGATCGCAAGATTATGGTACTAAGAATCCTGTTGATGGTAAAGAAGCAGAATCTTCTAATGCAAATACATCAACTACACCTCCTCCTATTTCTGGTCCGCTACTAATTGAGAAACCGAATCTAGACTTAATAATCAAACCGCCTGCTAAAGGTGTTCTTCGTAAATAAGCTTTCAATCCACATGCGAGAGCTACTCAGAATTACAACATTGTTGAAGACTTAGTTGTTTCTCCTTCAACAATGTTAGCTTTGGAAGTGCTGTAATCATGCCCAACATAGCGTAAGTTGCTTTTGTTTGCTATAGGAGCTGTCGATGTTCAAGATTCTAATCTTATAATCTTCGATGTAGAAAATAGTACACCTCGCTTACCTCACCAAATGGCTTTCCAAATTCCAGTGATAGTAAAAAAAATACCAATCTATCAGACTGTGATTGATGAGGGAGCTTCAACGTGTATTATGTCGATTCAGTGTTGGAAATCGCTTGGTTCTCCTACACTGAACTAATCTCCGACGATTCTTAAGGCTTTTGATGGTCGAGGTTTCCACCCTTTTCGTATTTTGCAGGATTTACCCATAGGGGTTGAAGGTAAAACCGTAACTCTAGATGTGGAAGTGGTTGATGCCCCTCTTGATTACAACCTTCTTCTGGGTCGTAGTTGGTCTTATGCTATGACTGCTGTTGTTTCTTCGGTCTTACGACTCATAAAATTTCCATATCAAGGAAGAATCGTTACAATAGATCAGTTAAATTATTTTACGTTCGACCCAGCCTCTACAGAAACAATCCAACATGTTGGTAAAACGGCTATCCCTTACAAGGATGTTGGAGTAGGTTTGATTAAAGATTCTGGTTTGCTAGGAACTTTTTCCTTACCTCCTCCTAACGTATCGCCTTCTGTTGCAACTATTCATATGATTTCGTCAGACTCTGTTACGTTTGATGATCCTTGGATCGTACCTTCCGAATCTGAGATAGATTCAATTGATGGCATGATGCCTTTGAGTCCATTTGAACTTTCATATCAGGCTGTATAGTCATTTTCCAACCCCTCTTCAACCAAAACTGATCCAATGAATGGGATCCATAAGGAATCACTTTCTATATCTAGTTCAGCCACAACAGAATTTCCTGAACTTGTTCATACTGATGAGCAGATTCGTGAATTTTTGTCTGTTGACGATTTACCATGAGAAGATCTACATCACAGATCTTCGTTTTTACCTAAACTAGATCATTTGGAAGATGATTTCGCTTCAATTTTTACTACTGAGTATGTCAAGGAACTGCAGAATCCATTGAAAAATCCTGATTCTGAATTAAATTTAGAGAATATCTCTCGAACGATTCCAATTGACATTTAAGTCAAACCAGGAATAATTGAAAACATTCATATAGGTGCTTACTATACTGAAGATGAAATTCGAACTTATAAAGCCCTATTTCAAGAATTCTGTGATGTGTTTGCCTGGTCCTATGAGGAAATTCCAGGAATTGATCCGTCAATAGTCGTACATGAAATCAAGACTTACTCGGATGCTAAACCCGTCCGTCAACGTCTACGTCAAATTCATCATAGAAAAGCTGCTGCTATTAAAGCAGAGGTTGAAAAATTACTTCATGCAGGTTTTATTTATCCAATTCCTTTAACAGATTGGGTATCTAATATTGTTCCTGTGACTAAAAAACAAGGGACGATACGAGTATGTATCGATTATAGGGATATCAATTGCGCCTGTCCTAAAAAAAATTATCCAACTCCCTATATCGATCATATTATTGATGATTGTGCCGGCAGTGAAATGTTTTCCTTTATGGATGGCTTTTCCGGTTATAATCAAATAAACATACTCCCTGCCGATCAGCCTAAGACAACTTTCATTTGTCCGTGGGGGACATTTGCTTATTGCAAACTACCCTTTGGATTAAAGAACGCTGGAGAAAATTTTCAACGGGAAATGTCTTATGTGTTTCATGACATTAAGCACATTGTGTAGCCTTATCTCGATGATTTACCTGCTCATTCATCGTGTAGGGCCGACCATCTCACTCATTTACGAGCCATTTTCATGAGATGTAGGCATTATCGAATTAGGCTAAATCCACACAAATGTGTCTTTTGTGTAGAATCGGGTCGTTTACTGGGATTCATTGTTTCGAAAGAAGGCATTCGCGTCGATCCGTCGAAGGTCGCAGTTATTGTTAATTTGCCACCTCCTTCGACTTTACGCCAACTCCAAAGTTTGCAGGGGAAAGCAAACTTTTTACGTCGGTTAATTCCTAACTACGTCGAGCTTACAAAAGGTTTTACCCGGTTGCTGAAACAAAACATTCCATTCTTTTGGGATGAGATCGCTGATCGATCTTTTGATGCACTTAAACACGCGTTGACCCATGCACCGTTATTGCATCCTCCCAACTACAACCAGGATTACATTTTGTATCTCGCCGCTTCTCATTCCACCATTGGGATGGTGTTAGTTCAGGAAGACGAATCTCATACTGAACATGTGATTTACTATCTTAGTCAGAATCTGCATCCGACTGAGATTAAGTATACGCATGTGGAGAAATTGGCTTTGGCAGCTGTTCAAGCTGTCCAACGATTTAGACATTACATCTTGTTACATAAAACCACGGTAATTTCTAATTGCAACCCTATGATGTACATTTTGACCAGACAATTGCTAGGGGGAAAATATTCCAAATGGATAGTCATCCTTCAGGAATTCGACTTGGAATTTGAAAAGTCCAAGGCGAAGAAATCTTTGGTGTTTGTAGAACTGATGTGTGATTTCCCCTCTACTGATACTGAAACTGTGGCAGAGGAACCCATCGCGGACGAATCTCTGTTTCTTATCAGTACTTTGGATCCATGGTATGGAGATATAATATTCTATCTCCAAACCCAATATTTTCGGCCTGAAATCTCAGGATCTCAACGACAGAAAATACGCTTCGAATCTCAACAATACAATATTGTTGGTGATACACTCTATCGTCGTGGAGCAGATTCTGTTTTCGACGCTGTATTACTCATGAAGAAGCCGAAAAGGTTTTAAATGACTGCCATTCTGGAGCATGCGGCGGTCATATGTCGGGGTATGCCACTGCCCAAAAGATATTGCGCACTGGTTATTTCTGGCCATCGTTATTCAAAGATTGTATTTATGCAGTCCGGAAATGCCACAATTGTCAAGTTTTTGATCATAAGATGCGCGTGCCACCCTCTCCTCTTCACCCTATAATTGCTGTCGGTCCTTTTGCGAAATGGGGTATTGACTTTATAACATGTAACCCTCACTCGGCCGGGGGGCATGCATATATTATCTTAGCAGTAGATTATTTTACTAAGTGGGCTGAGGCGATGCCTACATTTTCAGCTGACGGCAAGACTGCTGTAACTTTCGTATTTAATCACATAATTGCTAGGTTCAGTGTTCCTCAAGCCATTATTACTGATCATGGAAGCCATTTTCGGAATGTCATGATGACTGAATTGATAGAATATCTTGGCTTGCGACACGATAGTTCCACTCCGTATTATCCGCAAGCCAATGGTCTGGTTGAAGCCATAAATAAAGTTTTAGTCACCACGATTAGACGAATTATTGGTATTCACAAAATGAATTGGCATTCCATGTTATTTTCAGCGCTTTGGGCATATTGAACCTCAGTCAAAACATCAACTGGTTTCACTCCCTTTCAACTTGTTTACGGTTTGGAAGCTGTGTTGCCGATTGAATGCGAAATTCCATCTTTGAAATTAGCCATAGAATTACTCCCAGCTATGTCTGAAGAGGAGAAACGTTTTTTATACTTAGCACAGCTGGATGAGAATCAGAGAAACGCTGTAATAGTGAACGAGGCTCATGTTAAAAAAATAAAAGCTCAATATGATAGATGTGTTACCCCTCGAAATTTTTCAGAAGGAGACCTAGTCTTAGTTTATGATCAATTCAACGATAAGCTAGGAGATGGGAAATTCGTGCCTATGTGGCATGGTCCTTTTATTATCAAGCGAAAGATGGAAAAAGGGGCCTATGAGTTGATAGATTTTGATGGTGTCCCTTTAGATAAACCCAGAAATGGGCTATATTTGAAGTGATATTATGCTTAAACTTGGTGTGGAGATTTTTTATTAGGTTAGATTTCTTTACTGTTGGTGTGTGTTAGATTAGAAAAGCGTGCCTAGTTTAGAAGTGTGTTTTTTATCACTATTCCTGCTTATCTGAGTTTTACTCTTGATATTGCAGATGTTGACGTCTCTTCAGACCTACATTGGTTTTGCTGATGGTGCTTGTTGTAGTACATGGAACATTTCTTCCGCAGCTTGGGTTATTTATTCACTCTTTGACGAGTTAGTTTCCATGCATGGGGTAAGCCTTGGTCAAACAACGAATAACATTGCTGAATATAGTGCAGTGATTGAGTTATTATCTGAATCCATATCATTTGGAATTCGGAGTTTGATTGTTAGGTTGGATTCTGAATTTGTTGTATTACAACTTAACAGGGTTTATGCCATTAGAAATCCAGTGTTGTTACGGTTATTTTTAAGAGTTTGTCTCTTGGAATGTGAATTTGATTACATTGAATATCAACATATTCCAAGACATTTAAATACTTTAGCAGACGCAGTTGCTTCTAGTATGATAAATCGACATTTGCAATGATCAAAAAGCAGTAAAAGAAAACAACATTCATAACGTGTACACAGATAGCCGGTAAATAGTGATATATATCATAGAATAGTGTTTTCAAAAAATATACATCGTCTTCGATCATAGGTTGGAAACACCTTATGATCGGAAAAATGGTAACACAAAAAGTCAAAAATATGAGTCTACAACATGATCATCCCATCACTGATGGTGATCACAATAAGAAACCACTGCTCTCGCCACCCTGCACAGGAACCTCCTAAAAGGTCCTGGAACACCAATCACGTATCTCTGCAACCTGAGCGGAATGTCATCTATGTTTGTCTCCGGAATATCTAGAGTCAAACGATCTAGGTGATGCTCTAAATCAGTCAGGATTTTTGCTGACTGGCCTGCTGGGGCTGGTGCGGCTGCAACTAGTTGTCTTCTTTCATAGGGTTGGAGATGGGCTGGTCGCTGTGGACCCACATCTATATGTAAAAAACTTTTGGTTATTAATTTTCAAGGTGATTTAAAAAAAAAAAAAAAAATTTAGAATCTAGAAACTGTTGAGAAATGATTTTACCTGAGTCATCCCACTGTTCCCTTGCTGGGAGAGTCATCTCTCGGTCACCACGGAAATCTATCCCGGCGTATGGAAAATCCTCTATGACAAAAATTTGGCGATCCAGCCAACGAAAATATGAAGAAGGAAATCGAACAATCTTAGCGCCCTCAATACCGTGACGGGCCATCAGTGCGGACCAACGAACCATCCTAGGTTCTCGAAGTCGACCGGCATCAACAGGAATGCTCTGCGGAGCCAACATAGGGATCCTCCCTAGAGCAAAGGAGACAACGATGGATCCATATCCAAAATTATTTAGTTTCCCGTTTTTCGCTCTAGTTAGTTGGCCTTTTACATTAGCCAACACAGCTTCGCACCAGTTGAAAATGGTTCCATGAAAACAGTCCACAACAATACGCATATGGGAACCGGTAGCCACATGCAGTGCTGCACTCCCACACAGCCTGGTAATAGTAAATGAAATCACTTTCAGCTTGGGACGGATGATAGTTTTTATATCAATCCGTTTGTTCCTGGGGTCTGCTTCATCATTGAAAAATTCTTGCCGAAGACTAGCGGCAGTCTGGCCACCTGGCCTAGTCCCAAACAAGGAAAGTTGTTCGCCCCTCTTGGAAAAACCAATCAGAAAATGAATGTCCTCTAGCTCAATTTCAAGCCGGTGGCTGCCAATAATGAAACACTGGTCCTGCACATTCCACCTGTTTACCAGCCATGTCAGGAGGTCTACCTGCGCCCTCATGCCTTGAATGGCCCAAAATTTATTCAAACCGCATGCTCTTAATGCTTGCATTGTGGGAAAATGGAGTATTGCGGCGTCATCCACGTCCTCGTGCTCACGTTCTCTCCAAATCAGCATCTTGTTAATCCTACAATGTATAAAAAGATAGATTAGAACAATCTAATTTGAAAATTTTTGGGCGGCAAAAGAGAAATTTGATTTTTAAATTTAAACACGCGGGGACCGCACTTTTCCTTTGTACACAGTGCATAGGAATGCATGCGTTCTGTAGAAAAAGTGCGGACCTACGAATTTTTTCTTTGAAGAAAAAAGTCAGGGTCCGCAGGTGCCATGTGTATTACCTACGGACCCCCGCGGGTAATTTTCAAACCATTTTTTTCCTTAAAAAATAAAAACTAAAGCCTAAATGCGAATTGTAAATGGATGAAATGCAAGATTAGGAGGTCGTGGATTACCTGGGACTGACGGTTCTCGATTTCGATGGGCAGATTTTCCAGAATCTTCACAGGAACTTTCTTACCCAAAAGCTTCTACTTTTCACTCTGAACTTGAACGGTAAAAATGAAATTGAAAAAGTCCTTTTTATAAGTTTTTTTGAATAGATGAATTTTTAATTTGTTTATTTTTCACTTTAAAAAGGTATTTTTGAAGCATTTTTACTTATCTTAAACAGGTATGTGTAATGTTTTAAGTTTTTGTGCAGAAATTGGATTTTTCAGGAGAATTGATCATTTTTCAACAAAGAGCATACTTTTATCACTTTTTCGGACTCTTTCAAAATTCACGAAAAAGCGAAACATTGGAGTCCTCTTTTAAGCCCTTTTCAGACTCTCTAAACATGAAAATATTTCTGAGTACTTGATTGTTCGAACTTGTTAAAGTAAATGAATAATCGTCCCTTCAGTATAAGTTTACCCCTTTTACGGACTGAAATGGAATATTTACGAAAAAGGTATACATTGACTAATTACGGTCAATAGAGTTCTCTCCTGCATTATTTTATCCTTTTTCGGGCTCGAGAGACTAAATTTACGAAAAATTACACCCTCGGAGTTTTCTTAAGTTTTTCTTCTGACTCCATAAAATTGAAAAACACCGAGTTTCTCCTATACTGGACTCGTTAAAATTTAACAGTAAAGGACCTGTTCAATTTTTAACAGGAACAGACCACTCCTTCTTAGGGTTTGGATCTTAAACTAAGTTGGACTTATCCGAAGGATGAGCTTATAAACAAGCAAATGTTATCCTCCTCAAGCTTGTCAAAAATAAAGAGGTACTTGCCAGAAATGGTGGGGGAAAAGAAAGGAAAGTGGGCATATTTGTTATATTTTGATTCTTCGAAAATCAGTCAACCACTCTTGAACACGACACTTTCATTCACCTGGGTTGGGAAATCCTTTGCCTAACAGTTAGTCAAACCTCATTGAAATTCTTCATCTGGTTTCTGGGTATTAACTTTGGGTCCATTATTACCAAGCCATCTGCAGTGTCGTTATGTGTTCAAGAGGACAGTTTAAATAAACCATTCATCTGTAAAATATTTGTCATCCATTTTGACCATCCCTGAGTCAGTCCTTGCCAATATATTTTTGAAACTTGATCTATGATTTCATGTTGTGGGCCTGCCTACGATGGATCGCTTTCTATCGATGACAACACATTATCTAGGAAGTTGATCTAGAAATCGCCAGTACCTTGAAATCTGCATGCCTCAATGGCAGGTTTCTCGCTTTCGACGACTGGTTACATCATTGACCTTCGATCGAATGATTTCGTGACATGTTCGACTTCAGCTCATTCATTCACATTTCATGGATTGTACTGGGTACTTTGAGAGCCATTGACATTATTGGTGGTTACTCTCACACTTGTTAACTATTTACATCATTGACTGGTAATCAGGTGGTTTCTACCATGTTCGACTTCGACACATTCAATCACATGGATAGAATCGTACTAGTTTGAGATGCGGAAATCAAGACCCTGGATCTAGTTTCTACCATCCAGGCTGCGAGGAATTTTGTTATCATTTATATAGTGGAATATTTATAAATAGATGGCTGCGTCCATACTGTGTTCACACATGTCTATACTGTGATGTACTCAAAATAATTCTTGTATCAGAACAGTCAAGTCAGTTTCTAGTTAGTTTTGATCTAAGTATGAGAATGCCTACCTCAGTGATGATATGTACATATATATATATATTTTTCATTGAATGTTTTTACAGGTGTCGATTGGGGTGTCCACAGGATGATCCTTGAAATGATAAAGTACTGCACTCTTCATATATGACAGACTTCAGTTTCATCTATTCCAGACTTTGTACTTTAGGGGGCAATTTGTTACACTGAAAATTGTCATCCTGACATTCTGCTATGTGTATGAGCTAATTACTACTCATACTTCCCCCTTTACAAGTCTAACATATCAAGTTCCTCATATCAAGCCTTGAAAATCAGAAAGAATTCCTAAAAGTCTCTTAAACTTTGGTGTCGCACTTTCTGGCTATGTTGCCTGCAGTCCCGCACCCAATGTTCAGCCCTCCTGTGGGCTTGAACACACTTTCTCTTTGTTAAAAGTGCGGACCCCTGTAAGATCAAAAAGGCACAAGTAAATTCCAAAAAGCTCAATTAAAGTAAATTCTGGAAGCTTCTAGAATGGAACTTGCAGTGGCAGAACTGCTCTTGTGAGGTGCATGAATCCCTTACCTTATGGAGCTAACCCCTTGATGTAAGGAGCTTATCCCTTTGAAGAAGGACTTATCCCTTCATACTTGGAATAGAAAACCTCCTGTTTTCTACTATAAAAAGAGGCATTGGGTAGCCTCAAAGGGAGTTCAAGCTTTTAGAATATTTTGAAGTTAAGTGCTGTTGAGATTTAGACTCAGTTGACTAAGACTTTTTGAGGAGAGATTACATACCTCTTTTCATCTTGGTTGGAGGAGTGCAGAACTTGTCAAAGTAAAGGAGACTCCTGCTTCAGACCCCGGGAAGGCCTGTGCAACATCAAGGCATTGGTTGTAAGGTTTTCCTTCTTTTGAGATTAATACAAACATACTCATTTTTCTCAATAAGTTGTTTATTTGTGGTTTACTTCATAGATTCATTGATCACTATGATAAGCATGGTTTATGATAATGTCTATACAGGTGCTATGTAATATTTTGCTTGTTTGTGATTGTAGGTTTACGAGGAAAACTCCTTCAAGCGTGCGAGGGGCAACAATGACTTCAAACAAGCACTGGAAAAACGGTAAGTCTTTGACACCTTTATAGAGCTTTTGGTAAACCTTACATGCTTAGAGAAAGATTAGTCTGCTTGGCTGTTTGTTACTAGATACTTTTAGCACTAGGGAGATCGGTCTTGTCCGCAAGATGGATTAATCCACACAACAAACCTGCATATACACCTTTGTATACATGTATTCCCTTCATCAAACATGTGTACATAAATTAATTGAACTTGTGTATACACCTGCGTATGCGCAACTTCGCTTCATCAAACCTGCGTATACTTCTTGAAAATTTACCTTCATCATTCCTCTGTCACTGACTGTTATTTATTTGTCTCTCACATATGAATTTTCTTGTAGATACATCAATTTTAAATATTCAACAAGTAGGTTGCTATTAAAAGGAAACTCATCGAGTAGGTTTCCATCAAGGAGAACAAATTACATCATAATTCCAATGATAGGTGACAAGCTACCAGTGGAAACAATATTTCCAGAACTTGACGAAGAAGAAAAAATCACAATGGAACCTGAAGCAGTCACAAAAACAAGAACTTGATAGATATGAAATCGATCAATTTCAAAGTATCTCATCAAGTGGAAGAACTTACCCGTTGAAGATTTGACATGGGAGGATGAGAATTTTATACAAAAGCATCCAAAACTACTCATCCGTTGAGGACAACACTTTTTTGAAGGAGAGGGGCATGCTAGGTCCCTATAATACTAGTGTATCCCCTTATTGTTATTATTAGTGTAGCCCCCTTATTGTTAATGTTGTGCCCATCTACTCCCCATATTGTTATTATTGTTCCCCATAGAAGCCCACTGTTGTTATTGTTGTGCCCTTACATTGTTATTGTTATGTCGGCTAGGATTATATTGTTACCCCTTAGACTCCTATATATAGAAAGGAGGTTTTGTCATTTGTATCATCCAAGAATTGTTCGTTTATGTAATGTAAAGGAGGTTCCCCCCTTGAAGAGTCTTATTTATAAGTTGTTGATCTATATTTTATTCTATTTTGTGAGTTGGTTTCATAGCACAAAACTTCAATTCATAATAACAAAGTACTAAAAACTATTTACATGCAAAATGGAAATATACTAGCTTAGGTGATGGTAACTTATCTCTAAGAAGAGATGTGACAACTTTGTGCCTTATGAACTATGTTAAAATGAATCTCAAAGGCCTATTTATTATTGAGAAATAATAGAAAACCATAAATATCTGGAAACCTAACCCTAGGAGATGAAGCACGAAAATTTTGTGGGACCCGTTGGGGTAAATTGGTACATCAACTTCCCAGGGTTATATCTTTGGCATTCAATCTCCGTTTGATGCATATGATACCTCATTAGAAATATCTATTCGAGGAATAAAAATTTCAACTACAAACCCTTTTTTTAGGCTATGGGTTTACCCGATTTCCAAAACACTTGGTTTAGGGCCTCAAAACGGCTCCGAAAGTTCAAGACTTGAAAAAAGGAAAAAACTAGTATACTGTCCTACAATTGAGGAATCTAAAAGAAAAAATGGTGGGGGTCCAAGTGGAATAGGTGAGTGGAAATCAATATCCAACTGAATCAATCCTCCACCCTTAGGAATCAATGGTCCCCATTGCGTTGAGTCCTCCATGATATGGGGGAACTTCTGCTGAACTTGGTCTATGGTGAGCTACTTGCCTTGGTGCAAGAGTTGGCCAGCTTTGAAAACTAGCTAAAATTGTATCTTCTGATGGCGAGTGTTATTGATTTGTGTGTCCATGATTCGATTAGTTGTGGCCTGTTCCATGTAGTCTAGATTGATTTATTTTTCAATGTCTGATGTGTCCAGTAATGGTCGAAGGTGGTAAACATTCAATATTGGGTGCATGCCAAGGAATGGGGGAATGTTGAGCTCAAAAGTGTTGTCTCCCACAATGTTGGTTATGGTGTAAGGACCATATCAGAGTTGTATGAGTTTCCGATGGGCTTCAGTAAGGTGTTTTTTCGGCAAATGCAACCAAAATTTTCTGCCCACCTGGAACCTGTGTGGCACCCAATGTTGATTATGCCGCTACTTATACTTGGCGTTGGACTTATCCAAGATGTATTACACCTGATAGTGGATGTGTTGGATGCATTCAATAAACTAGGTTTCTTTATCAACCTTGGATTGTGCATGTGCGAATTCTATTTATATAGTCACATGAGGCATGAAAACATCAATCAAACACAATGGTTTAAAAAACTAGACCCCCTTGAAAATGACTACGACTAGTCGAGCTATGAAGAGCTCTATTATAATTGTGCTACACATAAGGGAGGCTCTCATCCCAGGTTCATGGATGCTTGGAGTTGTAGATGCGTAGTATGTGCACTATCATCCCGTTGATGACCTCTGTCTGGCCATCAGTATAGGGATTTAATGTAGTCGAATTGGTGAGATTAGAGTTCAATAATGTTAAGATTTTCGACCATAATGTGCTCAAGAACCTGATATCTCGACCCGATATAAGGGTCTTCAGTATTCCAAAATGTACCCATACTCATTCAAAGAATATTTTGGAAGTGTAATCTATTGTGATACTCTTTTTCCAAGCCACCAATATAACCATCTTAGAAAATCTATCCACGACCAAAAATACACAATCATTACCATGCTTGGTAGAAGGGAGGCTCAAAATATAGTCCATGGAGATGCGTTCCCAGGGATGACTGGGAGTAGGCAGAGGAGTGTACAAGCCTTGGTTCTTGATGGTTGGATTGGCGATAGCACAAGTAGTGAAATATCTGATATATTTTCCAACGTCCCATCAGAGCTTTGGCTAATAAAAATACTTCTATAGTACGACCACAATTTCTCCACACCAAAGTGTCAGTGACCTGATTGTAGTTTGACTCCAAAATCATCTTGCACACTTGCTTGAAGCAACAAAAAGGTGGCCTAGGAAGCATAATAATACATGCTAGAGGTGGAAATATGGAACTTTTTTTCCATCCACTTGCATCTAGTATGTGGTGGCGAAATCTTGATAATTTTTGTACAATTTCACCCATTCAGAGTTATAGTGTACACAAGAGTTGAGAATAGTAGTAAGTGCTACAAATAGGGTCTGAATGAGGAAATATGCAACATGATTGGTGCTTCCATTCTTTTATTTAATGTTCAAGTGGAAATATTGTAGATATGTGGCCATTTCTGATGCCGATTGTTCTATAACTTCCCTTGTGTCTGGATAAATTGAAGAGGTTGGTGACCCGTGTGGATGACCGTCTCCTTCCCCAGAATGTAATGTTTCCATTTTTGGAATTCTTGTGTGATGGAATACATCTATTTATCATAGGTGGGGTATTTTTGATTTGTATTAGAAAGTGTATCAGTGTGATAGGCCACCATATGCCCCTGTTGGGTGATAACTACACCAATAACATAGTTGGAGGTGCCTGTCTCAATTTCACTAATGATTGTTGTAGGTCTAGTAATGTGAGTACAAGTGCATAGCATAAGCGGTGCTTTAGTGTTGGAAATACTGAGAGGGGTAGTGAATCAATATTTATTTTCAATTTTTACTTTTACCAGTTAAGATCACTTATCATTAGAACAAAAAATGAACAATGATAGAGTAAATAGTTTTATTAATTAGTGACAAGGAATCCATCCTCTTTATAATGAATTAAGTATACTAATAGATCAGGGCTCCAACCCTAGATGAATACACCAATCTCCAATCCACTAGGCTCCAACCTATATTTTTCTAAGCACCGAATTGGAATTCACGAGGCTCCAACCTCTACGACTCCGACCCTATTTTCCAAGGCTCCAACCTTGTATTTACGAGGCACCAACCTCTAGGGATCTAACCCTCTCTCTGGTACATGCTCCAACCTAGTCTTCTTGAGGACTCCTATCCTATATGGCTCCAACCCTATACTTCAATTCTTCAATCTACGTTTAATGATTCTTCAAGGTTCCCAATATCCTATGAAATAAGCCCTAACAATATCTTCACCTTTAATAATGCCCTCAATCGATATTCAACGCACTTACCTAATCAATGACAACTTTTTATTCTTAGAAGGTGTCTCCACAACTCTTCATGTTACCCAAACAAAATATTCAAGATCACATCATGTGTGATTTCAACAGTGCGTCATGGTTTCCAAGGATGCCTCCAAGATCAACTTCTACAAGCCTTTCAAATGTCTTCAAGAATCCTTCAAGTTGTCTTCACAATAGTTCCTCAAAAATATTGTTGGGTGTAGAGCTTGATTTTCATCCTGATTCAGAGGTCTTTGTTTCAGCCGAATGTACACCCCAAGAATAATGTACAACAATAGATGTAAAATTACCTTGTAAAATATTGTAATTTTGTAGTCAATGTGGGATGTTCATTAGGTGGATGATCTGACGATAGAAGTTATGTTTAATGTAGGGTTTTTTTCTCTAGAAGGAAACCCCTCATTTTGTATGAGGGCATTGTATTGCGGCGATGTATTATATGTGTATTATGAGCAAGAAACAGAAAGGGGGATTGATAGAGAGAGTAGAGTATACTACAACGGATCTGATGTAGGTTGTGTCTCTTCATCTTACTAGATAATATAAAGGAAGGACTAAATTTTCGGGGTGGAAGTAGCCCAAATTGTGTGAACCATGTATAGCTATGTCTCTCTTGCTTTATATTTTTACTGTGTTTGTGTTTCCGCATATTTTATGTGTTCCATTGATCTATAATATATAATTTTATAACAATTGGTATAAGAGACGAAGATCTATTTGGCTGATAAAATCGCAAGAAAGAAGGGTTGTTGGTTCGAGTGGGAGTAATGGAGGAAGATGGTAGGTTTAGGGTCAAGAAATTTAATGGCCAAAACTACTCGCTGTGGAAGATGGAAATGGAAGACTATATGGATTAGAAATATATGTACCTACCATTGAGTGGAAAAACGAAGAAGCCATCGAGTATGACAAACACAGAATGGGAGATTCTTGATAGAAAGGCACTTGGAAAAATACGGATGTGCCTCGCAGCGTCAGTAGCCTTAAATTTTTTGAAGGAAACAACAACAAGGGGTTTAATTAAGGCATTGACGAAACTATATGAAAAACCCTCAACCTCAAATAAGGTATTTAATATGAATATGTCAGATGGTGGATCTGTTTCTGACCCTTTAAATGAATTTAATACAATTACCAGTCAGTTAAGTTCTATAGGGGTAAAATTTTGTGATGAAGTTAGGGCTTTGTTATTTCTTTACTTATTTCCAGAAAGTTGGAATGGTTTAGTTATGGCCATTCATAACTCTATCTCTAGATCTAGTACTTTAAAGTTTGATGATGTTGTCAGTGCTATCCTTAGCGAGGAAATGCGACGGAAAATCTCCAGTGAGACATCGGGTAATGCTTTGAGTGCAGAGAGTAGGGGAAGAAAAATGGAAAGAGGAAAGAGCTCAACATATCGCAGTAAATCAAGGGAAGGTAGATCCAAGTCCAGATTAGGGATAGTGTGCTGGAAATGCAGAAAGAAAGGACGCCTAAAGAATGACTATAAATCTCGGAAGGGAAAAGAAGGAGACACATAGCAAGAAAAAAATCATGAAGCAAATGTGACAGGTGATGTGTTACAAGATGCTTTGATTATTTCTTTTGAAAATGTTACTAATTCTTGGTTGGTAGATTCAGGGGCCTCATTCCATACCACACATGATAAGAAATATTTTCATGACTATGTTCAAGGATATTTTGGACAGGTTCATCTGGGTGATGATAAACGCTGTGAAATCATTAGAATGGGTAAAGTTATTGTAAAAATGTAGAATGAAAACCAATGGTTATTAAAGGAGGTAGGGCATGTTCCATATCTGAAGAAAAATCTGATTTCAACAGGGAAGTTAGATGGTGAAGATTGTGTGACAACTTTCATAGCTAAAACCTGGAAGGTCACTAAAGGAGCCCTGGTAATAGCAAAAGGAGAAAAGGTTGGTACATTTTATTTATGAAATGGTATTTCTAACTCTATTAATTATTTAACTTCCAAAGGAGCAGATGCATCATTATGGCATCATAGGCTCAGACACATGAGTGAGAAGGGGATGAAGATTCTTCACTCAATAAATTTGTTGCCAGGTTTGAAGAATATTGATTTGGATTTATGTGAGAATTGTATGTATGGAAAACAGAAGAAAGTCACATTTCTTAGAGTTGGGAAAGAAAAGAAGAGCGAAAAATTAGAGCTTGTGCATACAGATGTATGGGGACCTGCTCAGGTTTTGTTGGCTTGAGGGGTCCTGACCCAGTTTCAGAGTTAATATTAACTAACAAAACCCTCTTAGTACTGGCCCTTTCGACAATGATCTACTTGCGTAGGTCAAATTATCACCCGAAGAAGTATGGGGGGGTTCTGGAACTAGGTTTCCACACCATGAGAGAGAATTAAATGGTGTGGGTGTCTTCAGATCTATAACACAGCGGTCTATCCTTCGCAACATAAATACTAGCCAAAAACCCTAACCAGGTAGATCTAGGTCAAACTACACAGATTATCCTACACACACACAGATAAAGGTCTCACAATCTATTTAACAGTCTTAGCAGGGAGATATTTAGTCTTTGTAGTAACAAATCTATGCATTCAACATTCATATAAGATAGATAAGCAGTTATGAAACCGATCCAAACATAGACAATATATTTGATGTAGTAAATGGAATTAATACATAGAAACAGGTCATAAAGCGAAACACAGATGCATTTGATACCCAGAATTATCCTAAATTACTCTTTTATTCATTCACAGTCATAATCTACTTAGAATACTTTAGTTCCACCCGCGCACACAACTCGTGGGGTCCGTACACATCAGGACTAAGGTCTCCGCACACACAACCAGTGGGAGCCTTTAAAACCTAGACAAATTTTCTTTTAGCTCAGAACATCATAAACTTGTCAAAAATTATTCTAAAACTTATATATTTGATTCGATATAGACTCCTATTTACATATTTAGTCTGCGCTCATCTATGGTCCGCAAATGGTTGTTTACGACTCCTTGTTCTACCCTTTTTCCCATTACAACTCATGAAGGGGCTTTGACCTGCCCTAAAGCCCCTTGACCTGTGCAATGCTTAACGTGCACAACCTAGAAATACAAAACTACTATATTTTTATCAAAATTTTAGTCCTAAGGGACCCTGCTCCAACATGCCCCCAACACAATCTTGTGGCTCGTCTCGAGTCACAGTGGTGCTAGGGTCTTCATATTGTTCCACAGCTCCTCGATGGCAGCAACAAAGGGTGCCATGACGCTCGTGCTCTGATCAACTGAACTCCACATTGTGTCCACCAATTTATGTGAAGTCAACCCTTCTACAATGATATTTATGCTCTGATAGGTTTGGTTCAAATTCTTTACGGAAGTATCTAGATCCTACGACAACTTCATCGCTTCATCGACCCATGGATTCATGTGGTATGTCACAATATGCTTCTTTCTTTGCAACTCCTCCACTTCATTGTGCAAGGTCTGGCTTGTCTAGAATCAGGCCATGCACTGAGCAGGTACAAAAGTAGGCAGGGCCTCTTGAATATCGTTGAACGCCTGCTCCTTGGTGCGCAATTCCTGGGAAATATTCATGACTAGTGGATCCGTTTGCACAAATTTCCATAGACGCATAGCTATCTCTAGTAGGGAGGTTCCTTTGTCGACTGTGGTGGAAATGCTCTCTAAAGCTTCCTTGACTAAGGCTGCCCACTACACGCGCACTTATAGGGGAGTTTCTGGCTGCAACTTGGCTTGCAACGCCACGATCTATTGCTCGAACTCTGCCTTCATTGTCTATACTTCTAATCGGGAGGCTTTTAGTGCTGCGACAAGAATTTAAATTTTAACTTGTAGTACGACTGAAGCAGGGATGTCGACCTCTGATAGGTCTCCACACAATCAATCAATCAAGTGTTCCAATTCAGCTTGGTGTGCTACTACGACTACTGTGCTATCTGAGATTGGAAAAATTCTTCAGTCTTCATCATGATTTTCTACTCAGCTTCACTTAGTTGTTGGTGAACGCGCGCCTCCATGCACTGCAACTCGTCATTAATAATAGTTTGTATTACATGCAGCTTAATGCTGGGTAGAATTGACAAGTATATCCCAACCTCTGGGCAGGTCTCCACCTGCGCATGCAATTTGGGTTGTTCAACAGTGACTACTGCGCTTGGCAAGGGGCAGATCTTGCTCTTCGTCGTACTGATGATCATAGTTGTATGCTGGCTCACTTGAATCAACCTCGCTTGATTCACACTCGCCTGGATGTTTTCGGTCTTCAACTGCAACACTCGCAACTTGAATATAACGGTTCTACAACCGCTTTGTATTTTTCTTCCATTTATTTCTACCTATATTTGGAGGCGGATGGGACCACATCTGCTATCTTTTCCAGGTCCTCCTCGGTTAGTGTAACGTCCTCTGTTCCTCCAACCTTCGAGCCTTTCCTATTCTTGCGTGCGCCCTTGGAGGCTTCTGCGCCGTGCTTCTTTCCCCTCGGATACTCTGCTCTAGTTCCATCCAAACCATCTAGGCCTCCAAGATCGAACTCTGCTTCTCCTTCAGGCTCCCACTGAGTGTCTTTCTTCGCCTCCTTTTCAACGTCTTTCTCTGCACCCATCTCTGCATGTTTTCCGGTGCACTGCTCTGCTTCTTTTTGTTTTGCCGCTAGTGATGTCTCTTTTCCAGATGTTGAAGTGTTGATGGGCTGGGTGGTGCCAAGCCCAACCTTCCATGCTACTGGCTAGGTCGCAATGACCTAGACAATATCCACCTCTGTCACCATAAATGGAAAGTTGTACTAGATGGGGTTGTTGTGCGCCCGGATTTGCACATGATGCATGGTTACCTGAAAATTTGCAATACATCAGTACATCTCGTACAGAGCTGGGGATAGTCTAGGCCATGAGTGTATAGTTGGTGCCAACGTGCCTTAAAATAAAACCCAGAAAATTTTATTCTCCTTCACTCTTTTTGGGTTGGGCGAATCCCACAGATTGGCGCAGCGCGCCCTTTCGCACACACCATGATCCACCTCTAGGAGGACTGCGTCCTCTGGCGTCTCCCATGCTACCAAGGCAATTAACAACAAAAACCAGGAGTAGCATAATTTCTTCCCTTCATCTTACGCATTGCTCACGTTGTCCAGAAACTCTTGGCAGAGGTATTTAGACTAGTTGTAGTTGACCCCATTCTCAGATTGTCCCGCTAGCGTGTAATGTTCCCATTTTAGCACA
>CM076573.1:535651876-535728276 GCA_034641835.2 Pinus albicaulis | reverse complement strand
TGGCTAAATGGAACATTAAAATTTTGATGTTATCATATTGCAGCTAAATAAATGGGTAAAAGGACCCCTTATTATTAAAGACATGAATAAAATCCCTCATGATGTGAAAGGGATCATCAGAATAGCTTCATTTTTGCACCCTCAAGTGTGAAAAGGGGAAAATACATGAAGACAAGGTCATGTTTGACCAAGTCAATAGTGCTGCCATAGGAGGAGTGGATCACTTTATGAGGCAGCACATTGTGAATGAGGAAGAGGATATTTGGTGGAGGAAACCCTAATGGATTGGGCCCATGGATAAAAAGCTTTCACTTGTTTAAAAAGGAGGGCAAGGAAACCATTGTTTCTCATGCTTGTATTGTTCATCTCAATTGTCAATTGAGACAATTGTGCATTCTTTGTTGTTTAGTAAGAATTGTTGGGAGGAATTCCTGTTTAGGATTCTTTCACCTTCTTGAGAGGCCTCTTGAGGGATTGCTCAGATTTTCCTCACATCCAGGCTTGAGGCCAAGCATCCTCCATCAAGACAATGTTATTTCTGCAGTAGAGTAATGTTGTGTTGCTGGGTGTTGCAGTGAGGGTTCACTACATCACCTCCATCAGCTATTTTTAAAGGAGGAGCCTCTCTTTCCTTTGAGATATCATAT
Source organism: Pinus albicaulis (assembly GCA_034641835.2). Classification (NCBI taxonomy): domain Eukaryota; kingdom Viridiplantae; phylum Streptophyta; class Pinopsida; order Pinales; family Pinaceae; genus Pinus; species Pinus albicaulis. The sequence goes on along the minus strand of CM076573.1, from coordinate 535,727,629 downwards.
TGGAGATATCCCAGAGCTTATTGCAGACTTTGGCATCAAGGCCAAGCATTTCTCTTCACCAACAGCACAGTCCCTTCTCTAGACTGCGTTATTTCTGAGTGTGTTTGTAGTGGAGACTTGCTCCAAATGTTTGGAGGGTGAGATCTTAGGTGAGAGGATCAACCTTTCATTCTAGAGATCCATTGGAGGAGATCTTGTCATTGATTGCAGCATCTTCAGTCTTCTCCATTTTTTTCCAGTTCTTGAGTTGCTACAGCTACCCAGCAACTCCAACATTTCTGCAGATTTTCCATTTTATGTATATATCAACCAATCCCTTGAGGATTGTGTATTGTATGTTTTCAGGGGTTGAGATATTTCTCCCCTTCTTTATTTGAGCCATTATTTTCACATCTATGTATTATTTACATTTTGCAGCAGTTTCTCCTCAAGGATTGTGCAGTCATAGCCAGGGCCTCTTTTATATAGCAGTATTTCTCCATATTTCATGTACATGTTTCATTGAGGCCGCATTGCCTGGCTTGAGAGATCATTTCCTCAAGATCTTGTATACATTTTTTCTGCTATAATCTAATGTAAAGGTTATGTGGACCTTCCGGCATTTTGGTTTTAATGCATTCACTACTATTTCCAGCTCATGTTTATGAATTGCTGATCTCCACATTGGTAATATCTTGAGATATTCCCAATAGTGTAGCTATTCTTAATTTGGGAACATTACAGTGGTATCAAAGCATGATCTCTGGCTCAGCCTGTGAATCTCAGCCAAAGAAGATCAATATGATGAATAAGACGAGTTTCCTCTCATCTATTTTCAGATCCAGAGGAGACCTCTCCAAGGAGGTCAAGAGAATTGAAGAAGGAGAAGAGTAAGGACCATGCACTTCCTACTCTCACAGAAAAGAATATTAGAAGCATGAAGAACACTTGGAATTCAAAATTATAAGTAAGTATCTGGCTGAATACCGAGCTAAAACTTGAGCCTTCCAAGAGACTCTATATTTTCCACAATTTATTCAGCAAAAAGAAGAAATAAGACCCCAAAGCTATGGGATGATGAGAGACAATAGATTTCTATTATCCACATTGATGAATCACTCACATGTGCAGCATAATTTTGGGTAAAGAAGCTAGAGGTTTTCTTCCTACTACATCTTGTAGTAGGCAGAGAGGCTGTAGAAATTACAGTGCTGCACCTTGAAGGTGAAGCAAAGAATTGGTGGATCAACCATCTAAGCCATATAAGGGTTTATACTCTTGTTGAGTTTTCTGAAAGATTGATCGGGAGGTTTGGAAAAAGGAGGGAGGAGCCCTCACCACCAGTTAATGAGGCATGTACCAACACTGTTGAGACCATGGAGGAGTAGCCTTCATCTTTAGTAGTTTGGGAGGCCAACACTTATGAGGAGGAAACTCTTGTAGCACTGCAAGGAGATTCCCATTTTCACCAAGGTATGATTGAACATCCATCTCTTGTCATTTCAGCAAACACTTTGGATGGGTTTATATCATTGCATGCAGTTGATCTAGAGCAGCAGAATAGCACTGCGCTGAGCAATGATGGAGAAAGGAGGAATCAATCCTCATGTGAGCATTCAGAGAGAAGCTTCATTCAGGAAGCCATGAAGGAAGCAGTGAGAAGGAGTAGACATATGGAGATAAGAAACTCTTTCTCCTCTCAAGATGAAACTCTCTCAATGAGCATGCCACAACTCAAAGAGAGACTTCTACCTGCAGCAGATCCAAGGCCTCTTTGGTTTTGGAAGGAAATGCATGAGGAGGAGATCTCCCAGAGAGATTTCAGTAGAGGTGCACTCCCACACATCAAGGAGTGCAAGATTCTTCATCAGTTTGAGGAGGTTCTTCCCTTCTCTCAGGAGCAGATAGTAGATGGAGGACATCTTCGGATGGATAACATCTCTCATGACTATGTTGGACATTCCTTGAGCCATGCACATCATGATGGGAGGTTTTTTCCTACCACCTATTTGGATCCTCATAGGGTCAAATTGATCCTCAGGAAGATTTCATTTCAAGGTCCCATGAAATGCAGGAGTCTGATTTGGGATGGTGGTAGCCCTCATGGGAGGAGTAACAAGGTGAAGGGTGGAAGAAGGCATCCACAATGGGTTGAATGGATGTGGATTGTGAGCAAGGAGTAGGTGAGCTACTTGTAGATTTATGATACCGGGCAACAGGAGGCTTGGCTGCACTGGTTGCTCTTGAAGGAGTTTGGCCATCACTTGGCATACACTCTTTCCAAGGGTATGAGGATGGAAAAGATGTGGCAGGATTTTGGCATCATAGAGTAGCAAAGAGTATGGGTGCATAGTGATGATACAACATTCATATCATTCACTATGTCTTCATCACATATCTTGCATGATGAGAGCATGAGGAAGCAACAAGGACATTTGTTGCTGGGGTTATTCTTGGGAAAGCAAGAGCAGATTTGCTCTCATTTCTTGTATGATGTTGCAGGAGTAGGAGATGGCACTATCATGGTGCAAAGGGGATACTCCTTGACCTTTTATGATCAGGAATTACTTCCACTTTGGGGGAGATTCCATATTTGCAGCAACATTGTTGGAGGGTTGCCCATCTATGTTGAGGGAGCTGAGGGAAACAACGCTGTGCCATCTAGAGACCATCCAGTGGCTCATGTAGAGGAAGAAGGAGCTCTTGCTCTAGGTAGAGGTATTCTTGCATATTTGCAAGGAAGTCCCTAGGATCTCATGTGTGGAGATCAAGGCACAACCCATGTTCTACATGTGCCATTGTTGAGGAGGTGTGGAACCTTGGAGAAACAAGGAGAAGATAGGGAGAAGACCTAGCATCATGAGATGAGGAGTACACATCCCTATTCATTTATGGAGGTTGATGCACCAAAGGAGGTGATTGGATTGTGTAGTGGAAGCATGGAGGGTTCTCTCCATTCATATATGCAGTCACTTCTTGATGATGATGTCTCATTGCATGGAGACATTTTTTTGGGGAGACCACTGGATCAGCAGATGATGGGAGATGCTTCACATGTTGAGGCACCATTCATTGACTTCAGAAGAGTGGAGACCTTGGGATATAACCATATGACAGATATCCTTCATGGGGAATCATCAGCGCTGTCACTTTGGAAGATAGATCCATGTTGGAACTACAGGTTGTCGGTGGAGTATTCCCAGGATCATCTTGCTTGCATGATATTGACAGATCATCATACGAGGAGATGCATAGACCATGTGAAAATGGAGGAGATACATAAATATTTGGAGGAGTTAGCACAACCACCTATTTTCTCTTTGAGGATGAGAGGGGACTCATTTTTGATCCATTCCATTTTCATGAGCAAAACTTATGGTAAGGGTATTGTTTATTTGTATGATGACTTATATATTCATCCCTTAACCATGTATGTATAGGATGTTGCTCCAAGGAGGGGCATTCTTTTCTCCGAACCCCATGGTCTACTTGAGGCCATGAGCACTATTGGTGACCACTCCTTAGGAGGACTTGGGGAGGAAATGTATCTTGGAGGACATACTAAAGTTGCACCATACATCATGCACTTTCTCCATACATTTGAGAAGAGTAGAACATCAAGAATGTGGTTGAGAGACCACACTTTTTATCATACTATTTTGCAGTTGAGGGTCAAACTGCATTGGTTACAATTGAGGGACCATTGTCCTTCTCCCTTGCCACACATGACAGCAAGCATGGTTCTCATTATGGTTCATTATGTTGCTGTTGTCTTTGTATTTGTTGAGAGCATGATTGGGGGAATGACACATTGGTTGGATGTGTCCCTTGGGGGAGTGATATCCCACATTATTTGCATTACATGTTCTAATGGGAGCATGAGAGGACATGTGGCCACTACAACAAAACACTTGTTTCCATTTGAGGTGGGCCATATGCTTGATTGGATGCCATATGATGATGACTTCCAACTCATCACATATGGGATGGATTGAGACAACATGTTTCATAACGCTGGAGAAGAGATCCTTGGAGGTCTAGTCTTCATTTTGCCACTTGTGGGCAACATTGTTGTAGCCCAATATCATCATATACTCTGCACTTATCCTAAGTGGAGAGGAGGATAGCGTGGGGTAGGCTATTTTGTCTACCAAGATCAAATTTTCAGCCCACCTACATTGCAGGAGCCAAAGGTGGAAGATGATTGTCAGGAGTTGCCATGTTGGGGGGTAACTCATTTTGTATGGATGATTGCTTGGGGGATGGAGGATCTACATGAGGGTGATGTTCCTCAACATATTTCTAACTCCATGCCTTGGGTGGAGATTCTTCAGTTCTATCCTTACAGTTGCTTGAGGACAAGCAACATTTGGAAGGGGAGGACTATAATGTTCCCATTTTAGCACATGGCTAAATGGAACATTAAAATTTTGATTTTATCATATTGCAGCTAAATAAATGGGTAAAAGGACCCCTTCTTATTAAAGACATGAATAAAATCCCTCATGATGTGAAAGGGATCATCAAAATAGCTTCATTTTGCACCCTTAAGTGTGAAAAGGGGCAAATGCATGAGACAAGGTCATGTTTGACCAAGTCAACAACGCTGCCATAGGAGGAGTGGATCACTTTATGATATAGCGCAGTGTGAATGAGGAAGAGGATATTTGGTGGAGGAAACCCTAATGGATGGGGCCCATGGAGAAAGATATTTCACTTTTTTAAAAAGGAGGGCAAGGCAACCATTGTTTCTCATGCTTGTATTGTTCATCTCAATTGTCAATTGAGACAAATGTGCATTCTTTGCTGTTTAGCAAGAATTGCCGGGAGGAATTCCTGTTTAGGATTCTTTCACCTTCTTGAGAGGCCTCTTGAGGGATTTCTAAAATTTTCCTCACATCTAGGCTTGAGGCCAAGCATCCTCCATCAAGACAACGTTATTTCTGCGGTAGAGTAATGTTGTGTTGCTGGGTGTTGCAGTGAGGGTTCACTAGATCACCTCCATCAACTATTTTTAGAGGAGGAGCCTCTCTTTCCTTTGAGATATCATATTGGAGATATCTCAGAGCTTATTTCAGACTTTGGAATCAAGGCCAAGCATTTCTCTTCACCAATAGTGCAGTCCCTTCTCTAGACTGCGTTATTTATGAGTGTGTTTGCAGTGGAGACTTGCTCCACATGTTTGGAGGGTGAGATCTTAGGTGAGAGGATCAACATTTCATTATAGAGATACATTGGAAGAGATCTTGTCATTGATTGCAACATCTTCAGTATTCTCCATTTTTTTTCAGTTCTTGAGTTGCTGTAGCTACCCAGCAACTCCGACATTTCTGCAGATTTTCCATTTTATGTATATTTCAGCCAATCCCTTGAGGATTGTGTATTGTATGTTTTCAGGGGTTGAGATATTGCTCCCACTTCTTTATTTGAGCCATTATTGTCACATCTACGTATTATTGAAATTTTGTAGCAGTTCCTCCTCAAGGATTGCGCAGTAATAACCAGGGCCTATTTTATATAGTGGTATTTCTCCATATTTCATGTACATGTTTCATTGAGGTTGCATTTCCTAGCTTGAGAGATCATTTCCTCAAGATCTTGTATACATTTGTTGCTGCTATAATCTAATGTAAAGGTTATGTGGATCTTCCGACATTTTGGTTTTAATGCATTCACTGCTATTTCCAGCTCATGTTTATGAATTGCTGATCTCCACATTGGTAATATCTTGAGATATTCCCAATAGTGTAGCTGTTCTTAATTTGGGAACATTACATAGTGCGATGACGTGCACATGGAATGATTTAGGGCGACACTCGAACATCATTTTACAGCCAAGGACTAAGGTTCCTAGGCACACTTCCAGTTCTGCGATCTACTACACCAGGAACCCCCTGGAGTCTTTTCCTACGCGGTAGTTATTTTTCACCTTTGCAGCTACGTTCAACTCATTACTCTTCCCAAAATTGGCCATGGGATGGGGCCCCTTCTTAGGCAGGCCGGTGATCTGGTGGATCAACGCGACGTCGATTGGAATTTGACCTTGGATCCATAGGCACCCCTCGTGAACTAATGCCAGCAGCTGGCACACGTAGATAGTTGTAATGGGGTACCTCCCAAAGTGAGGAATCCTTAGCAGATTTAGGATCCCAGCGTTTCTCAGCCCATGCGCCCATGGCATAGGTTATACCTCTACAACATCATCATATAACATGCGCTCCAGGTAGTATTCAGATGCGAGCTCGGAGAACGTCTCCTCGTTCGCCAGGTCATAATCATCAAATTTGACAAGGGGGATCTTGCCAAACAAGTCTTTATTAACAGGGATGGCCTGCAGGATCAACAAAATTTGTAGGTAGTCATATACAAAATCTACATCCTTTTGAAAGCACATAGAGGATTTGCGCGGATTGACATACTTTGGCCGCCATGATAATGCTCAACGAGGGCAACCTCCTTAGTGGCACTCATGTGTCTTTTTGTAGGGTCACCAATAGGAGACCTATCCTTTGTTACTTATTGCGGGGATGTAACATTTCTAGGGGATGTCCATGGCTTGGAGGATGACCCCTTGGTTAGCTTGCCTTTTCCTTTAGCTGACATGGACAGGACTTATTGGACTTCTGACACTACTTTGTGAACATCATCCGATCTCGGCTCTTTAGACACTGTGAGTGACACCAAGTGTTCTTCAGATGGCACACTCTCAGGGTTAGTGGCCATCATTCTTGGTCAAAAAATGGACTCTAGATTTCTTATGTCGGATGCTTGGGTCTCTCGGCTAGACATACAGTGCTCAGAGACAAATTCATGGTGCAATTCACAGATAAGCTCAAGACGCAATATACTCAGACAACAAAGGAACCAAATGTGACCCACGCCCTTCCTTTTATAGACGATCCAAGGTAAAAATGGTCATATATTCATTAAATGAATCTTACTGCCATAAAAATAGTCAAAAATCCCGTAATATTGCCTCATTAAATGTAGAAAACCCACTCCATCCAATGGTAAAATCACTTTTTCACCCAGTTTTATTGTTCCAACGACTAGTTTCTTTTGCTGTGCACTACCTCTATGCTCTTGCCGCACCCTTCTGTGATTTTTCTCCGAGTAGCACACATACAAGTGGATTCCCATTCTCTAGCCTTATAGTTATTTTGTAGGCACATGGTTGTCCCTATACGGCTTGAGTCTACTTCCATTGAAATACCCAGGAAGAATCTCACTACGCAACGTGGCCAAGCGCACCACACCTCCAACAATGATTTATTTCAAAATGTATGGCCCCAAAAAGTGTTTCCTGAACTTTCTTGGGTGGTGCACAAATTAACTCTCATAAAACAGAACCAAATCGTCCTCTTTGAATGCCTTTTTTCGAATGTGTCTATCGTGCCAAGCCTTCTCGCACGCCTTTTGCACTTGCTGGTGAAAGTTAGAAATGAGCTGATCCTCCTCTAAGGTAACCAGCTATGCAATACATTCCTCCATGATGTTAGGCTCAACCATATTAGTGAATGCTACGATGCGCAAGCTTGGGAAAATATATTCCATTGGCATGATTAATTCTTGCCCATAGACCATCCTGAAAGGTGTTTTTCGAGTCAACTTATTGCATGTGGTCCTATAACCCCATAATACAAAAGGGATGCGCACGTACCAATCATTTCTATTTGCATTACAGATATTTGTGAGTGCATTCTCCAAAATTTTGTTGTAAGCTTCTACTGCACCATTTTCCTGAGGGTGATAAGGAGTTCTTTTCTGGTGATGTATTTGAAATTCCTCTGTCAAAGATTTAATGGTTTCATTAAAAAAGTGCATACCCCTATCACTCATAAATATCTTCGGGCATCCAAACCTAGTTAGAATATGTTCAAAAATGAAATGTGTAGTAGTATTTGTAGTAAAATCCTTGACTGGCTTAGCTTCTTCCCATATGGTTACATAATCTGTAGCATTGATGATGTAGCACGCGTCAGTCTTTGTCCCCGGAGGATTAATAGGTCCAAAAAAATCTATAGCCCATTTATCAAAAGCCTGTAGGGCCATCTGTGGCTACAAGGGCATTTCATCTCTGTGTGAGGGCTTCCCTATTCTCTGGCATGCATCACAGGCCTGCCAGTATGTATGTGCATCAGTGTGTAGTGTGAGCTGCCATAACCCAACACATAGTACCTTTCGTGCAATGGCCTTCCTTGCATAGTGGCCTCCTGCCACTCCTCCATGAGCCTCAACCAAGATGTCCTGTCTCTCATGTTCCAAAATGTACCTTCTTAATACTTCATCTGATCCTAGCTTGTACAATTTCCTAGAAATTAGGTTAAAATAAGCTGCGTGCGAAACTAACTCCTTTTGCTGCACCGAATATTTAGTAGGTGCACTTCGAGTGGTCAGAAAGTGAATAATATCAGAAAATTGTTTGTCAACCACTTTGATAGAAAAGAGTTGTGCATCAGGTAGTCCCTCCTCTAGATTGGTTGGTTCCTCCCCATTTATGATGCATGATAGATGATCAGATCCAAAATTCAATCTACCAGGCTTCACAATGATTTCAAAATCATATTCTTGAAATAACAAGAGCCATCTAAAAATATTCACCCCAACACAGGCTTGTTTACCAGGTATTTCAAAGTAGAATGGTTAGTGAACATCTTGAAGTGCCCTCCTAGCAGATAGTGTCTATATTTTTGTAGAGCATAAACCATGGCCAATCCTTCCCTTTCTGTGGTCGAGTAGTTGCGTTCTGCATTGGAGAGCTTCCTACTGGCAAAAGAAACGGGGTGATCAATATCTCCTTCTCCTGGTTGCGCTAAAACAACTCCAAGTGCTATACCAGATGCATCCACATGTACATGGAAGACCTTGGACCAATATGGGAATATTAGAATAGGTGCAGTAAGCATCTTTTCCTTTAGCATCTCAAAGATCTTTTGAGATTCCTCATCCCTAAAATATGACACATCCTTCTTCAATAATTTCTCCATAGGCAAGTGATCAGAGCACAACCCTGAATGAATTTTATGTAATATCTGGTGTGTCCTAGAATGGAGCACAATTGTTTTTCAATAGTGGGGACTTCTAGGTTGATGAAAAATGCAATCTTGGCTAGATATACGATCAACCCTTGCTGACACACAATATGGCCTAACAAGATTCTGAAAGGAGCACAAAATATGCATTTATTCAAGTTAAGAGAAATCTAATGCTTCCTACAAGTGTCAAGCATCATGCGTAGGTTAGACACATGCTTCTTTTCTAGTCCAAACACAATCCAGTCATCAAAATACACCTCCAAGAACTTGTGCATGAATTATTTGAACACAACTACTACTACACACGAGAAGATAGCAGGTGCATTATTCAATATGAAAGGCATGACTGTGTATTGGAAAGACCCCCATTCTGCTGTAAAGGTGGCCTTTCTTCGGTCTTTTGGAATAGTTATGATATGATGATACCTTGAAAATACTTTAGTAAAAGAATAAGCCTCTTGTCCTCCCACATTATCCAATATCTCATCTGAAAATGGAGTAGGGAAGGGGTGATGCACACATGCATCGTTCAACTTGCACAAATCTACACAAATCCTAATCTCTTCCTTAGTCTTATTTTCTTGAAAAACCATTGGGCTTACCCAATCAGACTGCTGTACAGACTCAATGATTCCCGCAACACCATATTTTATAGTTCCTTTTTCACTTTTTGCTTATACTTAGGGTTTAATCGGTATGGTCGCTGCTTGACAGGGCACACATCTGGTTTCAAAGTGATATTCATAACGCCTAAGTCTCCTACAATTCCTTTAAGCTCAAAAAACTTTGTGGGAAACAGGTTCTGATACTTTGTCAGCAGCTCCGCAACCTTCCCCATTGTTTCATCATCCCAATAATCTCTGATTTTGGCCAACTTGGGCTATTCTTATGTCCCAATGTTCACTTCCCTTAACCTCAGGGGCTTAGTTACAACCACCATTTCCAATAAGGGCCCTGCAACTGCGCGCTCTCCTTTAGACTCAGGGATGTTGATATTTCTTGGATCTTTTACATTATCTTCGATTGACAGGTTCTTTCAATTTACAATATCTTGCATCTGTGCTTCCCATGTTGGCTCAACACATTCTATACGAGGTCGGGAGTCATCAAAGACAAGCGCTTATCTATCCTGCATGGCTTTGTCCAATCCCTCCGATCCCCTGACCAAGCCAAAGCTTGATAGAAAAATGTCAGTCATTGTAATCCAGTGGTGAGTCCCTCGATGCAACTCCATTTCCAAATACCATGTAGTAGGTATCGGTCCGAACGAATGGAAAAACAATGAACCCATTTGTTCCAGGTATTCTCGTTCCAAACCTCCATCCACATTTCCAAATGCTTGCATGGGTCACCCTGACCATATAAAAGCTCAGTTGGTTTGGTAGTGGGCAGCTCAAAGAGAAACTTCATCATTTTTCTACATTCCTCCCATTCCTTAAAACTTACTTTATGTGTATCCCACCAATGCGCCAGGGTTGCGCGCATGGCCAGATCAAGGGCTTAGAAAATATGTTCTTCCGAGACAACCTTTTCCAAATTTTCCAAAAATAATACAACACTATCAGAACCATAAAAATAGGGTAACTCTCTTACCTCTGAGGAGATGCATCAGAAATTTTTAATGATCTTGAGGTAGCGCAGTGTAGTAACATCATGCGACCAATTCTGCTAGTTCTCCATCTCCCCATTCGAATCTGAGAAACACGAACTATCCTTTTCCCAATTCAAACTTCCATCAGCTGTAGGGTTGATCCAATCCTCATCCCGTGCAGTCAGCTTGTAGATATGGTCAACATCATCTCCTTCAAGAACTGGTTCTGTATATATTTCTCCTTTTACCAGATCTAGAGGTACTATCACCCTAGTGCCATAATTTTCAAAGATTATGTTCCTACGCTTCAAATTGATGACGCCTCCCATGTCGATGGCCCAGTACAGCCCTAGCAGTGCAGAGTAGGGGTCTGCATCATCACTTCAAATCTACACATACCTTTACTCCAGCAATGACTACCATAACCTGTGGGAGTCTTCCAAGTGGAATGATATTATGCTGATTGGCCATGCGTAGCTAAATGGTGAACCATTCCATCTTTGGTTCTCCCATATTCTGCCAAGTTTGCTTAGGTACAACATTTGAATAAGATCCTAAATCCAAAATGACCTGATCCATCTCATACTCTCCAATTTTCATAGTCATACGTATCTCTTGACCAGTTCTCTTCTTGTTCTTATAGATCTTTTTCATGGCCTTAGTCTCAGTTCGAGGCAACTCCTTATTCACACAACTATCTATCAGGGCTTGGAGATTGTCTACTTCTTTTTGATTATGCAATAAATTAATGTAGGCTTGTAGGAAAGGTTTGAATTCATCATTAATATTTGCTTCCATGATATACTTGGATGTGGATGCACCTGTAGTAGAAAAATCCTTATTGGCTTCAAAAAAAGTCTCCTTTTCCTTCTGCACATTGAATCCTGCCTTCTTTTCAGAGACCTTCTGAATCAATGGCTCTACAGCAGACTTGTTTCCCTCATCTCCTCCAGTGTTAGTGCCACTGCGTGTAATTATGTTTACACTTGGATCATCATCACGCAACCCATCTTTAACCATTTGTATGTTCTGCGTAGGCATCTCTTGTTGCTTTTCCTGCATTATAAAAATTAAAACAGGACAATCTTCAATCACATGATCAAATTATCTACAACACCTACAATACTGTTGTGCAGGGTTGGGGTAGTCGCATGGATAGTGTCCAACGTCTCAATAGTTATAACAGATTAATTGTCTTCTTCCATGACCTATGCCTCCACCTCTCCCTCCTCCCCTTCCTCTTACTAGGGATCCTCCACACTCAAAGGGAGATGCTGGTGAAGATGGGTCGGCCTGCACCCTATAGAGGTTGGCACTATCTATAATTATCTCGAATGTGCGGCAATGGTGCTTATCGTGACCAACCAAAGGGAAAAACCTGCACCATTACTGCTTCAGCTCTGGAAGATAACTTCCTAATCGAGGACAATGGTCCGTATCGTGTCATAAAACTTATATACAATCATTTCACCATAGTGTGGGAGTACCACTTGAACTTGCAACATCCTTGGGGCGCAGTGGATTTGGCCCTCTTGCTTGCATGTAATGTAAAAACAAAGTGCATTGATATTTGGTGTGGCCAAAACCCTTACAACATATACACCATACATCTGTGCCAAATTCCTTTCCTATGTCTCTGAGTAGGTTTCGAATCTCCAAGTGCATTGCCTCAAACTAATTTTGGATTTGCAGAGTTCCAAATTGATGAGCACAACTTCCAGTTTCATGGAAACTTCCAGAGCTTCGGCCTGCGAATCAATATTTTTCTGATTCATAGGCTCGCCTAGATGTGGAAAGAGCATGGAAATAAACCATTCCTTATGCTACTTATTGTCATAGATAAATCCTCCCTCGCTGATAGTGCACTTCACATATTCATTTGGTTCTTGCTTGATTTCCTTCAACTCCGTTACACACTATGAATAGGACTTTGGCTTTTTGAATTGCTGCTTCAAAGCATCCTTAATTTGAGCAATAGTGGGATCAATGTGTTGAGTCATATATCCCATAAACCAATCTAACACACGACCTTCAAATGCCATAGCTAGCTGTGCTCTCTTGACATCATCGGTGGTAAAATTTTGTGCAGTCCATACCACATTGGAAACAAACCAAAACCTATCCATATCCTCATATCCCACACCTTTGAAGGTGGGTAGCTTCATATGTGTAGCCATATATCCTTCTGGTGGTAGTGGTGGTGGGGTAAGAGATGTCTTACCCCTGTGCGAGATCGAATGTGGAGTAGCAGGAGGGCTACCTCTGGCATGTGTAGCCTCACCACTTGCTATATCACTGTCAGGAAAGTTGCTTAGAGGGATGTATATAGATCTGTCTCCTCTCTGATTAATCTGGTAATAATTTCTATTGCGCGTAGAGCTTTCTAGCTTTTCTGGGGTCATTCACTCAATGTGACTGCACAAACACCCTTTTCACATAATAACATCTTAATTAGAAAAGGCAAAGAGCGTATGAATTTACCTCTTAGTCCTTTGAGGAACCTCCTTTCAGCTTCAGAATATGACACAAAATTATCTACTAAAAACTCATTTACAAACTGACCCAAAATGATATCAACCCAATGATCTACAGTACGGGTGATGGAATTATCAGTCTGCTCTAACTGTTGGATCATCTCAAGTGTCCACTGAGTGACCTTATCATCCTTCTAGTAGGTTTGGAACTTAGCTAATCTTGGTAACCACTCCTGTAATTCTTGCGAAAATCTCACAAAGAAGATCTCGTGAACCTCTGTGAAAATATACTTATGTTTTCCTTAAGGGAAAATTATTGAATTTTCTTCTCAAACCAGTCTTCTAATTTTGTTGGTTAAGCTTAACTGCTGAAAATTCATTTGGAATGAAGGATTTGGGAAGTACAAAACAAATTCTTGGTATGAGAATAACTAGAGACAGGAAAAATAGAAAATTAACATTGTCTTAGAATGAGTACATAAAAAAAGTGTTGGAAAGATTTAATATGCAGAATGAAAAACCAGTTAGTACAACTTTGGCTAGCTATTTAAAACTTAGTAAGGAGATGTGCCCAAAGACCCAAGAAGAAATGGATTATATATGTAAATTTCCATATGCATTAGCAGTTGGAAGCTTAATGTATGCAGTGGTTTGCACACGGCCTGATATTTCACATGCAGTGGGAGTTGTGAGCAGGTACATGAAAAATCCAAGAAAATAACATTGGATGACAGTGAAATGGATTCTCATACATTTGAGAGGTACCACAAATCAAGCATTATGCTTTGGTGGTGAAAAATTTCTCTATAGGGATATGTTGATGTAGATATGACAACTGATAGAGATAACAAGAGGAGCACTACAAGGTATGTATTTAATGTAGGTGGAACAACTGCTAGTTGGGTTTGAAAAATGCAAAGTATTGTTTCACTTTCAACAATAGAAGCAAAATATGTTTCTACTACAGAGGCTAATAAAGAAATGAATTGGCTACAAAGGTTTATGGATGAATTGGGTAAGAATCAGGAGATGGGAAGGTTATACAATGATAGCTAGAGTGCCATTCATCTTGCAAAGAACTCAACATTTCATTCTAGGACTAAACATATACAACTCAAGTACCATTTCATAAGATCCGTGTTGGAAGATGGACACTTGAAGCTGGAAAAGATGCACACTAGCCAGAATACTTCAGATATGTTAACAAAAGTTGTAACCAGGGAGAAACTGAGATTATTCTCAGTTTCAATTGGTCTTCAAGTATGATGATAAAAATGAGAAACAACCAGGTCCAAACTGGAGTCATTTTCCAGCGAATGAAGCAGCGATAGAGTTACTACAATCAGTCTCCAAGTGGGAGATTGTTGGGTGTGGAGCCTGATTTTCATCTCGATTCAGAAGTATTTGTTTCAGCTGGATGTATACCCCAGGAAAACTTTACAACCCTCCATGTGGTGGGACTTGTCCCCCCTGTGGGGTGTAGATTTTAACCCTGTATAGAAATTATCTGCAAACGAATCTTAAAAACATAAAATAAACAATAGCAAGAGCACAAAACATAAAATAGATAAACACAGAGATTTTCCCCTGGATCCCAAATCAGGACGACCAACTTGATTTTTCATTATATTCCTTTTAGTGTTACAACACACATACATACATGTCGTAAGTACATAAACCCCAATCCATTAACCCTGGATTAGAACATAACCGTAGTTCCCTTGACCGGATCTACAAAATACCAGGGCCCAAAAACCATCATACCCAAAAACCATGTGCAAACCCATGCACAAAACCATGGGTGTATCCGCCCACCGGAAAATAAGGACCAAATTTTTTTTTTCAGGGCACTGCCCCAGACCTCGACTGGGGGGGGGGCTACCACCCCCCCTGTGACCCCCCCGACATTGCGCTCAATGCAACGTACAGGGGGGGCTATCACCCCCACATGACCCCCCCACATGTGATTAGTCATGGAAAGAATATAGCACAAACCCAACATTCTCCCACTTGTTGTTTTCTTTCTGCAGGGGGCCATAGGAGAGCTGAGTCATTAGCCCAAATTTGCAACACCCATTGTTTCTCTACACCAAGAGAACTTCTGAGTGCTCACAGACTTTGTCAATGCATCTGCAACATTCTTCAAAGTGTCCACCTTTACCAGCAACACCCTTTTAGCTTCAACCATATATCTCACAAAGTGATATTGAACATCAATGTGCTTTGTCTTTGAATGACAAGCAGGGTTCTTAGCCAAGAAAATTGCACTTTGGCTATCACAGTCTATCCTTATAGCTTGTTGTACCAACCCCATACTTGAACACAATCTCTGCAACCAAATTGCTTCCTTGCTTGCATGAGTGGCTGCTATGTATTCTGCCTCTGTAGTTGAAAGAGCCACTACAGACTGTCTTTTACTCATCCAAATGACTGCGCCTCCAAATAGGCTAAACACATACCCACTTGTAGATCTTCTTTGGTCCAGATCTCCAGCCCAGTCTGCATCAACAAAACCATGAATGTCCAACATTCTTTCCAATCCTGGTCTTCCCTGGTAGCACAAGCTATAATCACTAGTGCCACGTAAATATCTGAAAACCCGCTTCACTGCTGTCCAATGCTCCTTCCCTGGGTTTGACATAAACCTGCTCAATACTCCCACTGCATGTGCAATGTCTGGTCTAGTACAGACCATTGCATACATTAGGCTACCCATTGCACTTGCATATGGAACACGGGACATATACTCCTCTTCTTCTTGTGTCTTGGGACACTGTTCAGCAGATAGCTTTACACCTACAGGAATAGGAACATTCACCGGTTTACTATCCTGCATATTGAACCTCTGCAATATAGTCTCAACATACTTCCTCTGGTTTAACCAGATCTTCCTCTTTGCCCGATCTCTCTTAATTTCCATGCCCAAAATATAGTTTGCAGCACCAAGATCCTTCATGTCGAATTTGGAGAACAGTTGGGTCTTCAAATCTTGGATAATTTCTTTGTCATTTCCAATCAACAACATATAATCCACATACAAGACCAAATAAATAACACGGTCACCAATTAATTTAAAATAAACACAGTGATCCTCCTTGCTTCTGGTGAAGCCAAGTCCTTGTATATAGGTATCAAATTTCTGATACCACATCCTTGGTGACTGTTTTAACCCATACAAAGACTTCTTCAACCTGCATACCAGTTCTTTCTTACCCTTCACCATAAAGCCTTCAGGTTGCTTCATGTAGATCTCCTCTTCTAGATCCTCATGAAGAAATGTTGTCTTCACATCCATCTGTTCTATCTCAAAATCAAATGCAGCAGCAACAGATAAAAGTAATCTAATAGAAGTAACCTTGGCAACAGGAGAAAAAATATCACCAAAATCAATTCCCGGCACTTGGGAATAACCTTTTGCTACCAACCGAGCTTTTTATTTCTCCACCTTGCCTTCTACATTCATCTTCTTCTTAAACACCCATTTTCTCCCGATGGGCTTCCTTCCAGCCGGCAACTCCACCAGATCCCATGCCTCGTTTTTATGCAAGGATGCCATTTCATCAACCATGGCCTCCTTCCAGAGTTTTCCATCCTCTGAATCTACTGCCTCCCTAATAGTTCTGGGATCATCATCAGTTATAGTTAAAGAAAAATCTTAAAATGTAAAGTGATGACCATACCTTTCATTGTCTTTCTCAAGTCGATCTTCTCAAAGCTGGAGTTTGTGGCTCTTCCTCTTCTGAGTCTTCTTCTGTTGTAGAGTCTGATTCGTCCTCCTTTAGCTCAAACTCTATCTTCTCAGGTTCCTTTGGTAGGACTTCATGTGTAACAACATCTTTCACCTTTCTAAACACCACATCTCGGTTGTACACAACCTTCCTTGTTTCTGGGTTCCAAAGCTTGTAACCCTTTAAACCATCCTTATACCCAATAAAGATGCACCTTTCAGATTTATTATCCAACTTGGTCCCTTTCTCCTTTGGAACATGTACATATGCATCACATCCAAATACCCTTAGATGTGAAAGAGAGGGTTTCTTACCAGTCCATACCTCATGTGGGGTCTTATCCTCCAAAGCTGATGAAGGTGATCTGTTAACTAAGTAACATGCAGTCTCCACTGCCTCTGCCCAGAATTCTTGTCCTAACCCGGTACCACTGAGCATGCTTCTTGCCTTTTCCATCAGTGTTCTATTCATTCTTTCTGCAACTCCATTTTGCTGAGGTGTGTATGGAGTAGTCTTCTGTCGTGCTATACCACACTTTTTACAGAACTCTTCAAATTCCTTCTTGCAGAACTCCCCACCATTATCTGTCCTCAACGCCTTTATCTTCTTCTCTGTCTGGTTTTCCACCAGAGCCTTAAATTCTTTAAATTTGTCAAAGACTTCAGATTTCTTTCTCAAGAAATATATCCATGTATTCCTTGAGAAGTCATCTATGAATGAAACATAGTACACAGACTTTCCTAGTGATGGAACTGACACAGGTCCAAACACATCACTGTGCACAAGTTCTAATATCTCGTTCACCCTCTTAGCACCAGAAGGAAAACTCACCCGATTCTGCTTCCCATATACACAATGTCTTTTTAAGGTAAATAAAAATCCAGTAGAGCTATTAGACATACCTTTCTACCATACCATATTTACGCAGATCTCGAAGGTCCTTTCTCCAATATGTCCAAGCCTTTGATGCCATAGCATGGTCTTTTCCGGAGACCGCTAGGCTTTCCGGGCCCACCGGAACTATAGAACTGACACAGCTAGCAACAACAAGCATACTTGAATAATGTACTACAGTTCCAACCAAACCCCGTATTAATACCGTTGCTCCCAAACCACTTTAAGGTATCTTTCTCGAACACCGTGTTTACACCTTTACACCGCATCATCCATCTTTGCTTAAGGCAATTATATCGTTAATGCAGAATGTGCAGAATACCAGAAAGTGTTCTAATTCTTCCACTCATGTACCAATGAGAACTCTCTAAAATTCTAGCCTTCCTATCATCCCCTAGGAAGATATCATCGCCATCATATTTCTCATACTCACAGAACCACTACCTATGGGGAGTGACGTGAAAGGATGCACCTGAGTCAATCAACCATGACTCATGATCTACATGTTTATTTTAGGAAGAAGCTAAATACACATCCCCACCTTCATCCGAGGTGGTTTTTTCCTCTGTAGAAGGAGTATCATCAAATCCCTTTCCTTTCTCATGTGATTTAGATTTGCAGTCTTTTTTGAAGTGCCCTTCCTTTTTGCATTTCTAGCACACCTTTACAAAATTTCCAGGAGATTTAGATCTCCCTCTAGATTTAGATCTCCCACTCAAAACCTTATTCTTGTTTCTGTTCTAGGACCTTCCTCGTACAGATAAGGCATCTCCATTCTAACCCTGTCGTCCATTCGAAGCGCAAGGTTGAGACAATGTCATCAAAATTCAAGGTAGTTGTATTGCTACCTATTGCAATAACCAGACTTTCCCACGAATTTGGTAGAGAACACAACAAACTGATGCACTTATCTTCATTCGAGATTTTAATATCAACAGATGAAAACTGACTTACCACAATATTAAAGGCGTTCAGATGATCTGTCACCGAGTCTCCATCCTTCATCCTCAGGTTATACAACTTTTTCCGTAGGAACAATTTATTCACCAGAGATTTAGATTGGTACAAATTCCCTAGCTTGTCCCACAAAATATTTGCCGTAGCTTCCCCAGATACATTCAACAATACTGAATCTGAGACACACAACTGTATTGTGCTTTTTTCCTTCTGATCCAGCTTCTTCCAGTCTTCATTTGACATTACCATTGGTTTAGTACCTGGATCTACCACAATCCACTGATCTTTATCCACCAACAAATCCTCCATCTTGAGCTTCCACAACTCAAAACTTTGACCATTAAATTTCTTGATCTCTATCTTCCCACCGCTTGCCATCTTATTTCACCACAAGAATCGATCCCGCAGATCTCCCACTGAACAGGGTTCACCTCAGGCCCGAGAAAAAAACCCCTCAGTAGCAAAGGCATCCCCTTGAAGCCGAAACTACTCCAATACCAAATGTAGGTTTTAACCCTGTATAGAAATTATCTACAAACGAATCTTAAAAACAGAAAATAAACAATAACAACAGCATAAAACATAAAACCGATAAACACAGAGATTTTCCCTTGGATCCCAAATCAAGACGACTAGCTTGATTTTTCATTATATTCCTTGTAGTGTTACAACACATATATATACATGCCAAAGCATACATAAACCCAATCCATTAACCCTGGATTAGAACATAACCGTAGTTCCCTTGACTGGATCTACAAAATACCAGGGGCTGAAAACCATCATACCCCAAAACCATGTGCAAACCCATGCAAAAAACCATGGGCGGATCCACCCACCGGAAAATAAGGACCAAATTTTTTTTTCTGGGGCATTGCCGCGGACCCCGACAAGGGGGGCTACCACCTCCTTGTGACCCCCCCGCGCATGATTAGTCATGGAAAGAATATAACACAAACCCAACACGAGGGTCCGGGGTGGGGGGGGGGGGCATCCCCCTCGGCTGGGGGGTTCGGGGCCAGTGGTCCCCTGATGAGGTTTCGGGGGCAACACCCTTGAAGCGAAAAATAGATGTAAAATTGCCTTGTAAAATATTGTAATTTTATAGTCAATCTAGGCCGTTCATTAGGCAGATGATATGATGGTAGAAATTATGTTTAATGTAGGGTTTTTTTTCCTAGAACACAACCCGTTGTTTTGTAGGAGAGTATTGTATTGCGGCTATGTATTGTATGTGTATTATGAGAGAGAAACAGAAAGGGGGACTAAGAGAGAGAGTAGAGGATATTACAAAATATCTGCTGTAGTTTTCATCTCTTCATCTTTCTGGATAATATAAAGGAAGGACTGGCTGTTCGGGGTGGATGTAGCCCAAATTGGGTGAACCACGTACATCTGTGTCTCTCTTGTTTTATATGTCTTCTATGTTTGTGTTTCTGCATATTTTATGTGTTCCATTGATCTGTAATATACAATGTTATAACAAAGATTAGAAGGAGGTCTTCCAAAAGTATGTTAAATGCAACCCATATATGCTTGTCTCCACTTTAATTTTGGTCTAGATGTCTCAAGTCAAACCCACAAATAGTGCTAGTATTGATGCTACAGGGTATGTCTTTCCAAGGAGATTTTAAGAATGTATTTTTCAAGGAACTAGAACGTTGATCAAAATTCCAAGAGATGGGCTTCAAACAGTACTTTAAAAAATGCTCCAAATGATGTCAATGGGTTTCTCCTACTATTGAGGTATGCTACTCCAAAAAGGTCTTCAAAATCCTGCAATAAAATCACCGTAGGTCTATAAATAAGATCTCCACAGAAATTTCTCCACAATACTGAGATATGTGACTGTTCACTATAGGTGAATTTTCACTTGTTTTGTAATATGGTTTGAGCCCTCCAAATTTCACTACCATGTAGTCTGAGGTGTAGTGATGATTGCTTCACTAGTCTGGCTTCCCATATGTGGATAATCCAAATGCTATTCCAAAATATGAGATCTACAGTATGAATCTGAAACTGCGCGTCACAAACAATGATTCGAGCTACAATTCAGTTCCCTCAACCAATCCTCTAACAATTCTGGACTTTCATTAATCCGAGCCTCCAAAAAGGACTGTTACAAATCCTTACAATTTACTGTCCAACCTTTTTCACTAGGCAACTTCCACACTATTCGAAATATGCAACAAGACCTAGGGTAATCCCTCCATAGATGTACTTACCACAAGTCCAAACACTGAGGTTTTTTTAACATAGGATGCTACCAAAGAGTCTGAGATACAACAAGAATATAGATTGAGGTGTTATTCTATGACCACTGTCCGAGATTTACAGTCACAAGTCTGTTCGAGTTGAGGTGTGGTCTGTCCTCCACAGGTGGCTATCCTTCCTAAGGCCTGAGCTTGATAGGCATGTCTCCAATCCTTATCCGAGCCTCTAAAACTGGTGATTGTCCACTATTTAACGTATCACAAGTCTGAGACAATAGGTGAATGTGTAAGGTCTATGTTTTGTTACCATAGGTAAGAGGTAAGGTCTTAAATTGAAAGATATCTAACGCTGAAGTATGCCCAAAAAATCTTCTCTCCTCGGTCTCCTTTGAACTTTTCACACTTCTGTCTTGTGTCTCCACCAAATTGGATTATTGGAATGACAATTTTAGACATCAATATATAATGGTTTTGACCTATAATGAAAAGACATGTTCCTTGGCCATGGAGCACACTTGTGCATAGGCTCATGTTGGTCAGCATTAAATAATTATTATATTTTATCTTGAAAAATCATTTTCTCCCAATGTAAGAAGAGTTAGAAGGAGAGTAAGGGCTCGTTGGAAAGGGGAAAATTTCCTATACGAGCTTATACCAATTTCATCTTTAAATAATGTAAGTTTATAATCAAGAAAATTGTTTTTGTGAAGCTGTCATCCTTATTTTATTCATGGCAGACTTTAGTATTTTATGTCTAGGGCTCCTTATTCATAGAATTCATCCTTCAAGCTTATTAGGTTTAGGGCATATTCAATAAGGAATTTAGGGCATATAGGGATTATTCATTAGGGATCCAAGTGTGACCATTATTATCATGAACCAAGGAATTTAGGGCTACATTGAATTACATTAGGCATCAATAATCTAGAGCAATCCATTGTTTAGATAGAGCAAGGGTTTCATGGGTATTTTAGCAAGACTAGGGCATCATGAAGCTAGGAATTTAGGGTTTTATCATATAGCTAGGGAATTTGGCATATGCATAATGTGACTTGAATATGAATCATATTTAGGGTTAGGGAAACATCAAAAAATAGTTATTCATCCATGACAAGGATTAGGACATTTTTCATCTCCAACAATGCCATATTGACATCAATGACAACTTTGGCCAACAATACCCCCCTTTGTCATTGATAGAAATATTATTTACCTTAAAAAATTATCTCCCCCTTTGAAATCAATGGAAAATGGGGTGTCCTAGTACTCCCCCTATCAAGATGCTTCTTAGCATGCTTCTCTATCACATTTTATTTATCAATGATAGTTCTCCATGATAGATATGTTGCTCCCCCTGTCATAGTGCACCTTTTTTCTCTCTGAAACTCCCTCTCTCATTATGCTTTTCTTTAATGGAATTTATCCCCCTAAGCCTTTGCATTCCTTCATGGAAATGGATGAGGTAGATGATACACCAACTCCTCCTGCCTGCATAAACTCTTCTAGCTCTTCTTTTTTCTCAAGATAATAAAGATTGCTACCTTGTGATCGAGTGGAAGACATATTCAATAGTGGATGTGTAGTGAAAACACAAAATCATGATTTTATTCAATGTAATTATTCTCAAGAGATGATCTATCAAGAGATGATTGTCCATGTCTCACTCATCAAGGATTTGATAGGAATATTCATGAATAAATTCTTCCAGAATAGTCAAGAATCACAAGCTCCCCCTAATAGTATGCATGGTCTCCTTTTTGGAAGAATTTCGTCAAAAATTGAAATATTATATTTTACAAATATGTAATCATTAGATCAACAACATGAGTTGATGCCTTGAGTGTTCAAGAGGTTTTCTAATCAAAATTTCTCTCTTCTCCATATTTGTGTAACTTTCTTTTCTTGATTGTTAGTTATGTTTTTAGCTATTTTAGAGTCCCAACACAAGTTACAATCATGATCCATATGTCCAATTTTATGGAAATTGAAGCATTCCATATTGTTCATGAATGAGGAATCATGAATTGTTCTTGCAAAGTTTCTTATAGGGAGCTGATGTGGACCATAATATTTGTCCTTGTAGTATACCATACAATCCTTTGCCATGTGCCCAAAATTTGTACAATAATAGAAATAACCAAAAAATATACTTTGGTACCTAGAGGATGGAGTTTTCCTTGATGTACTTCTAAAGTCATTTTGTCTTGGGATCCTTTGATCAAATTTATTACCTCTTCCATTCTTGACACCATCTACATATATTCTTGGAGTAGGGTTTCTTCCAATGTCATCTTGACTCTTCTCCTTGCTTTTGCTAGAACCGGGGGAATCAATATTTATTCTAAGCTTCTATACATCCCTATTGTTTAAAGCATTAGGGTTTTCATCATTTCTATTTGAGGGTTCACTTGCAAAACCAAGACCTGATTTGTCAATATGAGATATTTGATGACTTAGGATGTCATCTAGGGTTTGAGAGCTCTTAAGACTCTTGTTCAGATGATGAAATTATTTCTTTATGATATCAAATTATTCTTTAATTTTTTTTCATTCTTCATTGTTCTTTTCTATACTCATCTCCATTTCTTCCTTCATCCTTGTTGCTTCACACATTTCGGTCTTGAGAGAGGTGATATCTGATTTTAATCTGTTGATATCTTCATCCTTTTATGCTAGTTGACATGTCATGGCATTTCTCTCCTTTTCTACTTCATCAACTTGTCCTTCTAGAGGGACCAAAACATCCATCACTTTTTTAGCTCCTTGTGCTTGTATCTTTGCTTATTCCAACTGAGATTTAAGGGAGGATACCTCTTCCTTGTATTGACCACTTTTTCTTTCAAGTTTGTTCAAGCCTACATGTCTATTTTGAAGATGATTTACAAACTTTATTCCCTTTTCTTGGATTTATTCAATTTTTTTTGTCATGGATATGACTTCATGATTCCTTTTCTTGTTTTAATGCAATTCCTCCTTTAGTTTGGTGAACTCCTTATTTATTTCTTGTAATTGAAGCTTAAAGAGATCATCTTCCTTCCTTGTCTTATCTAAGTCATAGTCACCATCTTGTGATTTCTTCTTGAGATCCTCATTTTTATTTTTCAAACCGTATATCTCTTCTAGGACAGCTACAAGTTTTTTCTTGAGATATTCTTTGAGATCATCTTAATTTTCTTCATATTCTAGGTCCTCCTTGGTATTGATGTATTCACTCTTGTTTTAAGCTTCCTTCATGGGTTATAGATTTCCTTTTTGCTTTCCATCATATTCTTGATTAGGGTTCATGGCCAATGCTCCTTTTGAGTGAAGATCTTGAAGTTTGTTCCACATATCTTTCACCGATGAGTATTTTTCCACTTTGGCCTTTATACGATCTGGTAGCCCACTTAATATTTCTTTTATCGCTCTTGCATTATATTTCCTTGGATTCTTCTTCCATCATGCTTTCAATAATCAATAATTCCCAGAATTAAAAGCCTTGAGCCATTAAGAAATTCTTCATTATTTCCTTCCATATTTCAAATTTTCCATTGAAAAATGGAGCTTTCCTAATTTTATTGTCCTATGTTTTGATGGTTGAATACAAGATATCTTTAGAAGGATTCGAGGCTTTATTCCTTGACATTTCCATTTGTGTTCTAAGGATCTACCTTCAAGTTGTCAGGCTTTGAGTGAAGGTACTAAATTTGATTCCAATTATAGGAAAGATTTAGAGGGGGGTGAATGAGTATTTATTTTCAATTGTTATGTTTACCAGTTAAGATCACTTACAGTTAGAACAGAAAATGAACAATGATAGAATACATAATTTTATTAATCAGTGACGAGGACTACAATACTCTTTACAATGAATCAAGTACAATAATATATTAAGGCTCCAACCCTAGATGAAGACACAATTCTCCAATTTAGGAGGTTCACCCCTGTATTTTTCCAAGCACCAACTTGGACTTCATGAGGCTACAACCTCTAGGGATCCAACCATATCTTCTAAGGCTACAACCTTGTATTTATGAGGCACCAACCTCTAGGGATCCAACCATCTCTCTGGTACAAGCTCCAACTTGGTATTATTGAGGACTCCTATCCTCTAGGACTCAAACCCTATACTTCAATTAATCAAGATAAATTTAATGATTCTTCGAGGCCCAAAATATCCTTTGCAATAAGTCCTGACAATATTTTCACCTTCAAAAATTTTCTCAATCAATCTTCATATCACTTACCTCATCAATGAAAACTTTGTCTTCTTAGAATATGTCTCCACAAATCTTCATGTTACCCAAGCATAATCTTCAAGATCACATCATGAGGGATTTCAAAAATGCATCACGATTTCCAAGGATTCCTCCAAGGTAAACTTCTAAAAGCCTTCCAAAAGTCTTCAAGAATCCCTTAAGGTGTCTTCGCAATGGTTCCTTATCAATATTGGAAGAAGGTATTCCAAAAGTATGTCATTTGCAACCCATAGATGCTTGTATCCACTTTAATTTTTATCTATATGTCTCAAGTAAAACCCAAAAATAGTGCTAGGTCTTATTTCTACAAGATATTCTTACATTTTTTTCTCCAAAAATTTCTTTCCAAGTAGACTATAAGAATGTATTTTTCAAGGCACTACAACTTTGCTCAAAATTCCAAGAGATGGGCTCCAAAAAATACTTCAAAAGGTGCTCTAAATGATGTCAATGGGCTGCTCCTCCAACTGAGGTATTCTACTCCAAAAAGGTATCCAAAATCCTGCAATGAAATAAATATAGGTCTGTAAATAAGATCTCCACAAAAAATTCTCCATAAGACCGAGACATGTGACTGTTCACTACATGTGACTCTTCACTCATTTTTTAATATGGTTTGAGCCCTCCAAATGTCACTGCCCTGTAGTCCGAGGTGTAGTGATGATTGTTTCACTTGTCTGGCTTCCCACAGGTGGATAATAAAAATGCTAGTACAAAATATGAGCTCCACAAGATTATTTTCAAACCGAGCCTTGCAAACAATTATTTGAGCTACAATTCAATTCCCTCAACCGAGCCTCAAAAAATTCTATAATTTCATTAATCTGAGCCTGCAAAAAGCACTGTTACAAAGCCTTACTTTTGAATATCTTAGCTTATGCACTAGGTAGCTTCCACAATGTTAGAAATATGTAATAGGACTAAGGGTAATCCCTCCAAAAATGTACTTATCATAGGCCTGAACACTGAGTTTTGTTTACCGTAGGATGCTTCCACAAAGTATGAGCTACAAAATGAATATAGACCGAGGTGTTATTCTATGACCACTATCTGAGATTTATAGTCACAGGTCTGTCCGAGTTGAGGTGTGGTATGTCCTCCAAAGCTGGCTTTCCTTCCTCAGGAACGAGGTTGATAGATAGGTCTCCAATCCTTATCCGAGCCTCCTTTGAAACTTTCACACTTCTATCTTGTGTCTCCACCGAATTGGATAATTGGAATGAAAAATTTAGACGTCAATATATATTGGTTTTAACCTATAATGAAGAGACATGTCCCTTGGCCACGGAGCTGACTTTTGCATAGGTTCATGTCGGCCAACATTAAAGAATTAATATATTTTAACTTGAAAAACCATTTTCTCCCAATATAAGAAGAGTTACAAGGTGATTAAGGGCTCGTTGGAAAGGGGAAAATGTCCTCTACGAGTTATGCCAATTTCATCCTTAAATAAGGTAATTTTACAATCAAGAAAATTATTTTTGTGAAACTCTCATCCTTATTTTATACATGGAAACCTTTAGTATTTTATGTCTAGGGCTCCTTATTCATAGACTTTGGCCTTCAAGCTTATTAGGATTAGGGAATATTAAATAAGGAATTTATGGAATCTAGGGATTATTCATTATGGCTCCAAGTGTGACAATTATTATCATGAATCTAGGAATTTATGGCTTCATTGACTTATTATTATTTACATTAAGCATTAATAATCTTGAGCAATCTATTGTTTAGATAGAGCTAGAGTTTCATGGGTATTTGAGCAAGACTAGGGCATCATGAAGCTAGGGCTTTAGGGTTTTATCATGTCGCTAGGTTATTTGGCATATACATCATGTGACTTGAATATGCATCATCTTCATGGTTAGGGAAACATAACAAAAAAGTTATTCATCAATCACAAGGATTAGGACATTTTCCATCTCCAAAAATTCCATATTGAAATCAATGACAACTTTGACCAACATTTAGCTCAACGAATCCTTCTATTGGGACTTATAACATTTTTTTTTGTTTTTTCTCCACCCTTGGTAACCTAACTCAGAGGCCAAGTGATATGAAATAATCCCAACAAAAACCTCCGATAAAAATTGGCAAGGCCTAAAAAGCTACAGAGATCTACTAGAGTGGTCAGGGTTGACAAATCATGAATGAATTGGATCTTAGTTAGATCCACATGCACACCTTGCTCATCAACGATGTATCCCAGATATTGAACCTCGCACATTCCAAATGTGTATTTCTGCAAATTGGCACGTATTTTTTGCTACCATAAGGTTTGAAGGACCTGCCGAATGTGTTGTAGGTGCTATTCCGAACTCTTGTTAAAGATGAGGATGTTGTTGTTGACTTGAGGGGTCCTGACCCAGGTTCAGAGTTAGCGTGTAACCTGTTATCACAAAATTGTACTTGATTGGCTGCTGATCAGACAAATCTATGTAACTGTTTCAAACCGGATTTTGATTGAAGCTTAGCCACTTCAGTCTAAGAGGGCTCTCTCAAAGGGGTTTATAATATTAGATGATGATAGTACTAGATGGCTAACTCTATTTGAAAAGTAACTTTATTTTTATGTATGTAGGTTGAAAATAATGTAGGCTTGCTACCATTGGGCTTATGGAGTCAACAATCAATAGTTTTAGTGGCAAGGTTTCCTGACATGGAAGTGAGGTAGATAGGGGTCTTTAACAAAGGTAAATCACACATAGGACATAGGGCAACACAGTCATTTCATCAATAAAGGAAATCCGAGCATAAAAATATGAATTCTAAGTAATGTAGATGAAATCTACTGCAAGTGGTAAACATAAAGATATATATCAGAAAGACATTAAAAACCCCATGAGAATCTCAGGTCTGTCAAGAAGAAAGTCCTCTGTATTACTGATATAAGTCAAATTACATAAAGCAGCAGTTTGGTGCAAAAAATATCCAACCCTTTACAAGTTTGATAATTTTCCTTTAAATAGACATTCTTACAGCAGGGATGATCTGCCTCTTGGCTAGATTCATCGAACTCTTCCTATGACACCTCATATAACAGAAAAAACATGTCTTTTAATAATAAAATGACAACTACACCCTAAACATGACATTTCCTAATAGGACTCAAACTCCTATTTATTACATCATTATACCTTATCTTTGAAACAGTTACTTGTCAGTTACAACTAAGCATCACATGCTTGAATAGGCTATGACATAGTTCATCACTACTTGACATATTAAAGACCCTCCTAAACATATGGAACAAACCCCTATTTTTTAGGAAAGAATGACCCTTATCTTCAACGAAAGCTTTAGCTGATGAGATGTCTCCACAACACTATTTTCAAATCATAAATGTTTGACGGTAAAGTCCCTTGACATGTTGGATATGTCAACCTATCCAAAAATTCCACTAGGATGCTTCAAAATCTTCAAAAATAGCTTGCTATGAAAACATGACAGTTTTGTAGCAAGCTTTCGTAGCGTCCAAAAAATAGCTTTTGCACCCATAATTTTTGGTATTTTGCTGTTCCAGGATGTCAAACAAGGAATGAAACCTCACCACCATTAAAATCCCACCTTAAAAACTTCAAAAAGTTATTTTGGAAGCCAATAAGATGGTACAGAAATTTTCGTAGCATTTTCCTGGCTTTAAGCCTAGGAAACGCTATGAAACTGTGAAAAACTGCAGAATTTCCAGATTTCAAATTTGTCTCAAAAATGTAACCTCCAGCTGTAAAAAATTGGTATTTGGCATGCCATGAACCTTATAAAACATAATAAATCTCAACTTAGGACCCCTATGGTGTTTCCTCTTCATTAATGATAAGTTGAGCTATGGGCTCCTCAACCACAATCATCTTTAAGCCTTTTTTCTCCAGCTCTTCATGAATCAATTCTAATTGCTTTTGCAGGTCTTTGAATTGGTCCTTCAGTATTCTATTCCTATATTTCAAGTGCAGGTTCATTTTTCTGATATGCTTCACCTCTCCTCTCAATGGATGAGTCCATTTGATCAATTGCTGTATCTTATCTAAGGTCTTTGATACACTATTAACCTGCTCTTCCCAAAATTCTTTCATTTTCTCAAACTGTACCTTCTGAATCTTGTGCTTCCTTTCCTCTTTCTTCAAGACTGATATTTCATCATTTTCTAGCTTCAACTGCTTCTTAAGGACCTCGATCTCTATTTTTTGAATGATTTTCTCTTTTCCTTTCCTTTTCTTAATGACTGATTCTTCTTTTGCAGGTGAGGAAAGGTCAATGATGGTTGGTGATGGCTGGACAATTCCAGTGACCTTATGAGATTCTTTACTACTTTCCAAGACCTTTCTGGAATGTCTTGTCATTGGTTTCCTAGCTTGAAACATGAATCTTGCATCTTCACCTTCAAACTCTAACTTCTTACTTGATTTGGCTTTCTTGAGCTTCTTTCCTCCCTCATCTATATCTTCATTTTGAACTATGGGAGTTTCCTCAATATCAATAGCATGCAGGATGTTTTCTAAGTTACCTTTAGCCACTGTTTGGCTTCTTTTAACTCTTTTATTGCCATGTTTTCTCACTGTTGACTTTTTTTTTGCAGGTGTAACTTTGGATGTGTCAGATTTCTGCAATGGATCTGTCTCCATGATCACTAGCTCAATTTTCTCTATTAGCTCAACTTGCTCTGCCACTGAAGGTGATGAGATATATCTAGGTTTAGGAGTTATTTTAGGAGCGATGGAATCCATTTCAAAACCACTGAAAAACAGAAAATATAACCAGTCTCTGCCTAATATTTTTAACTCTTCTAATACCAGTAGCTTGATTAAACCATGATGAAAGAGTGAGGTTTCGTTTCCTTCATATTTGGCTTGAAATTTGTCTAAAATTTTAGTTAAGCTTTTGTATAAGTAAAAAGGTAAATCAAGAGACCTATTACCAACAAAATGTACCAGAAGTTTGAAATGGTATGAGTAAACCATGTGGTACCTCCCTTCACAAGTGAAGCATTTCTGAATGATTAGCAGCAGCTTTGAGTAGTTGTCTTTCATGTAGCTCCTTGGGATGGCATTTGTGAGATCAATCTCACTATGCTTTGGCTTGATAAATTCCTTACATTCCTGCATGGTGACCTTGAAACCCTTTAACCATTGTTCTCCTCCTCTAGGAATTCCAGTTGCTACTGCAATAGTCTCTGGTGTTACAGTGAGATTCAACATTCCCATCTTTGAACCTTTCGCATTGAAACTGAAGGATAAATCCTTAGAAACATGCACATGGCATGCTTGCAATCTTTGGAAAAACTGAAAACACCCTGTTCTTCTGAAAACTTCTAAGGCAGTTGGGTCTTCATTCAACAAATTCATGTCTGATGGCTCATATCTGAGATAATGGCCTCCTTTGTTGGTCTTCCTCTTTGCAACCATGGTGCTTTTATACCTTCTTTGCCTCGCTTGATCAATGACACTTGAAATGTCTTGAAAATGCTAGCAACCAGCTTGGCTTAGTGAACCAACTCTCCAGAGCTCAATAGCATGCAAAGATGAAGCGTGTTGATCAACGGTTGTCATTGATGTCAACCCAAGCAGCACCAGGGGCTACCCCAATATTGCATGGGAATTTTGACCTACCAAATTACTATATTATGGGTCAAAATTATTTTTATGGTTTCTACTTGTCGAGATGTTTCCGTTGATATATGGCACACCATGTAATTCTTCATGGTTTGAGAGATATTCATGTTTGAAGTTTGTAACCCCAGTTAGTGGGCTAAAAAACCATGGGGTTGTGGCATGCGTCATTAAAAAATCAATAATTAACAATTTTCAAGCTCCTAAAATACTTCCCATTCTCACTTTTTGAATCCCCTCTCAACCTAAGCATTTATATAAAGTGTGATCCTCATATCCTCCTTATGCAGGGATTTCGCTACTTGGAACAGGTCATCGTGGATTTTTCACTCAAAATTTTTTTCTACGAAGTATCAGAAGCTGAAATTTTTATGAGGCGAATCTGAAATCGAGAGGAAACTCCTGTAAAAAATTTAGATGAAGGTGCAAAATATTTTAAAAGATATGATTTTTGGAAATCAATGTTTTTGCAGGATCCTGAACTTCATCTCAAAGAAGTGACCTTGGAAAAATTGTCATAACTCTCTCTCTGAGTATCGGATTGGAATGCTGTAAAATGTGGCAGATAGTAAATGAACTTTAGTCTTATCTGTAACAATTTCAGAGCCGAATGAAGAAACAATGACACGTGGCAATCCATACAATTTCACTCTACTGAACCAGTCCATAATTAGGTCATTGTGAGAGATTGGGCATAACTCTCTCTTGAAGAATCCAAATTGGGTCAAACCTATGGCATTGGAAATAAGACTCAGAGGAATACTATAGACCCAAAAATCACATATTGAGGATTTGAAATAACAGAGATACACCAGATTCAATATCAAGCTCCTAGAAAGCAAGAAAAAGCTAGATCATGTGTTGTCAAGGGCTGCAAAGGACCAGAATTTTTCGGGCAGCAAAGCAAAGAAAGGTGCAACAGAGGGTAGCATGACAAGAGCATCAATCAAGGTGCATAACAGTAGCAAGAAGTTCATCACATGAAGAATTCAAGTGGGCAGTACTACATACAGTCACTGTAAAGTATTTCCAACAAAGCGGGGAATGACAAAGACTCGGTTGGGAAAGATTTTAAAGTTTAAATGACAACTCATGCCTTCATCATGACTCATACATGCTAAAAACAGTAATAATGACCTAAAAAATGACCATTGTACCTTGGTTTAAACGTAACTGACTCTAATGACACCCACTCTAACACTTCTAATCATTGATTAACACCTAGCACCGAATTTGAAAAGACAAACATAAAAACCCCTTTCCGTAGCGTAGTTAGTGTATTTCTGGGCAGTTTCTCTATGAAAGTATTAGCAGTTTCATAGTGAAAAGTGCATTTTTACTGTGTAATTCGCTACAAAAACAGGAAATTATGGCTAAAGTGAACTTTTCAGATTTATAAGCTTGGGAAATGGAATATGTTAGGAAATAATTACTGATGGAACATGAAAAGACTTGAATGGGGGTGGGTTTGGACCTTAGGATATGCTAATATGAAAAAAATTAAATTTTTCTAATGAACTCTATGACCATACCTTTGAAAAATGAACTTCTAAGACTATGTAAAATGATGTTTCACTCTTTTTGAGTGATAACATAACCAAAAAAAACCTTTTACTACTGGCCCTTTTAGCAATGATCTACTTGCATAGACCAAAGTCTCACCCGAATAAGTATGGGGGGGTGCTGGAACCAAGTTTCCACACCCTAAGAGAGAATTAAATGAAGTGGGCGTCCACAGATCTATCTTATTAGACAGAGTGTATTGCACACCAAAAACCCTAGGCCAACTAACATAGGTTAATACTACTGGCACACACATAGACAGAAGGTCCAAAATACCTCTAACCGCTCTAACAGATCTATGCAATGTGGCATTCAGCCTTTAAAGTAACAAATCTATGCAAATATCTTATGCATCAATAGTATACGCATGCACACAAACCAATCCCGATTACTGATAACATAAATCATACACAGAAAGAAGGAATCATATGCAGAAGAAAATCATAGATGCATTAAGTATACAAAATTTACAAAACAGTTACTTATTGATCATTCTTCACAGAAACCCTTGCAATTCGCCAGATCTACCTATGCACACAGCCAGGAGGGTCCGCACATAACTGGACTAAGGTATCCACGCACACAACCATCATGAGCCTTTCAGACACAAAAACTTACTACAAATTCAACCTCTCAGCGCTATCATATCAAAATATCTAATAATTGATCTATATCTATCTGAATTGATCTATACTTCTATTTATACCTTCGCTTGTGCTCATACTACGGTCCTCAAACTATGTTTTGAGACCCCTAGTTTACCCATTGACCCATTACAACTCATGAAGTGACTTTGACTCGCCCCAAATCCACTTGACTCTTCCTTGCGTAGTGCACACGACTCAAAACTAACAAAAATACTGATATTTGTCCCAATATTGTGGTCCTAAGGGACCCTGCTCCAATAGCCCCCCAACACAATCTCGTGACTTGTCTCGAGTCACATAGGAGTTGGGGTCTTCATCTTGGTCTTTAGCTCTTCAATGGATGCAAGGAAGGGCACAAGGATGTCCACGCTTTACACAACATCGCTCTGAGCCTAATCCACAACCTTCTGTGATGTAGGTTCTTCTGTCGCAAGACTAATGCTCTGCTGCGTCTGGCCCAGGGTCTTCACAACAGGGTCTATGTCCTGAGATAACTTCATGGCCTCATCAGCCCATGGATTCATATGGGTGGTGAGGATATTCTTCCTGTGGCGCACATCTTCAATTTTGTTGTGCAGCAACTGGCTTGTTTGCAAGCGAGCCATTCTCTGAGAAAGAACAAGTGTTGGCAGCACCTCCTGTATCTCATAAGAAAATTATTCCTTTGCACACATATCCTGTGATATATTTCGAATGAGGGGGTTTTTCTGCATGGAAGTCCACAATCCCATGGCTGTATCCAAGAGCCCAATTCCCTTGTCAATTGTTGTTTCAATGCTGGATGAAGCCTCCTTTACCAGGGCAGCGCGTTGGGCTCGTACTTCAGGCAGAGTCTCTGGTTGGAGCTTGGCTTGTAACTCCACAATCTATTGTTCAAAATAGTCCTTGGCCGCTTGGAATTCTGAGTGAGAGGCCTTCAAGGAGGCCACCAATCCTTTGAATTTGTCTAAGGTGTGACAGGGGCAGGGATCAAAACTATTGGCGACTGCATCTGGGGTTGTCTCTGCCGCAACTTGGGAAGATCCCCCGGCACTGGTCGCGGCAGGCTGCTGTGCGGCCCTCATCCCATCAAAATTGTAGCGGAGGACTCCATCACTAACGTGCTGGACAACCCCCGGCCATGTAGAAACCTCTCTGTGGAAGACATTATCATTCAGCTGGAAACGCAAGGGCGCCATATGAAACGTGTGGTGCGGTACACAAGTCGGCCGGATGAAAGTGTGGTTATGGCTGACGTCAAACCACACCTGTTCACTGTATTCATCCAACAGGTTCCGGGGTACCCGCTGCTGGGAAGCGACCACATCGATCATCATCCCATACCATTCTCGGAACGCCTCTGCGTTCACCTGCCTACTGCTGGGGGCTGTGGACACCTGCCAGGGGGAATATCTCATCGCGAGCGGTTGGCTCACGGTGAGCTCCGCCGGTGTCCGTATAGGGGGAAGATGCCATTTCTGCATGGCGAATGCTAAGAGCAAGTACCCATAGATGAAACTGGTAGTCCGCCTGTAATTGTCTTCGCAAGCCGCGAAGAGTTCCTTCAACACAAACGCGCTCCAATTCAATCTGGCCCCCTTGACGCAGTGCTCTGCAATGGAAATTGTGTCCAAAGTGCACTCTCCCTTTGTGTAATGGCGCATGGTCTTGCTAGCGATCAAGTAGCAAGCAAACCGGATTGCTGGTACATTTATCAAATCTATCTTGGCACCTTTGCCACCCCGGCGAGTACCATACTTGGTGTAGAGGTCCGCATCAGCCGACTTCCGGGCGCGCTTGGAGGCTGTCTGCCCCGCAGAGGAGACATCTGCACCAGTTTGGCATAGCCCCGTAAGCCGACTAATGTCTGCTACATGTATTGGAATTTCTTCGTTCAACCACAGGGACCCGTTCTGCACCCGACTCAGGAGGAACCGGGTACATTGCAGAACTGGTCTGGTGGTGCCAAAGACGGGAAGACTCCTCAAATTCATCAAAGTCGACTGCTGTAGGCCCCGGAATTCTTCCTTCATTCGACTGTTAGAGCTGCTCCCCGGCGTATAATGGTGTTCCATGAACGTCTGCCAATGGAGGTGAGGAAACTCAGCCGGGTCGGACAAATTGGCGTCCATACAGGGTGCATTATCGTACTTGCCGACCAGTGACTCAAGTCGGTGAATTCGGCGATCTAGTGCTGGTTCAGGAACTGAGAGAAGAGCTCTCGGCATCTTGGCGCGTCTCTGATAGACTTGGACGATTCTTCTGTAACTTCCTGCTAGGTGCAGAGTGCTCTGGTACTGCGAATGCTCCGGAGTTGCTGCAACTTCCAAATTGAACTGGTCCGTCATCTTCGTGCTGATAGCCTTCATGCAAACTCGGCCATCGGCTGGCACGCGCGGAGTTGATGAGACTCCATAACGGCAATTAATTCTTGCTATCTTTCTTGCCTGCGATAATCGTGCGATCGATCGCAGGCCTGTGTGTAATCTGACAGTTGCTGACGGAGTCATGGGGAGATGGCGACCTGAGCTACCGAGAATCGCGAAGTTGATGGCAAATGATTGGCTGCAGACAGATTACCTGCCTATTGGCGAATGGAGACCATTTGGAGCTATTCCGAAAGAGACAAAGGACTCGACGACATGGAGAACCCACACTCCGTGCGGGGACGGATCCTACGCGATCGACAGGATGGACGGACGTGGTGACACGCTGGACTGGCGCGGTGG
This sequence comes from Pinus albicaulis, assembly GCA_034641835.2. NCBI lineage: Eukaryota > Viridiplantae > Streptophyta > Pinopsida > Pinales > Pinaceae > Pinus > Pinus albicaulis. The sequence continues at coordinate 535,691,999 of CM076573.1, read as the reverse complement.
CACGCTGGACTGGCCCGCCCCGTCCACAGTCGGTTGCGGTGTGGTACCCGCAACTGACTCATTTATTTGACTGATTACCTATGAATGGAAAAACTACCTAAGCTCATCCCGGTTGCGGGAGAGTTATTCAACTACGCTACTCTACGGGTGCTCTCGGTTGCGAGAGTTATTGATGGAGAGTTAGAAGTACCTACTCCTGGTAGGGCTTCAGGCGTGCGCCATTCACCCATCTCGGAAGAACTGTGCCGTCCAGTTGTGCCAACCGAACGGCTCCTGAGTCGCGGATTTCTTTGCGATTGGGGTACGGTCCCGTGCCCAATGCATCCGGGAGCTTGTCCGGGAACCCTCCGGAACCGGGCCGTGTCGTATGTTATAACTTTTTGCCGCCAACTTGGAAAGCTTTAGTTTTTGATGTGGCGGCCGTGCTGCGTTTCTCGTCCGGTCGAACTTTTTGGTGGAATTCTTGCCGGAAATCGAGCCCTCATCCGGGCCCGCTCGGAGTCGTTCCTCCGCAGACGCCTCGTCTGAGAAGTGAAGGGACGTTGCGATCAAAAGGCTGGGTACGGTGAACTCGGCGGGAATCACAGCTTCGCGGCCATACACCAGCTGGAATGGCGTCTGGTTGGTCAAACGTTTTACCGTGGTCCGGTAAGCCCATAATGTCGCTGGTAGCTGCTCGTCCCAATCGTCCCGCTGAGCGTTGCAAATTTTTGTCAAGCCCTTTTCAAGAATATTATTGAAGGCTTCCACCGTACCATTGGCCTGTGGGTGGTATGGGCTGCTTTTATGATGCTGATTCATAAATGTGTCCAGTAGCGACTTGACCGTGGCATTAATGAAATGCGTACCCTGATCGCTGGTTAAGCTCCGTGGGCAGCCAAAGCGGTTGATGATGTGTTCAAAGATGACCCGAGCAGCGGTCTCTGCTGAGCAGTCGCGTACCACTGCTGCCTCAGCCCACCGTGTGAGGTAATCCGTCGCGGTAATGATGTACCGGGCTTTGGAATGGCGAGCGATTGGTGCGATGGGGCCAACGAAATCACCAGCCCACTTTTCGAACGGCCGCAACACATGCACGGGGTGTAGCGGAAGCTCATCCCTGTGCAAAGGCCTTCCCGTCCGCTGACAAATATCGCAACGTTTCACATAGGCCTTACAGTCTGCATGTACCGTCAGCCACCATAGGCCAGCTTGGAGCACCTTCCTTGCGGTGGGTTTAGCACCCACGTGTCCTCCCGCAACACCGCTGTGACATTCCCACATCACTGCTTCCCGCTCGTGGTCAAGAACACACCTGCGCAACACCTCATCCAGGCCCAGTTTGTACAGCTGCCCTGCGATCAATTGATAATCGGCCGCCCGAACAACCAAGTGGCGTTTCTAAAGAGGGGTGTAATCCTCAGGGCACTGTCCTGTGGTCAGATACGTGGCAATGTCAGCCAGGTAGTCTGGGACTGCTTCAACTCGGAATAGGTCAGCGTCCGGGAGCTGATCGTCCAACGGACCGTCATTCTCTCCCGTCTCCAGCCTAGACAAGTGATCGGGACCAACATTCAACCTGCCAGGCTTGACAATCACCTCAAACGTGAACTCCTGGAAAAGTAGAAGCCATCGACAGATTCTTCCTTCCAACACAGGCTTATTGGCAAGATATTTTAATGCCGAATGGTCCGTGAAAAATGTAAATTTGCCGCCCAGAAGGTAGTGGCGGAACTTCTGGAGAGAGTACACCATCACCAACGCCTCCCGTTCGGTCGTGGTGTAATTCTTCTCCGCATTCGATAATCGTCGGCTGGCGAAGTATACCGGGTGGTCAACTGTCGTTTCCCCGGGTTGCGCCAATACCGCGCCAAGTGCAATTCCGGACGCATCAATGTGCACATGGAACTGCTTATCCCAGTTGGGATGAACAAGGATGGGTGCCGTCGCCAACTTCTCCTTCAATGTGTCGAGTGCCTTCCTGCACTCTGTAGTCCACTCAAATGCTTCTGACTTCCGCAACAGCTTCTCCAAAGGGGCAGTGATTTTGGCATAATTGCGGATAAACCGCCTGTAGTATCCTGTGTGCCCGAGCAGTGCCCGCAACTGCTTCACGTTCTCGGGGGCCTCCATGTGGACGATGACCGCGACCTTGGCAGGATCAACGCAGACCCCTTGCTTACACACCACGTGACCCAAGAGTGTGCCGAATGGTACTGCAAAAATACATTTCTTCAAGTTCAAGGAAATCTACAGCTGGCGACATCGATCGAACATAACACGCAACAGAGAGGCATGTTTCTTCAGCAGGCTGTAAACAGTCCAGTCGTCCATATAGACTTCCAGGAACTTATGAATGTACTCCCGGAAGGCAGCAATGACAATCCGGGAAAACACAGCCGGTGCATTCTTCAGACCAAACGGCATAACGTGATACGCGAATGATCCCCACTCAGTTGTGAAGGTCGTCTTTGCTTTGTCTTCCTCGGCAATGCGCACCTGATGGTAGCCCGAAAACCCATCAGTGAAGGAATAAGCTTCATTTCCCGCGACATGATCTAGAACTTCGTCGCTGAAGGGAGTGGGAAACGGATCGTGAATACAAGCATTATTCAAACTCCGATAATCTACGCAGACACGGATTTCCGCTTTGTCCTTCTTGTTCTGGATGACAATGGGACTTACCCACTCGGCTTCTTCTACTGGAAAGATGAGACCCGCAGCCAGCATCTTGTCGATCTCCATCTTGACCTTCTCTTTGATACGTGGATTCAACCGGTAGGGTCGGTGCTTCACCGGCCTGGCTCCTGGTTTCAGTGTGATGCGCATCTCGCCCAGATCCCCCTTGATCCCCTTCAGGTCCGCAACCGATGACGGAAATAAATCTTCATACTCCCGGAGGAGGCTAAAAATTTCTCTTGTCGTCTCCTCGTCCCAATAATCTCCCACCGTTGCCAGCTTAGGTTTCTCCTCCGTTCCAATGTTCAGCTTCTTTGTCTTTAGGGGCTGCAAATGGACTCCTTCTGTCGTCGGCTCGTCACGGACGCTCCGCTCGCCCTCCTTTTCGTCAAAATAGAGATGCCTCAGGTCCTCCAAACTATCGTCCCCCGGTTCGCCGTCAATCCGTTGGCAAACCAATTCGCTCTTGACCCCGGAGCGTGACGCCACCGGGCCCTCATCGGGTTCGGGATGGCGGAAAAACAGAACCTCCTTGACAGCTTGTAGGGCTTGGGATTCCTGCGCCGTCTCCCCTTCGAACGAGAAGCTTTGGACGAACTTTTCCGCGACTACTCACCAGGAGCGGGTTCCCCGTTTCTGCTCCTCCTCCAGGTACCAGGCCTGGGGAATTGTACCCAGGGAGTGGACAAACTTGTGGACCCACAACTCCTCGGGGTAGCTGGCGCTACGCCACTGTTCCTCGCACGCCCGCAAGTGCTGTCGCGGGTCGGAAGCTCCATGATGTTTAAGTGTAATACAGGGCCCTTCATCCTCTTTGAAGCGTGCCCGTAGTGCATCCGCCACACACTCCCATCGCGACAGAGTGTTGCGGTGATTGTTCCACCATCGTCCCGATGTGGACTTCAAAGCCACATCCAAAAGTGGTATCCGGCATTCTTCTGGGACCCGGTCTTCCACCTTGGCAATAAAAGTATTCACTGCTTGCATGTTTGATAATGTGGGATATCCGCGGATCTGAGTCCCAACCCACCGGACCTGAGCGATGGAGGCACATCTCCGTGTAGTGGTCTCATACCCCCCTTGCTGCCAGTCTTCCCACGCAAGCTCGGATCCGAGCTCCGAGCTCTGCACGATCCGCCAACTGATAGAGCCTGTTGCGGTCGGGTTGATATAATCGTCCCGCTTCCCTGCAGTCATCTGGTAGAGATGGTCCAGCATCTGAGCATCCTCCCGACTCTCCACCGGTTCTATGTATTGCGGACCCTGATACGGGTCGAGAGGCTGAGTGACCCTTACCTCCCCATCCTCAAAAATCATCAGCTCCTTTTTGAGGTCAATGATCGCATAATTCTCAAAATCCCAATCAATGCCAAGTAAAGCAGGATAGGGGTCCTTATCGCCCATGATATCAATAACCTCAAAGTCAGTGTATGTCTTCACCCCCGCAACGTCGACCTCGACTCCCTCCAGTCGGCCAATTGGAAAAATACAGTACTGGTTCGCCATCCTGAGTTGGATTGGGGAATAGGCGAGCCGTGGATTTCCGAGAGCCTCCCATGTCTTTCGTGGCAATATATTGACGTCAGACCCCAAGTCCAACATGGTGTCGCTGATTTGGAATCCTGCGACCTGCGTGTTAAGCCGGAATTCTTTGCCTGTTCGTTGCTTGTTCCGCTTGACACGTTGCACGTATTGAGGCCTAGCGTCCACCAGATTTCTGGGTTCTGCGTGCCCATGCAGCGCTCCGTCTAAAGCATGTTTGAGTTGTTGCCGCAGCCCAACGTTATCAACAATCCTGAGGAGTAGCCGGAGCCAATCCTCGACCACAGTATCTGCGGCGTCCTGCGCACCGGATTTCGGCCGCCAGGGCTCCTCCAGCCCTCCCTCGTTCCGCAACTGGGCGAATGCCTCAACCGCCTCCTGGAAATACTTCTTCTGGACATCGGGCCTGATCAACTTCTTTGGGGATGCCGGCCGAACCACTTGGGCCGGCTCCTTCTCATGGGCGTCGTCTCCAGTCTTCTTCCCACCCCGTGTTACTATCGAAACGTTCTGCATGTCAGGGGTTGCGGTGCTGCGCGGTTCTGAGTTTATCAAATTCGCTCCTCTCTGCCGCACCCGTTCTTCCCACTTATTGATGAGCTCCGGACAGTCTTCTGTAGCATGGGCGTTGACCCGACACTGGGAACACCAGGGTCGTCGCGGAAGGGGACATTCTCGAGCCACATGACCCTCCTGGTCATAGTTGTAGCACTTTACCGGACCACGTCCTCCTGTTCGGCCTCCCCGCATGCCGCCACCTCTTCCCCTGGTAGCCTCGTTCACCCTATACGAGGGTCGATCCAATCGATCCGCAAGAGCATCAAGCGCCCTGCACTGCTTAGTGGTGTGAGTCGTAGACACACATAATTCAAAATACACGTTATTCGGTACCGTGGAGTACTTCTGTAGGATCGGGCACATCCGAGGTGGATGCCCCAGCGTTCGACAGATCTCGCAGTACTCTGTGGTGGAGGAACCCGGTTGCGGTGGGAACCCCGCAAAGGTCTGTTGCGGCTGGTAGACTCCCTGCGGGTTCATCGCCGCGCCACCCCCTGGTGGTGGACCCCCCTGAATTGCTGCAACTGAGGGCCCAACTCCTGCGCCGCGCAACCGAGGACATTCGGTTGCCACGTGTCCCTCGACCAGGCAATGAGTACACCAAACATTCGGTCTCGCTGGTCTCGCTGGCTGAATTTCCTTGAGATTTTCGGTCAAGCTGGCGATTTGATGTTGCAACCCTATCAGAGAAGGGTCTTGCGGGGCCATCCCCCCCCTGTATTCCTGGGGGTATCCCGCCATGGCTTCAATCTTCATGGCCTGCTCCAAAGCGTCCTGCAGATTATCAATCTTCTGCTGCGTGAGAGGGGTTCGTGTCAAGGGGAGCAGAGCCTTGATGAACCAGTCCCTCTGGTGGTTTGGATCGATCGGATAACTGAGTTTCCCGATCGCGTCTTTAAATCGCCGCATCAACTCCCACGCGGTTTCTCCTTCCTTCTGCTTAATTTCCCACAACTCTGACAGGCCCTGCTGGTATGTCTGGGGAAGCTTGAATTCACGGAAAAAATCCCGCTTCACGTCCGCGATTACAGGGTTAGGGTGCGCCTCGGCCCACTTGATGAACCAATGCAGAGCTCTCTCTCTGAGCGTGGTTTGGAACTCTATTAACTTCCCTGCATCAGGCATCTGGCGAGCCCTCCAGATGGCTTTGCACAGATACCAATGTTGTTCTACGTCGTCGTTGCCCCGGCCAGAGAACTCTGGGTACCGGGTGAAAGATCCAGCCATGTATGCTTGCGGAGAATTAACCAGGATAAAACCTCCAGGTCCTGGTTGCGTAACGGTCCCACTAGGGAAAATACTACTACTAGTAACGCTGCTGCTACTGGGCGTTACTGACGCCACTGAACTACTAGATGATTGACTAAATGCTTGTAACTGAATAAAAATATTTCTTAAAGGTTGATAAAGTACCAGGGGAAGGTCGGGATCCTGGCCATGCGGAAGGTGGGACGTAGGGCTGCCTGGAGGGGTGGGTGCCGTCTGATCCTGGAACATCTGCTGCATCACGTCGTGCCATTCGTCATCGGAACTTTCTTCGGGCTGCATCTTTCCATTATCCTTGCTAGTCGTTACTGCTCTTTCTCGCGTCGCTGGTCTCCCATGCACCCACTGTATGTCCGCTGCTGTCCCGTCTCCTGTCCGGGTATCCAAACCCATGGGTCTTGTCTTCTGAGGCGCCTCCTTCTGATTTTTCCTCTCGATCTCCCTTCTCTTCAAGTCTCTCATTACCCTTCTTCGCCACCTATCGGCGATCTGTGCCCGCCGATGCGCACGTGACTCCCGCAACTTGCATGCGGCCTCAACGTCCATCCCCCGCTCCCCACCCTTACTGTCTACACAACATCGGTCCCCTCAATCCTTCCCCCAGTACGAGTGGTTTACGCTTCCATACTCGTTTTGTGGAATTCAATCAACCCTTCGTCCACCATCAGGGCTTTGATCCACAGCGGAATCTCCTTCAACAGCTTCCCCCTCAGCCCTGAGTGAAAAACAGCCTCAGCCTTCAAGAAGGATTGGTAACACTCAGCAGCAAACTCCACAGCATATCCTTCCAACGTGGTCCTTACCCAAAAATCCACTGCACGGGTGAGTTCAGTGTCTACCCGATGCAGAGCTACCAGGTCTTCGTGCGCCCACCTGCGGTTTATCTTCCGCAAGCCTTCTTGGGGCAGCGTCGCTCGTAACCTCTGCAACCAGTTGTAAAGATCTGTGGGGAACATTCCCCAGAAAATTTCGTACGTATCACTAGCTGAGTCAGAGAAAAGAACAAGCTCCCTGACCGCCGCCTCCTTTTTCTTGATCAGCTCCGCTTGCTGAGTAATAAAATGGTCAAGATGATCATCCCACCATCGCCGTATTTCTCCTTCAAAAATCCTCGAGACCATGATCTAGATCCCCTCAGAACATTCAGGTCCCGGCAACAGAACCATTTGTTGGCGAAAAGTCAGGTCTCGCGGGCAAGACCCAAGTTCAAGAGTTGTGGCCAACAAGGGGTCCGGAGTAGTCTAGGTACACGCTGGCATTTTCACCCTGCTCTGGGAGAGCAGTGCGTCTCACCCGAGGCGTGCCGCGACCACATGCATAAGGGGATGAGATCACTGGTAAGGAATAAACCCGCAACCAAAGAAAGAAAGTGGATCCATCACATTTACCAAGTTACACATGCATGATCACTAATCAGGTATTCAGACAGGCGCAACTTAAAATTTTTAAAGCAGTGTAAACACATCAGAACACATGAACAACATATTAAGACAGCAATCCTTCCTTATATTATTCTTCTGGCCGAATACATGGTTACATAGCTTTCTTCTCTGATAAATCACAAGTCAGATACAGATGGGTTTGAGAACAGAAGGGAAGAACATAGAAAGTAGGAACCCATAGAAAGAACAGGTCTGATCCTTCTGCGGCTGCTCTGCGCATCCATTCAACCCTCAACAATAACCAATCAACCAACCCCCTTCTTCAGCCGGGTGATCGCCTTTTATTCACCCGCTCGTCACGACTGGCGGCTTCTCTGTGTCTTCACTTTGGCTTTTCCCTACTTCTCTTCTGATGTCTGCATGTTCCTCTTTCTGTTTTCTGCTGTATTTCTTTCATCTGTACTTATCTCTGTTCAATCTCCAGTTATCAATTACTTCCGCGCCACCTTGGTAGCTCCGCAACTCCTGGTTGCTGCGGCGCGGTCGCGTTAGCTATGTATATTTCTTCCGCAACTCAAAAAGAGTCCAAGTTCAAAATGTCTTGGCCAAAAGGTCAAAACTTAAACAAAAACAAGGGCCCCAAGAAAAACCTTGGGAAGGTCACCATAGAGGCTATCAATTAGACTCTATAATTCTGTGCACTGGGCCACCACTGCTTGTTAGGTTGTTTGAGACTACATATACTCTTGTGTATGTGCTGCAACTATCTACTCTGCCTTTGTGAGCCGCTGGTGCATGCATGCCTCTCGACACTGCAACTCATTTGTGATAATGGATTGGATCGTGTGAAACTTTCCGCTGGGAAGCATGGACAAGTCGATACCAACCTCAAAGCACGTCCACACCTGTGCATGTATGTCGGGATGCTCCAAGGTGACTGCAGCTCTAGGAAAGGGGAAGATACAACTATCTGTTGTGCTGGTGACGATGATGGTACTCACACTCACTTGATCCAACCTCGCCTGAGAAACGCTCACTTGAATGTTTTCTGTTTTGAGCTGAAGTAACTGTAGAATGGCCTACATTGCATCCACTGCAAGTTTATACTGCTCCTCCAGTGCAGCCCATAAATCTTTGGAGGCAGATGTGACCACATATGGAATTTTGTCCAAATCATCCCTGTGAGGGTGACATCATCCGCGCTTCCTGCCTTAGATCCTTTTCTCTTCTTGTGCACACCCTTAGGAGTTTTAGCTCCTCTCTTAGTGCCTATAGGGGACTCCTCTTCGATGCCATTCTTTCCATATCTACCAGTGAGATCAAATTCAGTCTCCATCTTAGCTTCCTTTTCCACTTCTGTTTCTATGCCCTTCTCAGCTTATTTTCCAGATTCTGCATCTTGACTTGTCTCTTTTGCATAATTCATCATCTCTTTTCCTGATGTTGAGGCTCTGATAGGCTTGGCAGAGCCGAGCCTAATTTTCCATGATGCTGGCCAAGTCACAATGACCTGGTCAATTTCGGCCTCTGTCACCATGTAGGGCAGGTTGTACCATACCCTATCCTTGCACGAGTGGATATTTCCGTTATGCACAGACACTTGAAAGTATGCAATGACCTTATACTTGTCATATGCAGCTGGGGAAAATTAAGGGCACGAGTGGATTGCTGCGGCCAACCATCTTTCGAATAAGACCCAAAAGATCTTATTTTCCATTACGCACTTAACGTCTGTGGAATCCCACAAGTTGGCGTAGCGCACCTCAAACTTGCTAGGCTCTACGTCCATGAGGACGACATTCTCTGGCTTTTCCCGCGCATCTGTTGGCAAGGAGAAAGGTCTCTTGGGGAAGACCCAGGTTCAGGATGGAGGCCAACAAGGTTATCCGCAGTAGTCTAGCACAACAATGGCATTTTCACACCACTCTGAAGAGCAGAGAGTCTCATCCGAGACGTGCCATGACCTTACTAAGGTTAGGATCAGATCAAGTATCGATAAAGCATAATATATATCCTAAAACCCACAGAACTAAGTGCTCCATGCAAGTGTAAATACTCTGTAAATGATAATACTTGTCGATGTATTCAGGATGAAAAACTAAATTTAAAGTAACCCGCACATTCAACTAAATCAGAAACACAATACATAACTCATATCATCAAACCCAGAACATAATGTTTTGCATTAACAATAAGAGATAGTTAAATTTCTCCTTAGAGAAATCCTGATAGAACTGATTACAATAGTGTCACATATGATACAATAGAATGAATAGAGAGAGAGAGAACAACACAAATAGAATGAAAAAATCTCTCCTACAGCTCCTATCCTCTGATCCCTATTATGCCAACCTTCTGTCTCTGCTAGCCGGCTGTCTATTTTTTCCTTTTCCAACACAACTGACAGTTCTCCCTTCCTTTCCGTTTTGGAATTTTCTGCATCTCCTTGATCACTGGGTGTTCCATTGCTTGTTCTCTGTCACTTACTTCTGCCATCTGTGCTTGTCCTCACAATAGCCGCACCTCTTGCTCTTCGATTCTTTGCAACCGTGACAACTCTCTGTCTACTGTGGTTGCGTTGTGCCACATGTTATCCACAACTCAAAAACCATTTTATTTCAAAACAAGGGCCCCAACAGGCCCCGACCACATCCTATTGACTCATCCGGAGTCAATTGTTTTCAGCTGCCTCAGTCTCCATCGGTCCTCTTGCCTCCGTGGCCAGTCCTGTCTTCTCATTTTCTTCTCCATGTCCAAAAAAGGGCCCCAACTTGGGGACCTTTTCCAGCGCTGATGCTTTGAGTTCTATAAAGCCGGAAATGGCCTGTTGCCATCCCTGCATAAGCAGGTTTGTCTCTGTAGTGGCTCGTTCTGCTTTTGTCTCCCCTGAGATGGGCGACAGATTACCAAAGACGTCTTTAATTTTAATATTTGCCTCTGCGACCATTTGCTACATTGTTTGGGCTGTAAGCTTGACAGGCTGCCTTATCTCCTGGAGGGCCTGTTTGGATGTTGCTGAATGTTCTTCAATTTGTTGGATCTTGACCTCCAGCTCTTCCACTTGGTTGTACAATTGGTCAAGTCCATTGGGGTCTGTGACTTCTTGAATCTCCTTCGACACCTACTGTAGTTGTGCCGAAATCAGCCGGGATTTCAAAGTGAGTGTTGTTGAACACACATGTATATTTTTCAGAGGCTCATAGGCTTCCTTTACCATGTGTTCAAATTTTCATGCATCCCAGTTACCTGGCTCTATCTTTCTATTATCTTCTTCGTGTAGATGATCGCTGGGTCTGGTAGTGCGGGCCAGGTTGCTAGTGCTGTCTTCATCTCCCTATTTTCTCGACTGAGATTCGAACATGCCACCTGGACATGTATGTATTTCCCGACTATGTCACCAGCTGATATGTCATCCGGGATCTGATCGTTGTGAGCCGTTACTGTGGGCTAGAGATCCTTGAAAATTTGTATCACTGTGTCCAGATGGCCCTGCAAGTTGTCCTTCTCTACCTTTAGCTGCTTGCGATCTTTAGTAAATGCGATGATTTGTACTTGTTGTTGCTCAAATTTCTGCTGGAGTTATATGTGAAGCCCTTAGGCATGCTGTGCTGCTCGCTGAATAAAATTGTACAACTGCACCGTTCCTCATGTTTGCATGCTCTCAGCTCTGGACATATCTTGATTTGGCGGTCTCTCCTAGAGTGGTTGACTGCTTGCAATGGACTTGGCTGAGTACTCCTGTGGTGATTGCGGTGGTGTTGGTTGCGACAGTGGATTACTAGGGTTACCCATGATTAGAGTGGGCTGCATCTGGTGAAGTATTAGGTTTTCTTGCTGAAACAGGTTCAAATCTTTAGGCAGGGGTGTTGTATCTATGGTAAAGGATCCCCCATGACTTAAAAGGTCCTGGAAAGTGACTTGTTCAACCAGGGTTTGGTTAACCTCAGGTACCAATGCTGTACCAGAGTTAACTTCCACCTTGTTGACTCCATTTGTCTTACTCTTTGCTCTGACTAGGTCAGATATGGTGGCCGATGTGGAGGGTGTTCGGTCCGAATGATCTTTAGAGGTGAATGAGGTGTGGGCCAATGAGTGGTGAGTGCAAGGTGGAGATATATGAATATTTAAAAAGGAATAGGGGTTGATTAGAGGCAACTCCTGAGTTTACTGGGTCTCTGTCAATGGATATTCTTGGATTGGGGCCCCTGTGTCCATTGGTTGCATTTGATTTTCCCCCGTAAGATCAACGACCTGGCTAGACATTGTAAATTTTGTCTTCTTTGCTTTTGGTATAGCTACGGGTGGCTTTGAGGCCTTACTCTCTATGACAGGGACTATGGTTGTCGTTGCTGGTGAATTAAACAAATTAAGTGGTATGGTCGTGACTATGGGGACTGTGATGGAAGATGAGGCGGAATTGGAGGCCTGAAATTCTGTAAACGTGGGAAAAGATGAGGAATCACTTGTTAGAGTTTGAACTACCTAGTTAAAGCTTTGTACTTTTGTGTTCAGTTCCTTGATGATTGGTGTTAGCTGTAGTCGCGACATTCTTCCCATTGCTTCCTTCGGTGTTTCTCCTGGCAATGGATCCAGCAGCATGCCATCAAATGAATAGTAGTAGACTCCATTTCTGACCTCCATTTCTACCCCTGGCCATGAACATAATTCCATGTGGAAAGTTCTTTCATTGATTTGAAATTTCAACGGCTTCATCTTGAAGGTCAGTTTCGACACACATGCTGGCCTAATGTAGGTTTTCTTATGGCTGACTCCAAACCATACTTGTGCAGAATAACTGTCCAGCAAGCTCCTTGGGATTCTCTGCTGTCTCATTGCAACGTCAACCATGTGGCTATACAAAAATTTGAATGCTTCCTTGTTCATCTCCTTAGTGCTGGGGTCCCCTGATGCTTTCTAGGGTGTGAACTTCATTGCTAACGGTTGCCCTGTTGCAATTTATAGAGGCTGTCTGATTCCTGGGAATGTCCATTTCCACATTGCCAACTCCATGACAAGATAACCATAGATGAACCCAGTGGGCCGCTTGTAATTATCCTCGCAAGCCTCGAATAACTCATTAAGTAGAACTGAACACCAATTTAATTGTGCCCCCTGGATACAGTGCTCTGCCACTCAGATGGTATCCAACATACACTCCCCTTTCGTGTAATGTCTCAAATTTTTGCTCGCAATCAGATAGCAGGAAAAATTGACCGTTGGCTTGTTGATCAGGTCTATCTTGGCCCCCTTTCCTTCTCTCTTGGTGTCATACTTCCTATAGTACTTGCCGTCTCCTGCTTTCTTTGCTCTCTTTGACACATTATGGAATGCCGTGGATATGTCTCTCCCTTCTTCTGATAGCCCGGTTACCCTGTGAATGTCTTCCACATGAATTGGTATTTCTCTTCCTAGCCACAACGACCCATTGTGGATTCTATTAAACAGGAAATTTGTACATTGCATTGCAGCCCTTATTGTGCCAAATACTGGAAGGTTTCTAAGGTTCCATATGGTGGACTGATGGACACCTCTGAACCCTGGGAGTACTCTTGCTGCTTCTTGTCCTGCTTCTATGGCATAATTTTCCGTGTAGACTTGTTTCTTCATTGCTAGGAATTGAAAAGAATCTTTTAGGTCGGTATCAATCAACGATGCTCTATCATATTTTCCCACTAGTGACTCCATCTTCTGGATTCTTTCATCGAGCTCCTGCTCAATGACTGATGGTGCTACCTTTGTCATCTTAGTTCTATGTAGAGCTACTCCTTTTCTTTCCTTATAAATTCCTACCTCTGGATGCCTTCTCTGAACTTCTTTTGCTGATTTTTATCTTGCTACCTCTGCTATTTCTGGTTCTAACTCGGATTTCTCCGACATTCTCACGCTATCTTTCATGCAAGTTATGTAAGTAACCAGAATGCATGAGGTTGATAAGACCCCATAACTAATTAATTTTCCCTTCCTTCCCCTGTGGCTATAATCATGTGATTAGTTATTGGGATGAGGTGGGTTCTGAAAAATTTGACTGTGGTTTCGAGAGTTGGGCAGACGTGATGGGTAATGATTATGGCCTATTATGGAAAATTTATTGCGATATGGACGAAGCTAATTATGGAAATTACTTCTCAAATCTCGGTAATCCTACAAACTGACATGGGTACTATGAGTCATGATGATGGAATGATATTCGACACGCTTGGTCTCTAACATAGATGATACGCTAGACACTACCCTCCCCTCGACCACTGTGGTCTCCGCATCACAACTCTGAATTTTTTCTTGGATTTAAAATTTCTTTATTGGGATTTCTATCTAAGCTCTTCTTGGTTGCAAGAGAGTTATTGACTCTCTCTAATCTAATCTACCCTAATGACTCCTCTCGGTTGTGAGAGTTATTGAAAATTGAAATGTGGAACTTACTCGTGATAGGGCTTCAGCCGTGCACCATTCACCCATCCTGGTAGTATCTGTCCATCCAGTTGTGCTAACCGAACTGCTCCCGAATCTCTGATTTCTATCACGTAGTATGGTCCTAGCCAATGCATGCTCAGCTTGCTTGAGAACTTTTGGACTTACTGTCATAAAGTAAAACTTTTCCTCCTACCAGGAACATTTTGTGCTTGATATGGTGATCATGCCAAGCTTTTTGACTCTCCTTTTGGAAAATTTGGTGGAATTCCGCTAGACACCTGTCTTCTTCTAGCTCTTGTAGTTCATGTAATCGCTCTTTAGTGAGTCTTCCTCTCATAATTAGAGAGATGTCGAGATTAGGAGGCTCGGTATGACAAATTCCACCGGTACTACTGCTTCCCTCCCATACACCAGCTGGAATAGGGTTTGGTTGTTTAGTCTCTTGACGGTTGTTCTGTACGCCCACAGTGTTGCAAGTATATGTTCATCCCAGTCGTCTTGTTCAACATTGAAAATATTCGTTAAGCCTCTTTCTAGAATCTTATTAAATGCTTCTATTGTACCATTGGCTTGTGGATGGGAAGGACCACTTTTATGATGTTGTACCATGAAGTTTTCAAGCAGGGATTTAATGGTAGCATTGATGAAATGCATACCCTGATCGCTTATCAGGCTTTTCGGGAAACCAAACCTGCTGATGATATTTTCAAATATGAATCGAGCCGCTGTTTCAGCTGTGAAATCCTTCACTGGCATTGCCTCTGCCCACCTTGTCAAATAGTCTGTTGCCATTATGATATACCTGGCCTGTGAGTGTCTTGCGACAGATGCAATCAGACATATAAAATCAACTACCCATTTCTCAAATGGTTGCAGTGATTTTACTAGGTGAAGTGGGAGCTCGTCTTTGTGCGATGGGCATCCCGTCCTCTGACATACATCACATTTTTTTACAAATGCCTTACTATCCATGTGTACTGTCGGCCACCATAAACCCACCTTCAGTACTTTCCTACATGCCCTCATGCAACTCCACAGTGGCATTCCCACAGTACGCCTTCCCTCTCGTGGTCCAGGATGCATCTTCGTAAGATTTTGTCTAGCCCCATCTTATACAGCTGTCCTGCTATCAGTTGATACTCTGCCGCTCGGACTACTAGGTGTCTTCTCTGGACTACTGTATATTATTTTGGGCATTTTCCTATTTTCAGGTAGGTTGCTATCTAGTCTAGGAATTTTGGGATGGCATCTACTCTAAAAATATCAGCATCTGGCAGTTGATCATCCAATGACCCTCCATTTTCTCCATTTTCCAATCTTGACAGGTGGTCAAGCCCCACATTCAGTCTCCTGGGTTTGACTATCACCTCAAAGGTGAGCTCCTGAAAGAGTAAGTGCCATCTGCAGATTCTTCCTTCTAAGACCAGTTTGTTTACTAGGTACTTTAAAGCTGAATGGTATGTGAAAAATTTAAACATACCTCCTAGCAGGTAGTGGAAAAACTTTTGAAGGGAATACACCATTTCTAATGCTTCCCGTTCTATTGTAGTGTAGTTTTGTTCCGCCGTTGATAACTTACGACTTGCAAAATACACTGGGTGATCAATTGAAGTGTCCCCTGGTTGAGCTAGAACCGATCCAAGTGCATTGCTCAAAGCATCAATGTGGACATGAAATTTCTTGTCCCAATCTAGGTGAACCGATATTGGGGCACTTGCCAATTTTTCCTTCAAAGTATTCAGGGCTGATGTGCAATTCTCTGTCCAAGTGAATTGTTCCAACTTCCGCAACAACTTCTCTAATGGGGTTGTTATCTTCGCGTAGTTGCGAATGAATCACCTATATTAGCCTGTGTGGCCTAGAAATGACCTTAACTGCTTCACAGTTTCTAGTTCCTCCATGTTAATTATAACTGCTACCTTTGTTGGATCAACGTAAACTCGGTTGCATAAAACGAGTCCTAGCAGTGTTCCAAAAGGCATTGCAAAGATGCAGTTCTTGAGGTTCAATGAAATCTGGAGTTGCATACACCTGTCAAACATTTTCCTCAATAGTGTTGTGTGGTCTTTCAACAGGCCGTAGATAGTCTAGTCATCCATATAGACTTCCAGGAATTTGTGGATGTATTCGTGGAATGCTGCTATAACAATGCGTGAAAATACTGCTGGCGCATTTTTCAATCTAAATGGCATTACATGATATGCAAAGGAACCCCATTTGGTGTTGAAAGTTGTCTTTTTTCTTATCTTCTTCGGCTATTCTTACCTGATGGTATCCTAAAAATCCATCCATAAAGGAATAAGCCTCATTCCCCGCAACGCTGTCGAGGACTTCGTCATTGAACGGAGTAGGGAATGGGTCATGTATACAGGCATTATTCAACCTCCTATAGTCAACACAAACTCGGATTTCAGACTTATCCTTTTTGCTTTGTATGACTATTGGACTTACCCATTTTGCTTCTTCCACCGGGAATAACAACCCTGCATTTAGCATTTTGTCGATCTCTGCTTTAACTTTTTCCTTCACCCTTGGATTCAGCCGATAGGGCCTGTGCTTGATTGGTCTTGCATCGGGCTTCAAAATTATACGCATTTCCCCCATGTCTCCTTTTATTCCTTTCAATTATGCTACGGATGACGAAAACAAGTCCTCATATTCTTGTAGTAGATTGAATATTTCCTTAGTCATCTCGACATCCCAATAATCACTGATTGACACAATTTTGGGCTTTTCGTCGGTTTCATTTTCTTGGTTTTTAGTGGTAGTAGATGAATTCCTTCTCTTTTTGGGTCTTCCTTAATATCCTTCTCCCCCTCCTTTTTCTCAAAATACAGATGTCTAAGACCTTCTAGATCATCATCGTCCATTTCACTGTTTATCTTCTTACATGCTACCGACTGTCTGATGCTTTGGTTTGGGAGTAGTTGCTCGTCCTCCTCCTGAATCTCTGAGAAGAACAATACCTTTTTAATAGCTTGTAATGCTTGGGTGACTAGTTCTATTTTTCCTTCAAATAAGAAGCACTGTGTAAACTTTTCCACAACTGCTTGCCAAGTACTAGTTCCTCTTTTCCTCTCTTTGGTTAGGTACCAAGCTTGCAGAATCAAATCCAGTGAATGTATAAACTTGTGGACCCACAACTCTTCCAGGTATATTGCATTGTTCCATTTATCCTCACACTCTTTCAAATGTTTTCTGGGGTTTGAGTCCCCTTGGAATTTTTGAGTGAAATGTGGTTCTTCTTCTTCCTTTAACCTAGCTTTCAATGCTGCCGCAACTTTGACCCAACGCGACAGTGAGTTGCGGTGGTTACTCCACCACCTTGCTGATGTGGATTATAAGGCCATATCCATGAGTGGGACCCTATGATCTGCTGGTATCTTATCTTCTATTCTGGAAATAAAAGTATTTACCACATTCATATTTGATAAAGTGGGGTAATCTCTTACCTTCATCCTGATCTAGTTGACTCTTCCGATGTTGGCGCATATTCTTGTATTGGTCTCATATCCCCCTTGCTGCCAATCATCCCAAGTGTTGCACTAAAAACTGTCACCTTGACATTCTGCTGACTGTATGAGCTCATTGTCACTCATACTTACCTCCTCTGCAAGTCTTACAACCTCTAATCCTCATGTCAAGCCCTAAAATAGGAGAAAAACCCTAAAAAACTCCAAAACCCTAGGTACGCAGGTAATGTGAAGCTTACCTGCATTCCTGGCTGGGGTACGCAGGTAATGTGAAGCTTACTTGCATTCTAGAACACAGTTTCTCTGTGTAATCCCTGTGTACCCCTGTCAAAGTCAAAAGGGCGAGAAAGTAAAGTGAAAAAGCTAATTTTTGGTCAACTCTAGAAGCTTCTGGATGAGATTTTTTGGGGGTGAGTACACTCTTGAAAGGTTCATGCATCCCACACCTTAAGGAGCTAACCCCTTGATGTGAGGAGCCTATCCCCTTGAAGGAGGATTCTATCCCTTCATAGGTGGAACCCTAACCTCCTCATCTGCACTATAAAAAGAGGCATTGGGTAGCCTCAAAGAGAGTTAAAGCTTTAGTGTGTGATTGAGGTGAAGTGTTATTGAGATTTAGACTCCTTCCCGCTAAGATTTTGTGAGGAAAGATCACATACCTCTATGTGCTCCTGGAGGAAGAGTGCAAGGCTTATTAAAGTAGAGGAAACTCCTGCTTCGGACCCCGGGAAGGCCTGTTCAACATCAAGGCTAAGGTTGTAAGGTTCTTCTATTATTTCAAGGTTAATACAATCAAGTTTGTTTTTCTCAATAAATTGTCGTTCGATTGTTTATTTCAATAAGATGTCATCTGATTGTTTTTTTCATAGATTCCTTGATCACTATGATAGGTATGTTTTATAATTATTTTTTATACAGGTGCTATTTAATATTTGCTTGTTTGTGATTGTAGGTCTTTAAAGACGACACTTTCAAGCGATGGAAGAACTATTGTTGCGATGGAAGAACTATTGTTGCGACAGAAGAACTATTGTTGCGACAGAAGAACTACTGATGCGACAGAAGAAGTATGGTTGCAAATAAGTGTTTGAATCTAAGGTAGGATCGACGCCTTTATAGCATTTACTTGTAAAACAAATATATTTAGAGAAAGACAAACTTAGTTGTTCGTTTGTTGCTAGATTGTCTTCTGACACTAGGGAGATCGATCTTGTCCGCAAGATCGATTTATCCAGCCAACAAATTGGCGACTCCACTGGGGAAAGAATTTGTTTTGATTTTCCTTTGTTTTGATTTGAGAATTTTTTTTTTATGATTTTTGATTGATTTATACTGGCTTGGGTAGCTTAGTTTTACTTTGCTTTCAAAAGTTTTGAAGTCTTTTTTGTTTTTCTTGAACTTTTCTGGGGACCGCACATTGTTGCAGACCCTGTTAAATGTCTTGAAAAACTTAGATTTCTCCTTCCAGTTTGAGTTTAGATTTAATTTAGGATTCTTAGCATCTACCCAGATCTATATTTTTCTGTCAAAAAGCCTTGTTTATGAGTTTCTTTCAGTAAATTTTTCATCTCATCAATCTCCGTTAAGTTAATTGGGTGTTTTTAGTATCTTTTTTGAGAAATTATTAATTTGATTTCCTTTGGTCATTACTTGGAGGTTTGTCTCAGTCTTTTCTTAATTTTGCATCTTTTTTCTTTATGAGTGTTAATCGCCTTTGAGTGTTTTTATTTTTTGATCTTTGGAACTCTCACCCAATTTTCTTTACTTGCACTTGATTGGTTCTTAGATTACATTAGAATCATCTTGTGTTTGAGAATTCTCTTGCATAGATCACATTTGCATAATTAGAATTCTCATTTTCAGAATATGAATGAATTGTGCATAGATTACAACTGCATAGTTTACATTCTGAAAAATCAATCGTAGATTTAGATCAGTTTTCTTTGATTTGAATTTAGATGTTTTTATGCTTGTTTTAAAAACACAAAAATAAAAAAAATTGTTTTGGAATTGATTTGCATTAGTTTTTCTTGATGAAATTAGTGCATTAGAGAATTTGTTATATTTTCTCTTAGTGATCAATTTTTTGCATTGTTGGAAGTGAATGGAAACTCTTTCCTTACTTTAGTTAGGATTCATCGAATTGAAAAGATTACATTATCATATTCGATTGCATTCAGTTTTGGGTTGGGTCATAACACCATTGGTTTCATATCCATTTACCCTTTTGAGTAATAACAACCTAAATAACACAACGATTAATTAAAATTCATCTAGTAATTTTTACATTTTTAGGGCTCTTTCCACCAATCTAGCTCAGGATTAGTGCTTTGGAATAGGTTGTAGTTAACTTTCCAAAGCAACTAAAACAAACAAGTAGATAAATCTTGCGGTAGGAAATAAATCCAATTGTAACTGGTACATTTTGGGAAGCTTCTCTTAAAGGAGTTAATCATGAGATCATGTCCAAAACTTTGAGACAATAAATTCTATTTCATCAGGGAAGATAGAAGATCTGCGCGCATTACAAACGGTAAACCTCGGATTAATCATTGTCGAGGAGCTTGGGGTCACTTGTTGGTAAACCTCGGATTGAATATGTCAAGGAGCCTTTAAGGGGATTGAGCTTTGTTACTCTACTCTTGCGTGTAGAATCGGATCGTAGACTGTTCTCCCAGTTGTATTTTTTGCTGTTGGTAACCTTAGTGTCCATAAACTTAAGATTATTTCCTAAGGTGACGGTGAAGGAAAGATCTCACTGTACCTGGAGAAGACGTCGATTATACTCACTTGGACTCTCTGGGGGGTTCTCTTCACTCGAGATGGTTTTGTGAAGAAACTTGTGCCAGTCTATTTCATTAAGCAGGTTGTCGAGGTAACTGTTCCAACCGCCATTTCTGCATTAAAATTCTACGATGTTCGATTTCATAACCAACTAATGTTTTTAGTGTGGGAATCTACTGTTTGTGTGTGTTTTGACTCCTAGATTTGATAGCATGTGTTAATTTGTTTATTTTTACTTTTAGAGACCATTGGTGTGAATTGTGAATTTTAATTGTTAGGTGTGAATTGCGAATTGTTAATTTTAGTTTTAAATTGTTAATAAAATTCACTGAAGTTGAATATAATGGCAACTATTCAAGAATTTACCAACCAAGGAACCCCTCTTAACGAGAATCCTAGTACTTTTTCTTTCTTTGGAAATGTTGGTCATCCTTATATGGCTACTTTGTCATTACCTGGATTTACAATAGGTTTACTGATATTGTTATTTTCAACTTCGTTGGCTCCGAATACTCCAATTGTTCCACCTCAACTGGATGCTTCACCTCAACAAAGTTCACCATCTCAACATCACCAACCTTCTGTTGACCCTTTACCTTCTTTGCCTAATATTTCTTCCTCCATTTCTTCCTCTTCACTTGGTAAAATCCTTGATGCTAGTAACCAGGTGTCTAAGAAGAAGAAGAAAGGGAAGAAGAAGAAGAAGAAGCAAGATAAGAAAGAAGTCAACCAACCAACCATGGCTATAAATGTTATCAGTGTTGAGGAAACCTCCAACATGCATCGTAAACCCAAATACCCTTGCAGGCTTTGTAAGGGTGACCACTTCCTTATCAATTGTCTCGGTATTCCAAAGGTCTTGGAAGTATGGTCAGAAAAATATCATCAACTTTCCGTTGATCCATCAACCAGTGATAGTCAGGTTCCTGGGAAAAAGGGTAAAGTTAGGTTTCCTTGTAAGTTATGCAAAGGGAGTCATCAAACTCACATTTTCCCTCACATGGATGAAGCCTCAAAATTATTGGAAAACGTTACTATTCCACAGCAATAATTTCCAACTAGTTACCGTAAACTTTCTCCCAACCTACTGTCAACTGACGGAGTGATTGATCTAATTTCAAGTACAGTTGATCCCACTCTTCCATTGGAGAGTGAAACTCATATCACTCAGGTTGATGATCCATTAGTTGATCAAGTGGTCGATTTGATTTCACATTCGGTCGATCCCATTCTCCCTGTAGAGAGTGAACTTCATACTGCTCAGGTTCTTCTTGTTACATCAGATTCTTCTACGCTAGGGGGCATTTCACTTGTTTCTACAGAACCCCATCCAAGTACTGAGGTCTTTTCCTTTGACTGGAATAGACTGACATAACCTCGTCTTCCTTCCTCCATCCCTTTCCAAATCATTGTGAAGTTTGGTGGTAGGGACATACACCACACACAGGTAGATGAAGGTGCTTCTATTAGTATTTTATCCTCAACTGCTTGGAAAGCTTTGGGTTCCCCTCAGCTTGTGCCTATTACGCAGAATCTGAAAGCTTTTAACAGAACCATTAGTGAACCTTTAGGGATCCTTCCTAAGTTTTCTATTACTTTGGAAGGTAAAACTATCTGTATTGATCTTATGGTAGTTCGAGGCCCCTTGGATTTCAATTTACTCCTTGGGCGAGACTATGTCTATGCAATGAAAACTATAGTATTGACACTCTTTCGCGTGATGTCTTTCCCTCACAATGGAAATATTGTGACTATAGACCAGCTTTCGTTCCGTAGTCTTGTTTCGACTACCAATAATATGACACCCCTAAATGTTCTTGATTCTAAAGTGGTATCTACCTTGCCACGGGTTAATTATGTGGCAACTAGTCCCATGTTTTCAATTACCGATGTAAGTGAGCCTCTCACTGTTTGCTCATCTTCCTTTGAATTAGATCCGGTAATTGACATGGAAAAATCTATGGGATTATTTGAATGTGATGTTCTTATCCCTTTTGAGTTCCTTGACATGTGTTCCTTCCAGAGAACAATTCTTCCTTTTGATGAAGACCTCTTGGAAGCCATGATCAAGGTGTGTCCATGTATTTCTTCCAGTTGGAAGCCATGATCATGTAGTTGAGGATAGTTCCTTTTACTGTGTCAACCTCGTTAAAAAATGAATCAGTGGCCTGTGAGGAGAGTTCCTTTTACTGTGTCAACCTCGTTAAAAAAATGAATCAGTGAGTGTGAGGAAAGTTCCTTTTACTGTGTCAACCTCATTAAAAAATGAATCAGTTAGTTTAGAGGATAGTTCCTGTTCCTGTGCCAACCTCGTTAAAAAATTAATTAGGTATGAGGACAGTTCTTTTCCTATGTCAACCTCATTAAAAAATGAATCAGTAGGTAGATTGTAGAGAGTAGATTAATAGATTAGAAATAAGTAGTTTCTGAGGATGGTTCCTGTTACTGAGTCAACCTCGTAAAAAAAATGAATCAGGTATGAGGAAAGTTCATTTTATTGTGTCAACCTAATTAAAAATGAATTAGTGTATCAAGAGGAAAGTTCCTTTTATTGTGTCAACCTCGTTAAAAAATGAAACACGTTACCATGAGCATAGTTTTTTTCCTGTGTCAAGCTCGTTAAAAAATGAAACAAATCCTCCCCTAATTGAGTCGAGTCTTTGACTAGATCTCGTAAATGTTAAGTCATATATTTAGGTTAGTTATTTCAGTTTTTGCATAATTTTCTTACAGTTTTAGGTCAGGTCTTTCATATGATCTCATAAATGAACCTTCATTCCATCCAGCTATTAATTACCATAAGTGTACTTAGTTGAATGAAATGAAGCTGGGGGGGCATGCACTCTAGCCGTTACACTTAGGGGGCATCAAGCACAGTTTTCTCTCTGTTTCAAGCTTGTGTAAAAAAGAAACCACTCTGAAGCATAGTTTTTCTCTGTTTCAAGCTTTTGTAAAAATGAAACCTATCTTGAGTCAATTTCGGTTATTTTCAAGACTCGTTAAACTCATGAAAATCCCGAGATTATTTTGCTATCTTTCATTCTCATAAAACACATGAAAATTCCGAGTTCTTTCCATATTTTCCTGCTCGTAAATTAAATTGAAAGTCGACCACAGGAGTACATTTTTATCCCTTTTTCGAACTTGTTAAAACTTATGAAAAAGAGAAAACCATGAGTACATTTTTATCCCTTTTTTCAAACTCGTTAAAACTTATGAAAAAGAGAAAACCATGAGTACATTTTTATCCCTTTTTTCAAACTCGTTAAAACTTACGAAAAAGCGAAATCTTGAGTTCTCTTTCAAGCCCTTTTCAGACTCTTTAAAAATGAAAAGATTACCGAGTACTTGACTATTCAAACTCGTTAAAGTAAATGAATGATCGTCCCTTCAGTACAATTTTACCCCTTTTACGGACTGAAATGGACTATTTACGAAAAAGGTATACGTTGACTAATTAAGGTCAATAGAGTTCTCTCCTGCATTATTTTATCCTTTTTCGGGCTCAAGAGACTAAATTTACGAAAAAGTACACCCATGGAGTTTTCTTAAGTTTTTTCTTCTGACTCCCTAAAATTGAAAAACACCAAGTTTCTCCTATACTGGACTCGTTAAAATGTGATAGTAAAGGACTTGTTAAATTTTAAGTAGGAACGAACCACTCCTTCTTAGGGTTCAAATCTTAAACTAAGTTAGATTCATCCGAAGGATGAGCTTATAAACAAGAAAATGGTATCCTCCTCAAGCTTGTCAAAAATAAAGAGGTACTTGCCAGAAATGGTGGGGGAAAAGAGAGAAAAATGAACCTGTTTGTTGTATTTTGATTATTCAGAAAACCGTTAACCACTCTTGAACACGACACTTTTGTTTACCTGGGTTCAGAAAATCCTTTGCATAGTAGTTAATCAAACCATATTGAAAGTCTTCAACCAGTTTCTGGGTATTAGCTTTGGGTCAATTGTCACCAAACCATCTGCAGTGTCGTTATGTGTTCAAGAGGACAGTTCAAACAAACCATTCATTTGCGAAATATTTGTCTTCCATTTTGACAGCCCTGAGTCAGTGCTTGCCAATATATTTTTTCAAAACTTGATCTATGATTTCGTGTTGTGGGCTTACCTATGACAGATTACTTTCTATCAACGACAGCCATTCGGGGAATTTTGAGGTCTAAAATGGGCCTTCTAAGGAAATAATAAAATAATATTTAAACCAATAAAATAATATTTATGAATTTGCAATTCACTTTTTGCACCACAATACATGTAACCATAATTAAATTCAATTCAAAAGTTGTACCAAAATAAAATTAATAAAAAATTGTTTTGATGTGACTATAAATAAGAATGAACTTTTCAAGAAAAAGTCATTATCATTGAACAACTAATGCATTTTTCCTTTGTACTTAAATAACTTAAAATATAAATATAAATATAAATTTATAAATTCTTAATTATATTATATGCTATTAATTAAAATTTATATTATTTAAATTTTATAATAACATGTAATTAATATACTATTAAAAAATAAAATAAAATAATATAATATAATAAATGTATAGGGATATGCATTGTTTCTTTCAAGATATATGAAATGACAATAATATATTTTTATTCAAAAAGTGTGAAATGACATTTATTTTGAGTACTTTACTTTGACTTTAAAACTACTTAGAGCACTACCATGGTTTACCATGAGTTTTTATCCACCATTGAGAATATGACATGTAAGTACCTTTAACTCAATAAATGCCACCTCAACCATTAGGGATGATGTCATCCCCTAAATTGTGATTGGTTCTCATAAAGTGAATTTTGATTGCACATTTTCCTTAGGAGGCCCATTTTAGACCTCAAAATTCCCCTAATGTTATTATCTAGGAATTTGATCTAGAAATCGTTAGTACCTTGAAATCTGCATGCCTCAATGGCAGGTTTCTCGCCTCCGATGACAGGTTGCATCATTAACCTTCGATCGAATGATTCCGTGACATGTTCGACTTCAGCTCATTTATTCACATTTCATGGATTGTACTGAGTACTTTGAGAGCCATTGACATTACTAGTGGATACTCTCACACTTGTTAATAGTTTACATTATTGACTAGTAATCAAGTGGTTTCTACCATGTTTGACTTCGACACATTTATTCACATGGATAGAATCGTACTGGTTCGAGAAACGGAAATCCAGACCCTAGATCTAGTTTCTACCATCCAGGCTGCGAGGAATTTTGTTATTCATTTATACAGTAGAATATTCATAAACAGATGGCTGCATCCATACTGTGTCTACACATGTCTATACTATTGATGTATTGAAAATCATTCCTGTATCAGAACAGTTTAAATCAGTTTTCTAGTTAGTTTTGATCTGAGTATGGGAATGCCTACCTCAGCGATGATATGTTTA
Source organism: Pinus albicaulis (assembly GCA_034641835.2). Lineage (NCBI taxonomy): Eukaryota > Viridiplantae > Streptophyta > Pinopsida > Pinales > Pinaceae > Pinus > Pinus albicaulis. Next base: position 535,666,511 of record CM076573.1, on the reverse strand, counting down.
CATATATATGTTTTGCATTAAATGTTTTTACAGGTTCCGACTGGGGTGTCCACAGGATGATCCTTGAAATGATAAAGTACTTCACTCTTCATATATGATAGACTTCATCTTCATCTATTCCAGACTTTGCACTTTAGGGGGCAATCTGTTGCACTAAAAACTGTCACCTTGACATGCTGCTGACTGTATGAGCTCATTGTCACTCATAATTACCTTCTCTGCAAGTCTTACAACCTCTACTCCTCATTTCAAGCCCTAAAAACAGAAGAAAAACTCTAAAAAACTCCAAAACCCTCGGTACGTAGGTAATGTGAAGCTTACCTACATTCCTGGCTAGGGTACAAAGGTAATGTGAAGCTTACCTGCGTTCCTGGCTGGGGTACGCAGATAATGTGAAGCTTACCTGCGTTCCAGAATGCAGTTTCTTTGTGTAATGCCTACGTGCCCCTGTCAAAGTCAAAAGGGTGAGAGATTAAAGTGAAAAATATGATTTTTGGTCAATTCTAGAAGCTTCTGGATGAGATTTTTTGGGGGTGAGTACGATCTTGTAAGGTTCATGCATCCCACACCTTAAGGAGCTAACCCCTTGATGCGAGGAGCCTATCCATTTGAAGGAGGATTCTATCCCTTCATAGGTGGAACCCTAACCTCCTCATCTGCACTATAAAAAGAGGCATTGGGTAGCCTCAAAGGGAGTTAAAGCTTTAGTGTGTGATTGAGGTGAAGTGCTGTTGAGATTTAGACTCCTTTCTGCTAAGCTTTTGTGAGGAAAGATCACATACCTCTATGTGCTCCTGGAGGAAGAGTGCAAGGCTTATCAAAGTAGAGGAAACTCCTGCTTCGGACCCCGGGAAGGCATGTTCAACATCAAGGCTAAGGTTATAAGGTTCTTCTATTATTTCAAAGTTAATACAGTCAAGTTTGTTTTTCTCAATAAATTGTCGTTCGATTGTTTATTTCAATAAGCTGTCGTTTGATTGCTTATTTCATAGATTCCTTGATCACTATGATAGGTATGTTTTATAATTATTTGTTATACAGGTGCTATTTAATATTTTCTTATTTGTGATTGCAGGTCTTTAAAGATGACACTTTCAAGCGACGAAAGAACTATTGTTGCGATGGAAGAACTACGGTTGCAAATAAGATTTTGGATCTAAGGTAGGATCGACACCTTTATAACATTTACTTGTAAAACGAATATATTTAGAGAAAGATAAACTTAGTTGTTAGTTTGTTGCTAGACTGTCTTCTGACACTAGGGAGATCGATCTTGTCTGCAAGATCGATTTATCCGGCCAACACCAGGCTATCTCTGAGCCTGAGTATGAGCTTTGAATACTTCTCCAACTCATAGATCCCCCCATTGTCGAGATGATGTAATCTTCCCTTTTTCCTGCAGTCATTTGATATAGATGATCAAGAAGCTGAGCATCTTCCCTATTGTCAAAAGACTCTGTGTATCGGGGACCTTGATACAGGTCGAGTGGCTGGGTGACCCTGACCTCCCCGTCCTAGAAGATCATCAGTTCCTTCTTTAAGTCTATTACTGCGTAGTTTTCAAAAGCCTAGTCGATCCCCAGTAATGTTGGATAGGGATATTTATCCCCCATAGAGTCTATTACCTCGAAGTCCGTGTATGTCTTTACTCCCATGACATCAACTTCAACCTCCTCCAGCTTGCCTATGGGCACAATGCAGTACTGGTTTTCCATACAGATTTGAATTGGTGAATATGTCAGCCTCGGTCTTCCAAATGCTTCCCATGTATTTCTTGGCAGTATATTTAGGTCTGACCCCAGATCAAGCATTGTGTCTTTAATTTGGAATCCTGCAACTTGAGTATTCACTCGAAACTCTTTTCCTGTCCTTCTCTTATTTATTTTTACCCTTTGTATGTATTTATGAGTGGTACCACTTGACTCCCCTAGTCTTGTGACCTCCTGCACCACCCTTTCCAGGTTCTGCTTTAACTGTTCCAACATTGGCGTGTTCTTAACAATTTTTAAGAATAGACGGAACCATTCTTCAATTGTTGTAGGTTTTAACCCTAAACAGAAATTATCTACACACGAATATTATAACAGAAAATAAACAATAGCGAGAGCATAAAACATAAAATAGATAAACACAGAGATTTTCCCCTAGATCCCAAATCGGGACAACCAGCTTGATTTTTCATTATATTCCTTTTAGTGTTACAACACATATATATACATGCCGAAGCATACATAAACCCTAATCCATTAACCATGGATTAGAACATAACTGTAGTTCCCTTGACTGGATCTACAAAATACCAAGGGTCGAAAACCATTGTACCCTAAAAACCATGTGCAAACTCATGCACAAAAGATGGGTGGGTCCACCTATGTGTGGGACCGCATGCCAAAATTTTTTTCGCCGGGGTGCTGCCCTGGACACCGATAGGGGGGTTGCCGCCCCCCCTGTGACCCCCCTGCTACGCCCGGTGCAACGTACAACCCGTGGTGCTAGTTGTGGAAAGAATATGACACATACCCAACATTCTCCCACTTGTTGTTTTCTTTCCCTAGGGGGCCACAGGAGAGCTTAGTTATTGGGCCAATTCTTCAACACCGATTGTTTCTCTACACCAAGAGAAATTCTAAGTGCTCACAGACTTCATCAATGCATCTGCAACATTCTTCAAAGTGTTGACCTTTACCAGCAACACCCTTTTAGCCTCAACCATATCTCTAACAAAGTGATATTGAACATCAATGTGCTTTGTCTTTGAATGATAAGCAGGGTTCTTAGCCAAGAAAATTGCACTTTGGCTATCACAGTCTATCCTTATAGCTTGCTGTGCCAACCCCATACTTGAACACAATCTCTGCAACCAAACTGCTTCCTTGCTTGCATGAGTGGCTGCTATGTATTCTGCCTCTGTAGTTGAAAGAGCCACTACAGACTGTCTTTTACTCATCCAACTGACTGCGCCTCCAAATAGGCTAAAAACATACCCACTTGTAGATATTCTTTGGTCCAGATCTCCAGCCCAGTCTGCATCAACAAAACCACGAATGTCCAACATTATTTCCAATCCTGGTCTTCCCTGGTAGCACAAGCCATAATCACTAGTGCCACGTAAATATCTGAAAACCCGCTTCACTGCTGTCCAATGCTCCTTCCCTGGGTTTGACATAATCCTGCTCAATACTCCCACTGCATGTGCAATGTCTGGTCTAGTACAGACCATTGCATACATCAGGCTACCCACTGCACTTGCATATGGAACACGGGACATATACTCCTCTTCTTCTTGTGTCTTGGGACACTGTTCAGCAAACAACTTTACACCTACAGGAATAGGAACATTCACCGGTTTACTATCCTGCATATTGAACCTCTGCAATATAGTCTCGACATACTTCCTCTGGTTTAACCAGAGCTTCCTCTTTGCCCGATCTCTCTTAATTCCATGCCCAAAATATAGTTTGCAGCACCAAGATCCTTCATGTCGAATTTGGAGAACAGTTGGGTCTTCAAATCTTGGATAATTTCTTTGTCATTTCCAATCAACAACATATCATCCACATACAAGACCAAATAAATAACACGGTCACCAGTTAATTTAAAATAAACACAGTGATCCTCCTTGCTTCTGGTGAAGCCAAGTCCCCGTATATAGGTATCAAATTTCTGATACCACATCCTTGGTGACTGTTTTAACCCATACAGAGACTTCTTCAACCTGCATACTAGTTCTTTCTTACCCTTCACCATAAAGCCTTCAGGTTGCTTGATGTAGATCTCCTCTTCTAGATCCCCGTGAAGAAATGTTGTCTTCACATCCATCTGTTCTATCTCAAAATCAAATGCAGCAGCAACAGATAAAAGTAATCTAATAGAAGTAACTTTGGCAACAGGAGAAAAATATCACCAAAATCAATTCCCGGCACCTGGGAATAACCTTTCGCTACCAACCGAGCTTTGTATTTCTCCACCTTGCCTTCTACATTCATCTTCTTCTTAAACACCCATTTTCTCCCAATAGGCTTCCTTCCAGCAGGCAAATCCACTAGATCCCATGCATCGTTTTTGTGCAAGGATGCCATTTCATCAACCATGGCCTCCTTCCAGATTTTTCCATCCTCTGAATCTACTGCCTCCCTGACAGTTCTGGGTTCATCATTAGTTATAGTTAAGGAAAAACCTGAACAGAAAGAAGATGGAATATACCTTTCTGGTTGCCTTCTTTCCCGAACTGATCTTCTCAAAGCCGGAGTTTGTGGCTCTTCATCTTCTGAGTCTTCTTCTGTTGTAGAGTCTGATTCATCCTCCTTTAGCTCAAACTCTATCTTCTCGGGTTCCTTTGGTAGGACTTCATGTTTAACAACATCTTTCACTTCTCTAAACACCACATCTCGGCTATACACAACCTTCCTTGTTTCTGGGTTCCAAAGCTTGTAACCCTTTAAACCATCCTTATACTCAATAAAGATGCACCTTTCAGATTTATTATCCAACTTGGTCCTTTTCTCCTTTGGAACATGTACATATGCATCACATCCAAATACCCATAGATGTGAAAGAGAGGGTTTCTTACCAGTCCATACCTCATGTGGAGTCTTATCCTCCAACACTGATGAAGGTGATCTGTTAACTAAGTAACATGTAGTCTCCATTGCCTCTGCCCAGAATTCTTGTCCTAACCCAATACCACTGAGCATGCTTCTTGCCTTTTCCATCAGTGTTCTATTCATTCTTTCTACAACTCCATTTTGCTGAGGTGTGTATGGAGTAGTCTTCTGCCGTGCTATGCCACACTTCTTACAGAACTCTTCAAGTTCCTTCTTGCAGAACTCCCCACCATTATCTGTCCTCAACGCCTTTATCTTCTTCTCTGTCTGGTTTTCCACCAGAGCCTTAAATTCTTTAAATTTGTCAAAGACTTTAGATTTCTTCCTCAAGAAATATATCCATGTATTCCTTGAGAATTCATATATGAATGAAACATAGTACACAGACTTTCCCAGTGATGGAACTGACACAGGTCCAAACACATCACTGTGCACAAGTTCTAATATCTTGTTCGCCCTCTTAGCACCAGAAGGAAAACTCACCCGATTCTGCTTCCCATATATACAATGTTCATAGAAATAAAAATCCAGAGAGCAAGTAGACATAACTTCTACCATACCATTTCTATGTAGTATCCGAAGGCCCTTCTCTCCAATATGTCCAAGCCTTTGATGCCATAGCATGGTATTTTCTCCAGAGACAGCTAGGCTTTCCGCTCCATTTTCAAGAACCACATAACTTTTACACCCATCAATAATAGTGCTGCCTTGTAGCTTGTACAGAGTTCCAGTTCGAACTCCCCACATTAATACCAGTGCTCTCCGAACCATCTCGCAGACATCTTTCTCAAACACTGTTTTTACATCTGCATCATCCATCTTGCTTACGGAAATCAGATTTATGGCCAATGCAGGAATATGCAGAACACCAGGAAGTGTTCTAATCCTTCCACCTTGCACCTTTAGCTTGAATTTTCCACGTTCGACGATTCTGGCCTTCCTATCATCCCCTAGGAAGACATCACCACCATCATATTTCTCATACTCGCAGAACCACTCCCTATGGGGAGTGAAGTGAAAGGATGCACCCGAGTCAATCAACCATGACTCATGATCTAGATGTGTATTTGAAGAAGAAGCCAAATACACATCCCCACCTTCATCCGAGGTGGTTTTTGCCTTTGCAGAAGGGGCTTCATCAGATCCATTTCCTTTCTCAGGAGATTTATATTTGCATTCCTTTTTGTAGTGTCCTTCCTTTCTGCATTTCCAGCACACCTTTTCAAACTTTCCAGGAGATTTAGATCTCCCTCTAGATTTAGATCTCCCACTCGAAACCTTATTCTTGTTTCTATTTTGGGACCTTTCTCGTATAGATAAGGCATCTCCATTTTGACCCTCCATATTTCTCCGTCTCATTTCCTCTGACAGCAAGGCTGAGACAATGTCATAAAAATTCAAGGTAGTTGTATTGCTACTTATTGCAATAACCAGACTGTCCCACGAGTCTGGTGGAGAACACAACAAACTGATGCACTTATCTTCATCTGAGATTTTAATATCAACAGATGACAACTGACTTACCACAGTATTGAAGGCATTTAGATGCTCTGTCACCGTGTCTCCATCCTTCATCCTCAAGTTATATAACTTTTTCCGTAGGAACAACTTATTCACCAGAGACTTAGATTGGTACAAAGTCCCAAGTTTTTCCCACAAATTCTTCGCCGTAGCTTCCCCAAATACATTCAACAATATTGAATCTGAGACACACAACCGTATTGTGCTCTTAGCCTTTCGATCCAGTTTCTTCTAGTCTTCATCTGACATTGTCGTTGGTTTAGTACCTAGATCTACCACGATCCACTGATCTTTATCCACCAGCAGATCCTCCATCTTGAGCTTCCACAACTCAAAACTCCGACCATTAAATTTCTCGATCTCTATCTTTCCGCCGCTCGCCATCTTCTTTCACCGCAAGAATCGATCTTGCAGATCTCCCACTGAACAGGGTCTACCTTAGGCCCGAACAAAAAACCCTCAGCAGCAAAGGCGTCCCCTTGAAGCCGAAACAGCTCTGATACCAAATGTAGGTTTTAACCCTGAACAGAAATTATCTACACATGAATCTTATAACAGAAAATAAACAATAGCGAGAGCATAAAACATAAAACAGACAAACACAGAGATTTTCCCCTGGATCCCAAATCGGGACAAACATCTTGATTTTTCATTATATTCCTTTTATTGTTACAACACATATATATACATGCCAAAGCATACATAAACCCCAATCCATTAACCCTGGATTAGAACATAACCGTAGTTCCCTTAACTGGATATACAAAATACCAGGGGTCGAAAACCATCGTACCCCAAAAACCATGTGCAAACTCATGCACAAAACATGGGTGTGTCTGCCTATGAGTGGGACCACATACCAAAAAATTTTTTGCCAGGGCGCTGCCCCCCCTGTGACCCCCTTGTTGCGCTTGGCATAACGTACAGCGCGTGGAGCTAGTCGTGGAAAGAATATAACACATACCAAACAATTGTAGTACTTGTACTAACTTGGTTCTCATTATCCTCCTTGGCCTGTGGCAACTCAATGCCTTTTCTTTCCCCAAGTTGGGCAAAGGTTTCCACTACTTATTTTAAGTATTTCTTTTGTCTTTCTTGCCTGAACAGTGGCTTTGGAGATGTTGGCCTTATCAATTTTATCTATTACTTCATCTGTGCATCTTCCCAGGTTCTTTTTCCTCCTCGCGTCACTATGGCCACATTTTGCATAGCTTGAGACTCTATTTTTCTTGGCTCTGCATTTACTAGATTTGTTCCTCTTTGTCTGGCTCTTTCTTCCCATATTTTAATGAGCTTTGGGAAATCTTCTGTTGCATGCGTGTTAACCCTACACTATGAGCACCAGGGTCTTCTAGGAAGTGGGCATTCATTAGCTACGTGACCTTCTTGGTCACAGTTGTAACATCGTACTAGCCCTCTTCCTCCAGCTCGGCCTTCTCTCATGCCTCCCCCTCGTCCCCTAGTAGCCTCATTTACTCTATATGAAGGCCTGTCCAATCATTCCGCTAATGCATCTAGAGCCCTACACTACTTTGTGTTGTGTGTGGTAGAAGCAAAGAACTCACAGTATATGTTGTTCAGAACGTTGGAGTATTTTTGCAATATTGGGTATAGGTGGGGTGAATGACCCATGCTTTTACATATTTCACAATATTCAGTTGCGGCTAAATTATATTGCGATGGGAATCCCGTGTACTGGTGTTGTGGTGAGTATAATCCCTGGGTATTTATCTGCGCAACTCCTCCTACTAATGGAGCTCCCTATGCCCCTGTTGATGATGTCCCCAAATTCTAGCCCCGCAACCTAGGGCATTCAGTTACCACGTGTCCTTCCATTAGACAATGCATACACCATACATTTGGTCTTGCTAGCCACATTGGTTGGATTTCTTTCAGCTTCTCTGTTAGGCTAGCTATATGATGTTGTAACCCCAGTATGGAAGGGTCTTGAGCCGATGCTCCTCCTTTAAATTCTTACGGATATCTCGACATGGCCTCTATCTTCATAGCTTTCTCCAATGCGTCGTGTAACTTATCGATCTTCTGTTGTGTCAGTGGAGTTCTTGTTAATGGAAGAAGGGCCTTGATGAACCAATCTCTCTGATGGTTAGGATTGATTGGATAACTAAGCTTTCCAATCACATCCTTGAATATCCTTATTAGATCCCATGCAGTTTCCCCCTCTCGCTGCTTGATCTCCCACATCTCTGACAAACCCTGCTGATCTGTTTTGGGTAATTTGAATTCCTTAACGAAATCTCTCTTTACATCATCTATCGCTGGGTTCTGATGAGCCTCAAACCACTTTATAAACTAGCGTAGAGCTCTCTCCTTGAGAGTAGTTTGAAATTCTACCCCTGTCTCTGGTGTTTGCCAAGCCCTCCATATGGCCTCGCAGAGGTACCAGTGTTGTTCCATGTCATCATTACCCCTCCCAGAGAACTCTGGGTACCGGGTAAATGATCCCTCCATGCTTCCTTGTGTGGGGGTTACTAGAAAAAAACCCTGACTCCTGGTTGTGAAATGGTATTACTAGCACTACTACTAGTGTGTATTATTGCTGTGGACTGAACACTATTCAACTTACTCAATTCCCGTAACATAACAAAAATTTCACCTAGTGGCTGATAGAGTACCAGGGGAAGGTTGGGACTAGATCTACTTGAACTTTGGAGAATATAGTTACCTGGGGTTATGAGTGCCAGCCCCTCTCGGAAAAGTTTCTCCATCGCAACATGCAACTCCACATCGGACATCTCCTCAGGGTGCACGTCATCTCTGTTGTACTCCTTTCCCTTCTCTGTTTGGGCTGGGCTCCTATACACATGCCACACTTCCTTGATGGTCCCTCATATATCTCAGGAACCCACCTAACCTTCCATCTCCTTTGTCATCTGAGGCGCCTTCTCTTTGTTTTTTCTATTCCTTTCCTGTTTCTCCAACTCCTTCATCACCCTTTCTCACCACTTCTCAATGATTTTCTCCCTCTGATGTGCTCGTCGTTCCCTCAACCTACTAGAGGTCTTGGTATCCATATCCCTATTCCCCTTTTCAACGTACTTGTAGCATCTCTCCCTCAGCTCCTTCCCCCAGTACTGGAGGTTTAGGTCTCCATCTCAGATTTTTTGAACTCCATTAATCCTTCATCCACGATCAAAGATTTGATCCACAGAGGGATCTCCTTCACCAGATCTCCACGCAACCTTGACCTCAATATGTCCTATGCTTTTGAGAAGACTGGTAACACTCGGCTGCAAACTCCAATATGTATCCTTCCAAGGTAGATTGCACCCAGAAATATACCGCTCAGGTCAGAACTGTATCTAACCGATGGAGTGCTACTAGATGTTCATGAAACCACTTACGACAGACCTTCCGCTAGCTTCTTTGGATTGTCTTGGTATGTAGTCTCCTCAGCTAGTTGTAGAGCTCCTCTAGAAACTTTCCCCAGAATATCTCGTAGATATCACTGGCGGATTCAGAGAATAGAACCCGATTCTTAACATCTTTCTCCCTTTGCTGTCTCAACTCCGCTTGCTGAGCTATGAACTGATCTAGGTAGTTATCCCACCAGTTTCATATTTCTTTCTTGAATATCTGTGATACCATGATCTAATTCCAGAATGAAATTTCAGGTCCCGGCAACGGAACCATTTGTTGGCAAGGAAAAAGGTCTCTTAGGAAAGACCCAGGTTCAGGATGGAGGCCAACAAGGTTTTCCGTAGTAGTTTAGCACAACGCCAACATTTTCACCCTACTCTAAAGAGTAGAGAGTCTCACCCGAGGCGTGCCATGACCTTACTAAGGTTAGGATCATATCAGGTATCGATCAAGCATAACTATATCCTAAAACCCACAGAACTAAATGCTCCAAGCAAGTGTAAATACTCTGTAAGTGATAATACTCGTCGATGTATTTAGGATGAAAAAAAAAATTTAAAGTAACTTGCACATTCAACTAAATTAGAAACACAGTACGAAACTCATATCATCAAACCCAGAACATAATGTTTTGCATTAATAATAATAGATAGTTACATTTCTCCTTAGAGCGATCTTGGCATAGTTGATTACAATAGTGTCACCATTGATAGAACATAATGAACAAAGAGAGAGAGAACAACATAAAAAAAATGAACAGAGCTCTCCTGCGGCTCCTGTCCTCTGATCCCTACTGTGCCAACCATCTGTCTCTACTGGATGGCTGTTTATTTGTTCCTTTTCCAATGCAACTGATAGTTCTCCCTTCCTTTCCATTCTGGCGTTTGCTACATCTCCCTGATCACTGGGCATTCCACTGCTTATTCTCTGTCGCTTCCATCTTCCATCTATGCTTGTCCCCGCAACAGCCGTGCCACCTGCTCTTCGATTCTTCGCAACTGTGACAAATCTTTGTCTATCGTGGTTATGTTCTGTCACCTGTTATCTGCAACTCAAAAACCATTTTATTTCAAAACAAGGGCCACAACAACGCCCAAGTCATGGGTTGTACTCTTACCACTCCGACGTACATAACGGGTTTGGGATAGTAATTTGACACCAATTCTGAAAAGGTATTCTCACTGGCCAGATCCCAGTCATCAAATTTCACAGATTGGAGCTCCCCAAACATCTCCCCTTCCAATAGGACTGCCTCAGGGATCAATGGAATTTGCAAGGAGGCACACACTATATCCAAGTCCTTCGAGAATTTTACAGAAGGTCTATGCAGCTTCACATACTTTGGGAGCCACGAGATGGGCTCGACAAAGAGCGCAACCTCCTCGGTTGCAGTCATAGGTCTCTTCATTGGATCACCCATATGAGATATGTCCTTTGACACCTGGTGTGGGGATGTAATCTACCTGGGGGATATCTGCGACTACGACGATGATCCCTTAGTCACCTTAGCCTTCCCCTTGGCAGGCGTTGATCTGAATTCACAGAAAAATTTGTGAACTTCTTCAGAGCCGTGCTTGGTAGACTTCGTAATCGGCATAGATAGATCTTCGGACTGTGCACTCTCGGCAGTGGGGTTGGTGGTCGTCATCCTTGGCTTGAATATAAACTCAATATTACTTTCTTTAGGTGCGGGAGTCTCACAACAGACATACAATGCACACTAATAATTTCAGGGCATAATTCACTCGAACAACAAAAGAATCGAATGTGATTTGCTTCCTCATTTTTATAGGTGATCCATGGTAAAAATGGTTGGAACTTCATTGATAGAACCTTATCCCCATAAAAATGGTAAAAATCCCATAAGATCTTATGATTAATTGAAGAAAAGCCACTCCTTCCAATGGTAAAATTATTTTTTCACCCAGAGTTCTATCCCAACAACTAGTTTTTCCCACTCCACACAACCTTTGCACTCATGTCGCATCTTCCTACGCATGCCCTCCGTGTAGTGTGTAGACAAGTGGGTTCCTTTTCTCTGGCCATATAGTCATCTGGTAGGAATAGGGTTATCCCTATAAGGCTTCAATCAACTCCCATTGATGTAGCCTAGGAGACTCTCATCGCACAATGTGGTCAAGCATACTGTACCTCCATTAGTGATCTCCTTCATAATATACGACCCCAACCAATGCATTCTGAACTTCCCTGGGTGGAGTGCAAAATAACTATCATATAATAAAACCAAATCTTTTTCCTTGAATGCCTTCTTCCATATGTTCCTATCATACCAAGCCTTCTCACGCGCCTTCTGGACTTGCTGATGAAAGTTGGCAATAAAACGATCCTCCTCTAATACAACCAATTGTGACAGACGTTCCTCCATGATGTTTGGTTCAACCATATTAGTTAGTGATGTGATGCGCATGCATGGAATGAAATATTCCATCGACATTATAGCTTCCCGGCCATAAACCATCTTGAATGGTGTTTTACTAGCCAACTTCTTACAGGTAGTCTGATAAGCCCATAAGACAACATGTATGCACATGTCCCAACCGTTCCGGTTCGCATTGCAAATCTTTATAAGCACATTCTCCAGCATCTTGTTAAAGGCTTCTACTGCACCATTTTCTTGAGGGTGATAGGGAGTACTCTTATGGTGATGCATCTTGAATTCTTCTGTCAGATCTTCAATAGTCTCATTAACAAAGTGCGTATCCCGATCACTCATCAATATCTTTGGGCACCCAAATCTAGTCAAGATATTTTAAAAAATAAAGTGCGCAATAATGTCTGTAGTACAATATTTTACTAGCTTAGCTTCTTCCCACCTGGTTACATAGTCTGTTGCAGTGATGATGTAGCACGCGCTAGTCTTTGAGTCCAGGGGGATAAATAGGTCCAACAAAGTCTATGGCCCATTTATCAAATTATTACAGAGCCATCTACAGCTGCAACTACATCTCATATCTACATGATGGCTGCCCTGTTCTTTGGCATGCATTACAAGCTCAAAAATATGCATGCGCATCATTGTGCAGTGCGGGCCCCATAATCCAGCACGCAAAACCTTTTACGCAGTGGATTTCCCTGCATAGTGACCTCTTGCCACTCCCCCATGAGCTTTAGCCAAGATGCCTTGTCTTTCATGTTCTAAGACATACCTTCTCAAAAATTTATCCGCACCCAATTTATACAGTTGACCAAAAATCAATGTAAATTCAATCGTGCACGTAACCAACTCCTTCTTTTGTTCCACCAAATATTCAGCAGGTGCACTACTAGTAGTTATAAAGTGAATGATATCTACAAACTGTTCATTGACCACTTTAATGGGAAAGAGCTACGCATAAGGTAATCCATCCTCCAGGCTAGTCGGTTCTTCCCCATTCTTAATGCGTGATAAATTATCAGGTCCATCATTCAATCTACCAGGCTTAACAATGATTTAAAAATAATATTTTTGGAATAGCAGCAGCCCTCTACAAATCTTCCCCCCCAACACAGGCTTGTTGACTAGGTACTTTAAAGTAGAATGGCTAGTGAAAATATTGAAGTGCCCTCCTAGTAGATAATGCCTATATTTATGAAGAACGTATACCATACCCAAACCTTCCCTCTCTGTGGTCAAATAGTTCTGCTCTGCACTGGAGAGATTTATACTTGCAAAGGCAATGGGGTGATCAATATCTTCTCCTCCTGGCTACTCTAAGAAAACTCCAAGTGAAATGCCAGATGCATCAACATGCACATGGAAGACCTTGGACCAATCAAGGAATACTAAAATAGGCACAGTAACCATATTTTCCTTGAGCAGCTCAAAGCTCTTATGGCAGTCCTCATCCCAACAAAATGACACATCTTTCTTCAACAATTTTTCCATGGGTGCAGTGATTAGCGCATAGCCCTGAATGAATTTTCTATAATATCCCGTGTGTCCTAGAATAGAGTGCAACTGGTTTACATTGGCAGGAACCTCTAAATTGATAAAAAGTAAAACCTTGGCTGGGTCTACCATCAAACCTTGCTGAAAAACAATATTCCCCAACAAAATCCAAAAAGGAACACAAAATATACACTTCTTCAAGTTAAGGGAGATCTGATGCTTTCTGCAAGTGTCAAGCATCATTTGCAGGTTGGAAACATGCTTCTTCAATAGTCCAAACATAGTCCAATCATCAAATTACACCTCCAGAAACTTGTGCATTAACTCCTCGAAGAAAACTACTACTATGCACGAGAATACAATAGGTGCATTCTTCAATCCAAAGGGCATGACTGTGTATTAGAAGGATCCCCATTTTGTTGAAAAAGTGGTCTTACTTCGGTCTTCTAGCGTGATCCTAATTTGATGGTACCCTGAAAATCCATTAGTGAAAGAGTAGGCCTCTTGTCCTCCAACATTGTCTAATATCTCATTTGAAAATGGGGTAGGGAAGGGATCATGTATGCATGCATCATTTAGTTTGTGCAGGTCCACACAAATCCTTATTTCTCCCTTAGTCTTCTTTTCTTGAACAACCATCGGGCTTACCCAATCAGACTCTTCCACAGGCTCAATGATTCCTGCATCAACCATTTTCTCCAATTCTTCCTTTTGCTTTCTAATCATATTTTGGATTTAACCAGTATGGTAGCTACTTGAAGGGGCGCGCATATGGTTTCAGAGTGATTTTCATAACTCCCAAGTCTCCTACAATTCCTTAGAAAACTTTGTGGGGAATAGGTCCTGGTATTTTGTCAACAACTTCGAAACCTTTCCCACTGTGTCATCATCCCAATAATCTCTTATTTTGGCCAACTTGGGCTGGTCCTTTGTCCCAATGTTGACTTGCTTAAGTTTTAAGGGCTTAGTCACATCCATCATTCCTAACAAGGGACCTTCAAATTTTCTGTCCCCCTCATACTCGGGGATATTGACATTTCTTAGGTCTTTATTGTTATATTATACTACCATATTTCTGCAGTTGGAAATATCCTACATCTGCGCATCCCATGCAGGTGGTGGAACCTCTATTACAGGTTGGTCATGTCCAAGACAACTGCTTGTATTCCATCCAATACCTGGCTAATGCATTCAAACCCTCTGGAAAAGATGAAGTGAGTAGAAAAATTTCCTTTAAGGA